>JAYKKT010000075.1:9412500-9750000 GCA_036023115.1 Brasenia schreberi | reverse complement strand
TTCAATTCATAATCATGGTTATATGCCCTTTATAATATACATCCAAAATGAAACATTTTACTTTTTATTATAAATCTTAAGCATCTACCTTTTAAATTGAATGGTTGAAATTTATTTTGATAAGCTAACATCTAATGTTTCTAGTATATACCTTGCAATATATATATATATATATATATATATATATATATATATATATATATATATATATATATATATATATATATGATGATGATGATTGGTTTCCGTTCTCATGGTGCTGTTCCAATTTTAAAACCACGAAATAAATAGAGAGATTACACTTGCTAGAACCGAACAAAACCAAACCATCGATATGGGCTCTAGGGTTCTGGTTTCCTTGCACACCCCTAGATGTTAATATGATCCTGATTCTTACTATGCACAAAAGCAGTCGACAAGTCGGTTTTCCTTTTTTATTAAACTACCCTACTGCATTTTCTCATCGATATCCGCCTCTCTCCTTAAAGGACACCCCTGCCCAAATCCTGTGTATGGTGGTCTTCAACCATGTCCAACACCAATAACCCCGTCTCCCACAATTATTTAAGCTTTAGCAAGAAGAATTAGTTTTAGCCTTTTTGGTTTCAGGATATGCTTATTTTCTTAAAAGTTGCCTAACAATTTATGCAATAATATATTAAGAATTATTCTCAAGGTTCTTTCTTTACTCTTAAATATAATCGATCTTGAGAGATAGAGATGTAATTGGATAAAATGTTGTAGTAAGCTGACCTCGTTGTGCTCGTAAAATTGTAAGCCCCAAATTTTTGGGTTGCTACTGTAATACTCAATTTGTTCAACCCTAAAATCTTAAATCTTATGATTTTAAGAACCCATTTTCTTAATCTTAATCCCCAAATATTCCTACATTTCTAGCCATATGTTCCCGCAGTTTTATATATTATGAAACTTGTATTAAAAACTTTGCATTTTAAAAAAACCAAAAAATATATTTAATTTAAACATTTTTAAATTTTATAACTTGTAAAATGGGAAGACTTGTTTCAATGTTTCACTTTATGCCTCAACTTAAATTTTTACAATATCCTTTGACAAGCCACTTCATTAATTAACATTTGGTTTGGTCTGGTTCTATATTGTTAAATGGTGTGGTTTGGTTCAGTTCCAACAAAAAAATAATTGATGGTACGGTTCACCATTCCATTAATGGAACCGAACCATTACACACATATATAAAGCTTATATGCTTATAAATATAAATCTTGATAAGTTTATACTTAAGTTTATATATGAGTTTTATAGGCTCATATATATATATATATATATATATATATATATATATATATATATATATATATATATATATATATATATATATATATATATATATATATATATATATATAATAAGTTATAAGTTATATATATATATATATGAGTTTTATAACCTCATATGCTAATCACAACCTTCTTTTGGCTTTTGGGAGTCACAATAAAGATTCCTTGGCAAAAGGAATCCTTTCGGAAACATTCACATACATTCTTCTCTTTATTATTTCATCCTCTCTCCCTCCCTCCCTCTCTCTCTCTCTCTCTCTCTCTCTCTATATATATATATATGTATATAAAGAGTGAAATTAATTCATACATATATATATATATATATATATATATATATATATAAAGTGAGAGAGAGGTTGATACATGCTACCCAACAAATCTCAACTATCGGCTTTTAAAGATGAATAGTTTGAGATTCAAACTTAAAAATGAAAAATGTACTACTTTTTACAAGTATACATTGTTTTAAAAAGGAAATTTTATTTTTTGAATTTAAATATCAATCATCCATCTTTTCAATTTGATCCTTCAAGACATATTTGCATATGCTAGCATATAATAGTTGCTAGCATATTGTCTCTCTCTCTATATATATAGAGAGAAATTAGTTCATGCACAAATCCGTTTATCGTTAAACATTTTCAAAGATCTCAATTGTTCGATAAATAAAATTAGCAATTGAAATTCAAATTTCAAAAGCAAAAATATACTTTTTATACTTTTTGTAGGTGAATTAAATGCACCTAGTATTATTTGTTTTATGCTTTAAAAATCTCAACAATTGATCTTAAAGATGGAATGGTACATATTTCTCCTTATAGTTGAGATCCAAACCGAAGTCCTTCCAAAACATTAGAAACTTCTCAATAAGTTTCAAATCTGCTTTCTAAAGACCATAACACAGAAACAGAATTCGCGAGCTTGTTGAGTCATAGGTTTTCTCCTAACTATATGATATTTTAGAAACTTGACAATGAAATACTTTTTAAGAATTAAGTCTTCAGTATTGTATTTCTGAAACTTGACCACGAAATATTAACCTGCCCATATCAATTAAAAGGATAGGTCGAGAGAAAGCTATAAATAAACAGTGCAATATGACAAAAAATAAAATAATGTAAACTACTTATTTCATTGAGTCGCTCTCACGGATTTTCCTTAGAAAAATGGGTGGCCTA
This sequence comes from Brasenia schreberi, assembly GCA_036023115.1. Classification (NCBI taxonomy): domain Eukaryota; kingdom Viridiplantae; phylum Streptophyta; class Magnoliopsida; order Nymphaeales; family Cabombaceae; genus Brasenia; species Brasenia schreberi. The sequence goes on along the minus strand of JAYKKT010000075.1, from coordinate 9,747,500 downwards.
CTTTCAAGACACATGCGAGGATTGCTGCCTTTGTTCTAGGCAAAACCAATCACACGAGAAAAAAGCGACAGAGAAGATGAGGAAAGAGCATTACGGCCCGGCACGCATGTATGTGTGTGGTCATTCATGCCCTAGTCAAACTCTTTATAACAAATGTTTAGAACTACCATATATATATATATATATAAAAAGACGTGAGATAAAGACATGTGAGATTCTTTTCTTACGAAATGTGGGACTAAAGAATACCCTATACCCCTTATATATATGGCTTTAAAATTTTTACTGTTCAACTTCAATTAAACATTTATCAACTACGCTTTTAGGGGTACTCATTGTGAACCAATGTACATAAATGTTATGTCACTTAACAGCCGAACAACTTTTAATTCATTTATTAAGTCCAACACGTATGAGTATATTACCTCAACCCAGGCCCTCAACTCATCCAAGGATATCATACAATCATCGTCATGCTCAATGTTCACCTTTCTCAAGTGGTCAACTTATATGTAGTTGCCATCCTTAACTGGCGGTGTTCATGGAATCGCTCCATCAACCTTGTGGTATCTTCTTCCTCGAAGTAAATAGAGTCGGTATTTGCAGGAGCTACATCTTGCCGTATGCCTGGCCAATCACGGTTCCTGACAGGCTCGTCCTGAACCATGAATAAGGTGGTTGTGCGACTGTCATAGATCTCTTTGGCAATGTCCTCACATATCTTCACCCGTAGACTGAATCCATGTTCATGTCATTAAGGATCCCATAGGCCAAGAAGATCAAATAACCTCGTCTCTCAAATCGCTTGAAACTCAAGTTCAGGACACCGATGGATTAGTCGAGTGGTTGACACCATCCACTCGGTCACATAGAAATATGAACTACTACCACTGCAATTGCTGCTACAACTCCTGTTGCTTTTTGCCTTTGTAAATTCTACCCTAAGAATTTTGAAACTGATATAGTTTCCTCTTCTGTTGCTTTAGAGTGCTCACAAGTAAGAAATACACAGAGTTGTTCGCATGGAATTATTATGTATGGAGGGTAAGATACGAGTCCAAGGAAACTACACGTCTATGACATCTATTTGGACTTGTTTCCAAAATTTGATGATCGTTGGAAGTTTATAAATTTGTTTTCTGAATCAAGTTGGTAGCACAACATTTACACAGGATCCAAATCAATTTCCTGCTAAGATTCTTCTTTGCTTAACAAATCCGACCAATTGGACCCGTTTGGATATTGTTCGAACACATTGGCATCATATCTCTATATGTGGAGGTCACCTGATGTACCTAAAAATGCTAGCTGTTCGTAGAGATCACCTAACAGCCTGGTGTTTATCGCTGCACAATCTGGTTTATGAGAACATTTAGCATTTGACATTTGCCTGTCATTAGTAATTAAAATGGCATATGAAAATGTAAAAATTAACACCTAAATTGATCTCAATTTCCGCTTTTAAAAGGAATGCCCACATCTGGATTGCTAGTGAAGGACAACTCATTGCACACAATCTGGTTTATGTGTGTGTGTGTACATGTGTTTTTAACCGTGATAGCTAGTGAAGGATAAATCATTGCAACGTTAACTACTGATCAGATATAATGCACGGTTGTAGATCAAGCACTGAACGTAGTTTAGGAAATTATAGGCTAACTTTCAGTAATTAATTAATTATGTATCTTGGGTGCTATCTAGGACTCAGAGAAAAAGGTTTTTTTCTTATGCTAAAACGAAAAACTGAAGTCAAAAGTAAGACATAAACAAATGATCTTGGTTGGTCTGACGGGCTTAATCAAACCTGCTTCCGATCACGTATGCCGATGGTTTTGACTCAAACCAGGTCTGTTGCTATTTGGTGTTCATGGTTAATCATATACTTAAGTAAATTACTGGACCTAGATATTCTCTTTATACGGTTGTGCATGCTCATGCAAGTTGCCTAACATTTGTTTCTAGATTAATTTGGGGAGGCTACATTTTCGTTACAAACCGTTATTGTGCATGCTCGTGTAAGTTTCCTAAATTTGTGACAAATAAAAGTTGGCGATTAAAATAAAATTAATAGGAAGGGTTTCTATTTTATCTCTATAATATTAATCCTAGTCCTAGATAATCATGGAAACAAAACTATAAATAGCTTTGAGAGGCTTCATCCTCTTATGTACATGTGGTTGAATGGTGGTCTCATTGGCGATGCTACATTCCAGTAAGAACTCGATTGTTGTGCTTGAGCTTTCGTGTTGCGTCAAAAGATCGAAAGATGGAATCATCAGATAAGCATCCTAAGTACCTTTTCTTCTACCCCTTAGCTTATCATGTCTATACTTATGATAATCTTCTTTTTTCATGGTGACTTTGTGAGATCTAGATTAATTCTTACTTTTTTTCTTATTACCCCATGAATTTATGTTGAGCATATTTGAGCTCAACTTACTTGCTATCAGAAAGCTGGAAAAACTTATGGACAACAAGTTTGGATTTTGGATGAGACTCCATTTGAACAAAAGAGAAGCAGTGCCTGCTCCATGAAGACCCACATGTTGTTATCACTAAGCAAAACGACCTTCGACTATGGAGAAAGAGGAAGATAGATGGTATCCTGATCAAGTACTTGCAGCTTCACAAAGATGCAATGAAGAGGTTTCCAAGATGGACCATTAGCTTGAGTATATGACATCTAAGAAAGCTAGAGTGCTTGACCTCGAGTTGAGATTTCCAAGATGGGACGAAGATGAGATTCACCAATACAGGTTACCTACCATCTTCAATATTTTCATGCACATCTGAAATAGAAATACTAAAACTACGATGTAGCATCATCGATCCATCTCTTAGCATGATCTGAGCATTCCCCCACATCAAAGAATTGTTGTTAGATGATGTTCAAGTGTTTATGGATACGATCATTACATTTCTTTCTTGATGTGAGACTGTGTCTCTCAACAAGGTTGTTCTTATTAATAGTGAGAATGGTCAGAATGATATGATGAATAAGAGAATTATGGCGAACATGCTGAGAAGTTGACGATTGTTGTTTGTCCAACAAGGCTATCCGAGGGTTATGAGATTTCTGCTCCAAACTTGCAGAGGTTTAAATTCAACGGGGAGAGGGTTAACTTTTCTTTAAAGAGTGTGACACAGTTTGAAAAAGGCAACGGTAATGATAAATAAAGACAAGGGGATAAGCGATAACCTTTTGATGACCTTAAAACGAGATTTGTCAGGTCGAGAGACTCTCTCTGGGATTCGGTACAAACTACAACCTCTCCATCTTTTCGGATATAGAAGGCTTGCATGCTCGTGTTCCTTTAAAATCATTTACTTTCTTGAAGGAGCTTGTAATCATTGTAAATGAAGCAACTAACAATAGCTCCAAATTTATTATTGATAAAGCACCGAGAGAAAAAATATGAGTGGCTTCTTTTGAAGTACATATAGCCGCAAAAGAGAATGCATATGGTTTTGGTCCGTTAAGTGAATTCTGTAATTGAATCATGTATAAAGAATATTTTTTTAATTCAATGCAATTAAACTCAATTCTTCACATATTTATAAAAAAAATCTATTCCTTTATATATGATGAGTTCTTTTTGTTTCTAAAGTTATATTGCTTTCGATCATCTATAAAGAAACTCAATTCTTCACATGCATATTGTTGCTTGTCCAATAAAACAGACTTCGCCTACAGAGAAAAGGGAAGGTAGATAGTATTTTCGCCTATTTTAATTTGTGTTAGTATTTTTGGAGATTGTTTTCAGTTATTGGCAGAATTGTTTGTTACATTTTCGACAGTTTCGCACTCTCAGAATTGAGACTCAGAACTGCCAAAAAATATCCAATTACTCACAGTTGAAAAAACCGTTGGAAATAAGAGTAACACCATCAACAAAGTTTGCAGAGATTTATTCCTACATCTATTTTTGTATTGCCGAGATTTAACCCTCATAATTGTATTCCGATATATTCTGGTGGTTCGAATTGTAGGAATTGTTTTACTATTGGTCACAAAAAGTGTAAAATGTGTACGTGAATGTGTACCATGGCCATGTCCTACATTTTATATTAAAAATATTAGTTTGACAAGCGTATCACCTATACTCAGCATGGGTACATCTAATATGGATGTACGTACCCATGAGAATCGAACCCCCAACTTCGTCAATTCAACCAGCTGAGACTAAGTTGAGCTTAGGTTGTCTCGACTCATTCAAATCATTATGTGCAGCCCTAACATGCTATGTTCCGCGTTCAAGGTCTGATCTTATCTGTGATAGTGAAATTTAAGGCATCATGTGTATATAGAACTAACTTTCTTCGCTTGTAGAAAATTGGATCGTGTTACAAAAAATGCATAGCTTAAGGTGTGATCCAGCTTATCTCAAGCATTCCATACCAATCTCAATTCATTGCAATTAAACTCAATTGTTTCCATATTTCGGTATTAACTTGATTTGCATAGCCTTTCAGTGGATCCATGAAATTTTCCATGTGACGCTTGGTCTTGAAAACCTCGGCAAGTTCAATCCCAAGCCCGGATAAATGAGGAGGGTTGTGTTAGGCTTCCGACAACCAGCGTAAAACTTCATCGGATTTTTATAACATGGATTACAAAAATTATGAGTATTGCTTTGGGGCGTCCCCGCCTAGCTATGTGCTGCAGAGCCCGAATGTAGTAATAAGTAAGCAAGAGCCACTACATTTTCGCCCTAATATAATAAATCATTGCAAAGAGTGTTCCCACATTATGAATGGGTATGTATGGGTAAAAAAGTTAGTCCCGCTACATTGCCGCCCGAATGTAGTGAAAATTTTTCAAGGAGGGTCTCCACATTTTGATTATGGACGAATGCGGGGTGTAAGGAAGCTAGTCTTAGATAATAAGATTCATATTGGTTCTTGGAATATCGGAACATTATCCAGTAAGCTAATGGAGGTGGTAGATACTATGATTCGGAGAAAGATTCATATTCTATGTTTGTAAGAGACAAAATGGGTTGGAGAAAATGCAAAAGAGATAGAGGATACAAGTTTTAAATTATGGTACTCAAGTAAAGAAAAGGCTCGAAACGGAGTTGGTATTATCATAAATAAAGATTTAAAGGATATTGTAGTAGACATACAACGATATGGTGACCGAATCATGACGTTGAAATTAGTGTTAGGAGCAGAGGTTTTGAATATAGTTTGTGCTTACGCACCCCAAGTAGGATTAGAAGATAGTATAAAGATAACTTTTTGGGAAGAGTTAGATAAGGTGATTTAAAAGATTCCACAAATGGAGATGATTTGTTTAGGAGGAGACTTAAATGGACATGTCAGTAAAGAGGCATTAGGATATCAAGGGATGCAGGGAAACTTTGGTTTTGGGGATATAAATGAAGAAGGTAGGGAGATTTTAAATTTTGCTATGGCATTTGATCTCTTTATAGTCAATACAATCTTCAAAAAACGAGATGAACATTTAATTACTTATAAGAGTGGCTTATCACAAACACAAATTGATTACTTTATTTGTACAAAAAAGATAGAGCGTGTTGTAAAGATTGCAAGGTAATTCCAGGAGAAAGCTTAACCACCCAACATCGACTTTTAGTTATGGATTTACAAATAAAAAAATGAACAAAGAAGAAAAAAGTGCATCGAGCTATTTGGACTAAATGGTGGAACCTCAAAAGCGAGAAAGAAGATATATTTAAACAGAAAGTCCTTCAAGGAGATGTTTGGAATTATGTTGGTACACCCTGTGATATGTGGAACAATATGGCTATACATATTAGGAAAGTGGCAAAAGATATGTTAGGGGTATCTAAGGGAGATGTACCAGCACAAAAAGAAGCTTGGTGGTGGAGTGAAGTAGTACAAAATAAAATCAAGGCAAAGAGGGCATGCTACAAATTACATTATGCTAAGAAAACTAGTCAAACTTTAGAGGCTTATAAGAAAGCAAAGAAGGAAGTGAAAAAGGCTATGAGTGAAGCAAAAGCTAAAATTTGGGAGGACTTATATAAAAAACTCAACTCAAAAGAGGGTGAAGGAGATATTTTTAGGATAGCTAGGGCTAGAGATAAGAAAACTAAAGATCTTAATTATGTTAGATGCATCAAAGACGAGGATGAAAAAATTCTAGTGGCAAATGATGATATAATAAATAGATGGAAAAGCTATTTTTATAATCTCTTTAATGAAAATAAAGATGTTAGTATTAGCTTAGGAGAGTTAGCCAAATTAGAAAAGTATATAAACCACAATTTCTACTGACGTATTCAAAAGAATGAAGTCAAAGAGGCTATTAAACATATGAAGAGTGGTAAATCGGTAGGACCAGATAATATTCCTATAGAAGTTTGGAAAATACTAGGAGAAATAGGAATCACTTGGCTCACAAGACTATTTAATGAAATATGGAAAAACTAAAAGATGCCTGAGGAATAGTGAGCAAGTACACTTATACCCATATATAAGAACAAGGGAGACATTCAAAATTGTACGAATTATTGAGATATCAAGTTAATGAGTCATACTATGAAATTATGGGAAAGAATTATCGAACGTAGGTTAAGACAAGTATCAAGTACAACAGAGAACCAATTTGGATTCATGCCAGGCAAATCTACTATTGAAGCGATTCACCTTTTGAGACGTCTTATGGAACATTTTAGAGCAAAAAAGAAAGACCTTCATATGATATTTATTGATCTAGAAAAAGCTTATGATAGGGTACCGAGGGAGGTTCTTTGGAGAACTTTGGAAAAAAGAGGTATCCTATTGACATATATTAACCTTATAAGAGACATGTATGATGGTGCAAAAACATGTGTGAGGACTCATGAAGGAACGACGGACTTCTTTGAAGTTAATATTGGGTTACATCAAGGATCAACTTTAAGTCCATACTTATTTATAATGGTGATGGATGAGTTAACAAAACATATTCAAGATGAAGTACCTTGGTGTATGTTATTTGCAGATAACATTGTATTAGTGGAGAAGTTTAAGGAAAAAGTTAATAGAAAATTGGAACTATGGAGAGAAACATTAGAAAGCAAAGGTCTCTGACTTCGTAGAACAAAGACAGAATATATGAAATGTAAGTTTGGTCATTTGGTTACCTTAGAGGGCATAGAAATTAAAATTGGCACACATTGCATCCCCCAAAAGAAAAGTTTTAAATACCTAGGGTCATTGGTTCTAGGATTTTGGTTTTCTTGCACACCCCTAGATGTATCCTGATTGTTACAACGCATAAAAGCATTGAATGAGTCAATTTTACTTTTTCATTAAAATTTTCTCATCATAAATATCCTCTCCCCTTTTATCATTCCCTGTTGAATCCGCATCTCTTTAAAGGGTGCTACCACCCAAATCCTTTGCTATGGTGGTCTTCAACCATGTTCAACTCAAATAGCCCCCCGTTCTCTACAATTACTTAATCTTTAGAGAGAAGAATTAGTTTTTATCCATTTTGGTTTCAAGATATGCTTATTTTCTTAAAGTTGCCTAACAATTTATGCAAAAATATATTAAGAATGATTTGCAAGGTTCTTTCTTCACTTTTTGATATAATCGATCTTGAGAGGTGGAGAGTTTCACGATGTGCATATAATTGGATTAAATGTTGCAGTAAGCTGACCCTGTTGTGCTCATAAAACTTTAAGCTCCAAATTTTGGGTTGCTACTTTAATACTCAATTTGTTCAACCGTAAAATCTTATGATTTTAAGAGCCCATTTTCTTAATAGTTTAAGTGAGTCAAACCTCAGTGTACTCCAATAATCTTAACCCCAAATATTCCTATATGTGTTTTAAAAAGCTAAAAGATTATATTTAATTTAAATAATTTTTAAATTTTATAAGTTGTAAAATAAGAAGACCTTGTTTTAATGTTTCACTTTGTGCCTCAACTTAAACTTTTACAATATCCTTTGACAAGCAACTTCATTGGTTAACACTCCTTTTTCCCTTAATTTTGTGGCACGTTCCTTTCACTTTGTCTCCATTATTCGAGTTGAGTCATCATTTATGGCGATAGCAAATATATATATAGCCTTTGTAAGTTAATCTAGAAACAAATATTAGTTAACTTACACGAGCATGTACCAACGTATAAAGATAACATCTAGGTCCATTAATTTATGATCGCACCAAATGATATTGTGTTGGATTAACATATGATGTTTAAACATGATTCAAATCGAAGAAGATGTACACCTGAAATTGTTAAACAGTGTAATTAAGCATACGATTTACCTTGGAAACCGAATAACAACAGGTATGGTTTGGGTCAAAACGATAGATGTGATCGGAAGCAGGTTTGCCAGGTGGGCAGGAGCCAATCACTCCGTATTATTTATAGAGAGAGACCGAACCATCTTGCAACTTGATGGGCCGAACCCCGCCGTTAGGGTTCGGGATTCCCGGTATTTCAAGTTGAAATACAAAATTAAAAAAGATTTGCTTGGCGGGTCGACCCGTCCCATTGCCATCCCTTACTGGACCCGCGACGCGAACCACTGAATCGAAGAGGATCCGGGATTTCAAATTTGGCGAAGGTGGGAAGTCAAAGTGCAAAAGCGAGACCCGCGAAGCAAATCCTTTTCTAATTATATATTTCAACTTGAAACAAATCACAGCCAAATTTGAAGTTGGCGGAAAACGAGCCTCTCTCTCTTTTGAATTTGAGACGAAGCAGAAACCACAACCCATCTCTCCCTCCACTCATCTCTTATAAGCAGAGCCATTGCTTTCCTTCTCCATCTCTCTCTCTCTCTCTCTCTCTCTCTCTCTCTCTCTCTCTCTCTCTCTCTCTCTCTCTCTCTCTCTCTCTCTCTCTCTCTCTCTCTCTCTCGTATAGCGATGCATTCCCGGTCGCAGTTGGTTTCTTCCTCGGTGGGCTGCAAGAGCAACAAGGAGAACATTCCCCCCTTTTCTTCCTCACCATCTCCGAAAAAGTATAATCTACGATATCCCATTCCGTTGTCCAAGGGACAGAAGATGATGGGGAGAAGAAGGCCGCTCGAAGACATCACCCACCTATTCGTTCCTCACGTTCAATCTGATTCCACTCGATCAGTCTATGTGCCCTCGATCGATCGCGATCTGGTTTCGAGTGGTGGAGACGTTCTCTTCTGCTTCAAATCTGATGGCGTTCGGCGACGAGTGGCTCAGGCAAAAGCCAAGGTGGCCGTCATGCAGCGGCCGTGCCGATTGTCGCTCCGTAAGAGCTTCAGATAGCGTCTCTTTTCTTCCTCCTCCTTCCCCATCTTGTTTTTCATTTCTGTGAAAATTTAGGTGATAGAAATTGTCTTGGTATTGGTCGTGGTTATACGGAGAGAAAACGAAGGGCAACAATTTGTTGTACCTTCAAATAATCAAAACTAATGGAAAAATCTTTCTTCTGTTAATCCGTGCGTTGAATAGTTGAATCCTTCATGCCTTCAATCCCCTTCGGATTTTCCTGGATAGTTAAGTTGAGTGTTGAAATCAAACCTTAACCTTCTCTTTTATGAGGGTTCTCAACCTTTCAGGCCTTCCACTGCGTTCTGCTTGCTAATATAAACAGAAAACTTCACAATACAAGTGAAGCATTTCGATTCACATACAAGTGAAGCATTTCGATCCATTGTAGTATCAATTTGCTTGGCAACTAAGGAAGGCCTTAGTACACATTAAAAAGTGAGCATTACTACATCCCTTTTAATTTTCATAAACACTAAAATTACCTTCTATATAAATATTCTTTCCTCTCATTTCATCTCAACATCTTTTTCCTCTTCTCTCACTCAAATCTCTTCTCTCACACCATTAAATCAAGATGACACATGATTCATGTACTTGGATACGAAAACAACGAGAGAGTATTGCTTAAAAATTTATATGGCTTACAAATAACAAAAGAAAATGCAATTACTAACTGCAATAAACTATGAGCATCGGATTCATCGGAAAGGAGGAAGATCAGGCATTGTTGTCTGAAATAAGTAATGAACACATTGAGTTCAGAACTCAATCACATACTGAAAGAAACGTGTTATAGTACTAACATGGCAAAAGATCATCGCATGGAAAAAGCATGACTCAACAAGCAAAACTCTTAAAAGAATCGTAGTAGAAAATAAAGGAATGCAGCCATTCAACCTTGACACAACTAAAAAATGCATTTCAGATACATGGTAGCGAAAACCAAAAAATTTAACTTAGGAGCATAATAAGTATTCATTGGCCATACTAAATGAATTCAGGTCTTTCGCCTCCTAACACGAATGCAAGCGGTGGCAACAGAATGGACGCGAGCAATCACTGGAAGAGAGAATAATGGAGGAAAATAGTAGCAAGAATTTTGTACTGTGGCATTGAATCCAATGAAGGGAGAAGAGCCGAGGAGGTAAGGAAGGAAGTTTGTGTGTGTGAGAGACGTCAACGTGAAGCTCTCACAACACACAAACACCTCCTCCCTGGCCCCGCTATCTTTTCTCTATCTCCAAGTGTTTGGGGATATACGTCTCTCTGACAATGGAAGAGACGTGGCTCAGGCATATCTCTCCCACGAGAGAGATGGCTCGAGCGGTCGAAATACTCTAGTTGTTGAATTTTGGTTAAAATAACATTTAAAAATCAATCAAAATAACTTAAAAACATAAAAACAAAAATCCAATCAACATCATAAATCATAAATCATAAATCGATGAATTTCTTTTTAAATAGATTATTTTTATCATTTCTTGCAATTTTTCTTTTTTCATTTTTTATTTTAATTTTTCGATAGATTTTGATTCGTTCCTTTCTTTTCAGTAATAGGTTATTATAGTGTGTTCGGAGGCATTTTCGTAATTACTAAAAATAAATAAAAGTATTTTGAGAAAAAAAGGTAAAAAGAAGTGCGCATATAGTAAAAGGGGTGTGTATGAATCATGTAAAAATGGGATTGTAGTAACTCTGGGTTTTACTTGATTACGAAATCGAACAAAAATGACAAGCACAGTAACAATTTCGCAGGGTAATTGTAGTATGCGCTCTAACCGCTCTTTGGACGCCAACAATTTTGATGGTTTGCTGCTCAAGGGTTGTCAACCCTCTAATTTTCTAATTCCATTTCGAATTATGATAAAACCAAAGAGCAACAAGTCCAATCACGTGATCCGCACACCATGAATCTCTTTTTCTCTCTCTCTTGGCAAATTGTCGGACTACCTTTAAGAACAACTTAACGCACAGTCTTAGGCCGGAACAACTTGCAGCAAAGTGAAGAAGAAAAAAATGATATGAAGATCATTTTTTTTATTTTTTTTGATTTTCATCTCTTTTATACAAGGCTAGCATTTTCTTGTGTATATTCATCTTTGGCTTTCCATTTCAATCTATATGGAAGTAGTTGTGAGATTTTTGTTTACTTTAATAAAACGAAATTATTTTATTTGAAATGTTTTATTTTTAGTAGAAAATTTGAGGTTAAATGACTCTTCTTTTCAGGAATGATAGTTATCGAGACCAAAAGTAGTTTTATGATAACTTACATTGTCATCAATACTTTAATTATATATATATATATATATATATATATATATATATATATATATGAAAATTGGATCCTTCAACTAGTCAGTCATAGGGTAGTTCGTATATAAGCTAACACTTACTTCCCCTTTGAATCGTGTTATTGGGAGTTGGCCTTATTTCTTTTTTTATTGCAACAATCCTTTTTTAAGTGTCTCATCTTGTCACAATTGAAGCACTTGATCCGATAAATATGTTCTTGTGATTTCTTAAAATTTTGACTGTCCTTTTATCAAATTTCTAAATTCTTTATTTGGTTTCCTTTTATCATGATTGATTCTAGAGCAAGACCCTAAATCAATCCAAGCTAAGTGCAGTTTATCCTTTTTATTCTTGTTCATGTGTTCTTACTCAATAAAAGTTTTAGAGGGAGCTCAACAAGGATAAAATCAAGTTATAACCTAAGCACTATGATAATCATGTTTTAAGAAAGAAGAAGACTACTTAGGATAGCCAAAATTTATATAGGATCAAAGAATAAAACCTTAACTACTTTCAAATCCCTTGTTATAACTGGTGTCTGATTGATATGTTCAACCACATTATCTCATTCTTTCATTTTATGTGAGTTATATTTATGAAGGTGTAATTATACATGTAATTGCATAGTTGTATGTGAGTCAATAAGTTTCTTTATTATTTTGCATTCCTCAAAGACCTTAAGTAGGTCATCCTCCATATATCTCAGTCTGATAGTTCAGTTTAATGTATCATATTTGACGAAAGTTAGATATTTTTTTCTTTTCTCATTAATTACTTGTTATGTAATAGAGATAATAGTTTCTTGAGGATATAGTTCATGCCCTCTAATATCAAAGCCAAAAGATTTTTTTCATTTATGTTTGAAAGTTCAAGCCATTAAGTTTTTCAGTTTTTGTCAATTGAAATACACTAAGTCTAGCCATTATTTTAATATATTTGACAAAATCACAAAAAGAGGATCTCATAAATTTAAATAAAAACCCATAAACAAGCAATAAGTAATGAAATTTAGACATGAATATAAATAATAAAAGCTTTTGAATCAAAAAAACATGTTTGCTACCATTGTTTTTTGACCAGAGAACTTTTCATCTCTGGCTTCAGTGCTGATGATGCTCTGAGCAAGGAGGATGAAGCTCTCTTCATCTTTCCTCTCTCTTTCTTGTATTCTCCTCTCTCTATCTCTCCACTCTTTCCTTTCTCTCTCTGAAGAACTCGATAAAACTAGGGCCAAAACTAGTTGTGCCTTGGTTTCTTAAAACTGAAAAACCATCTGATTTTGCCAAACCGCTAGTTCACGCTGTGGTTTTGTGAAACCGCTAACACCTTCATACAAAATTATGGGCGAATTTGGTGTAAACTTACTATTTTACCCATATAAGTCTTCCAAAATTACAGTTTATTACTACTAAAATTATAGTTTTGTCTAGATATTTTCTTGTAAAATTACGAAAATAGCTTAGGATAAAATTTTCACCTTTGTCTAGTTCTGATGTTAATATTACATAATTACCTTACTATTGAATTATTGTTTTGTCCAACTAGTTGCAAAAAATTAAGGAATTGTACCATAGTTGTTTTCTTATCATTTTGCCCATACCTATTTGTGGTATTTACTGAAAAGTTTCAAAGGGAGTTTCTTGTTTTGACCCTTTTTAGTCTGGGTTATTATAGAAACTCGCCAAGTGTGACAATTATTGTGATATCCCTGAATTTTGTATAAATTCTAGAGTATAGATTTTAATTTATATTTTGATGTATTTATTGTTGAGTACCAGTAATATTTACAAAATTACAAACAGGTGCTCATATTTATTTGCATGATACTAGACATTGTTTCATGTTGCAAATATGTGTCGGGTTAATTAATTACTTTTGAAGCTGTCGATCTAGTCGTTTTCATGAGTAAAACTGTTGAGAATGACGAGTTTCTAAGCTTAACACACATTTCATATTTATCTAATGGAATCCAATTTATTGGATAAAGAAAGCATCACAAGAAACAGGATATACATTCCGTACAACTGTAAAGATATTAACAGGATATACTATCAAATACAAGTCTCAGACCCAACTGTGCTTACCTTATATAAAGAATTCAAGAGAACTTCTTTCTTGCGAGCACTCAAAGCAATAAAGGAGAAGAGAGGCAATACCCCACAGGTTCTCGAGTTTCCCCATTCAGCCAATCCACGCCAAGATCATAGTTCCTTAAGGAACCGGTCATCAAGATCGAGATGTCTGCACATATTGGTTACGAAATTCATAGAGCAACTTTTACAGAGGGATATGGAAGCAGCGACAACAAGAGCAATTCATATCCACAAGGAAGCATTCATCTCGACTTCTATGTTGCCGAATCGATCGGGCTAGCAATTCTGTCGAATCATCATAGGCTGAACTTGGGTGTAAATGTACTCAAAAGTGTTGAAATCTACCTCCAACGGTAGAGGCAGATTCCAGTGATGCGTCGACAGCAGGCGACTTTTGACTGCCTGTCTTCTTCCTTAGTGTTTCTTTTGCCGATCGCCTCTGTATGCAACAGATTTGGAGTGTATGCGAGGTTTCCATGCAAGGGCTTTCACGGGATGAGCTTCCAGGTGTTTGTGGTTTTTCTCTTGTGTTTTTTCCAGTGTATTCCACGACCTATAATAGCTGCCTTTTATAGGCAGCCTTCTTCCCCTCATTCGTGATTCTTCCACCTGTGACTTCCCTCGTTTGGAGCAAATCACGGAGCCGTTACCGAAAATCTTGATAACGATCATCCGTTACTATTCGGCCTCATCTGTTCAGGTAATGGACTGGATGGCCAGTCCAGCCGTTACCTGAGCCGAGAATGGTCACTTATCTTTTAACATCTCCCACTTGGCCATTCGAGCCAAGTGTATCGACATACTGGTTTTCCTCCCACTTTTCAGGGGTTTTCCCTAGTTATGTTGATTCCTTATTACTATTGCAATCAGAACATGTTGTGTGATTATTTTTCTACACAACAATTTATCCATTGTATGGTTATTTACCTATACAACAATTTATCCATTGTATGGTTATTTACCTATACAACAATCAAACATATCTCAAACCCATGTTAGTAACATGTTTTGAGAAGAGATTCTCTGTTATGCCTTTTGTTAAGGGGTCTGCCAACATATCTTCTATTGTCATGTATGAGATGGATATTTCCTTTCTCATAACTATATCATGAACATCGTAGTATTTTACCATTATATGCTTGCTTTTCGAGCAATCCGCTCTACTCTTAATAAGAGTAATTGCTGCATTGTTATCACAATAGATAACTATTGGCTCATTTGTTATTTTCAACTTCAAATCTCATATGAAGCGGCTTATCCAAACAACACTTGTTGCAATCATACAACAAGCTACATACTCTGCTTCCTGTGTATGCAATGCTACACAACCCTATTTTTTACATGCCCAAGAAATAACACCACCTTCAAATAAGAATATTTATCCCGAGGTTGATTTGTTGTCATCTTTGCTTCTAGCAAAGTCAGCATCTGAGTATCCTACCACTTTCAGTTCATCTACTTGAAAACACAATTTCAAGTCCTTTGTTCCTTTTAGATATCTTAGAATCCTTTTCACAGCTACCTAATGCTGCCAACTAGGAATATTTTGATATTTACTTACAAGATCAACAACAAAGCTTATATCAGGTCTTGTACACAACATAGCATACATCAAGCTGCCAACAGCTTGTGCATAAGGAACATTGGGCTTATCATCTCCTTCGCTAGGACAATCAGCCTTACTCAATTTAACCCTTTTTGCAATAGGTGTATCTGCAGACTTGCATTCACCCATTTTAAACTTCTTGAGGATATAATTAATATATCTCTTCTGACTCAGGTATAAGAGTCTAGATCCTCTATCTCGAGAGATCTTTATTCCCAGAATATAGGATGCTTCCCTATATCCTTCATTTCGAACTTGGAGTTCAACCATGACTTGGTTTTGAGAATCATCTTATTGTCGTTTCCAGTCAACAATATGTCATCTACATACAATGACAAGATGACAAAGTGGCTCCCACTGTTCCAAACATATACATAATGATCAGGTTTGTTAGCCACAAATCCAAGTTCTATAATGTCATTTTGAAAACTCAAATACTATTGGCGAGGTGACTGTTTCAGGTCATATAGGGATTTTTTCAACCTATACACTTTATCTTCTTGGCCTTCAACCACAAATCATTCAGGCTGCTGCATGTATATGATTTCTTCTAAATTCCTATTTAGAAAAGATGTCTTTACATCTAATTGATGTAAATCAAAATCATAGTATACTGATATTATCAACATTATTCGTATGGATGCAAATTTCGCAATTGGGGAATATGTCTTAACATAATCTATCCCCTCTTTTTGCGAAAAACTCTTTGCAACCAACCTCTCTTTAAACTTGTCGATTGTACCATCGATTTTGTATTTCTTTTTCAAAACCCATTTGCAGCCTATAGCTTTTCTTCCTTTTGGCAAATCAGTCAATTTCCAGACTTGGTTTTTTTCAATGAATTTAATTTCCTCATCCATGACTTTCTACCAGTTTGTTGCTTCTGATGAGTTCATTGCTTGCTGATAAGTCAAGTTATCAGTCAACTCATCCAAATCTACAGAATTACACACTTCTTCTGCAAGATAAGTATGATAATCCTTTAAGTAGGACGAAGTGACTCTTGGCCTCTTATGTCCACTTAAGGTATCGGTAGTTTCAGAAAGATCTTCTATGGGCTCAAAAGATGATTGGTCTAAGTCTACCAAATTATTAATGTATTTCTCATCATTTTCCAAGATGTCATTCTTAGTATCTTCTAAGAATTCAACATCTCTGCTTTCAATAAGTCCATGGTCCTTATGATAAAACCAATATCCTATTGTCTAGCTTATCTCTAGAGTGATCAAGGATTTTTATATGTGCAATAGATCCCCACCTCCTAAGATGACCTAGGTTGGGTTTTCTTTCAAACCATATCTCATATGGTGTACTGAATATTACTTTACACGGTACTCTATTGAGTATGTAAACAGTTGTACTTACTACATCTCTCCAAAATACCCTTGGAAGAGAGGCATCAATTAACATTGACCTTGTCATATTAAAAAAAGTTTTATTGTATCTTTCAGCTATACCATTTTGCTGAGGTGTCCTAGGCATTGTATTTTGTTTAGCAATACCAAAGTCTTTGCAAAATTCCAAGAATTCTGCTGAGGTATATTCACCTCCTCTGTCTGATCTTAAGACTTTGATTGAATGCCCTAACTGATTTTTCACTTCTTGCTTATATTCTTTAAAAGCATCAAGTGCCTTAGATTTATGTGCCAAAAGATATATATACATATATCTAGAGTAATCATTGATAAAGGTTATAAAATAACCCTTTTTCCGATGTGTCTTTACTCTAAAAGGTCCACATAAATCTGTGTGAATAACTTTCAACAGGGTTGTTGCCCTTGTTATTTCTTTGAGAAAAACTTTCCTTATCATTTTTTCTTGTATACAACAAGTGAAAGTATTTTCCTCAAATCTAGGCAATAAGTCAAAGTTGAATAATTTCCTCAACTTTTCTAGACTTATATGCCCTAGGCGTTTATATCACATATTCACATCAACAGTAAAGACACTCTCAATATAAGCAGAAGATTCATTATTTTCATTATCACACAATTTGAACAGTCCTTATTCTACATCAAATTTCCCAGAGAAACCCACAGTTACCTTGTTAGAAATAAACCTAACCTCAAAACCTTTCTTCACTAAGGCAAGGACCAAGACCAGATTGTGCCTTAATAATTACACAATTAATACGTCGGTCAATACAATTGATTTTCCTTGTCCATATATCCTGAAGGACCCAATACCCAGAACATCTGAGAAAGTACTATTTCTCATATACATACGATGTTGCCCAGGTTGATATTCATTCATTTCCATTGCCCCTTCCTTGGTCTTCGAGATGTGTCTTGTACCTCCTGAGTTTATCCACTAACATGTCACTAGGCAGTCCAAATACAAGTATTCTGAAATCAAGCAAGTTATATCCTACTTCTCCCACTATCCGCACTGTGGGTTGTTTCCTCCACCTTTATTTTTATGGCAGTCCTTTTTGTAGTGTCTTATCTTTCCACAGTTGAAACACTTTATCTGAGAAGCAGCTTCCTACGATTTCTTAAAAATTTTGACCGCCTTTCTTGTTATTCTTGTCAAACTTTTTATTTAGTTTCTTTTTCTGGTTGGACTTGGAGCTAGATGCTAACTCATCCTGAACTACTAATAATTTTTTTTTCTTGTTCTTGAGTATGTGCTATTGCTTTATTGCTAATTTAAGGGACAACTCAGAAAGGTTAATTTCAGGCCCTAGTCTTAGGGCAGTGGTGTAGACTGTTCAATATCTGCATTGGCTCGGGGATGACTGATTTTGCTACGGTTAAGTCTCTAGCCATTATCAGCATGTGATTTACACGCTCTATTATATTATCTCCTTCTTTCATTCTGAAGGAGTTGTATTTTTATAGTAGCAACTGCACATGCAATTTTGTAGTTATATCATATTTAGCTGTTAATGAGTCAAATAATTCTTTTACGGGTCTCATATTCTTCAAAGACCCTAATTAAGTCATCCTCCATATAAGTTAACATGATCGTTCTTGCTATGGTATCATCTTTTAGAAATGTTTTATACATTTCTAATTGTTGCTCATTTGCGTTTGGGAGTAGTGGAATCATGGTTTCATTTAGAACATACTCTACACTTTCTAGTGTTAGAGCCAAAAGAATTCCTCTCTTCCATGTCTGGAAGTTGAGACCGTTCAGTTTTTCTGTTTTTGGCAATTCAAACATACATATCCTAGAGCTCATTTTTATGTGTTTGACAAAAATAACAATTAAGCGGTCTAAAAGGAAAACCAACATAAAAACATAAGCATACATAGCAAAAAACATGTTAGTATGATGCATGATATCAAGCAAATAATCTAATGCTCTTTTTGAAATTTTTCCCAAGGGGTTTATGCTTCTGAACCCCTAATAAAATACCAGGGTCAAAACTATAATTTTATCTATTTATCTCCTTTTTGTAATTTTGTAAAATCCTGAGGATAAACTCGTAAAATTACTCTTTGGTATTTATGTAAAATTCGCAACTGATTGGGGTTAAAATTATGATTTTAACCCTTAGGGTGAATCTATAATTTTATAAAAGGATAGGGTTAAATCTGTCTTTTGATTGAATGGCATGAATGAAATTATCCAAATCGAGAAGGGTAAAACTGTAAAATAATAGCCTGGTATTTGGTAATTTCCACAAACAACCAGAGGGTAAATCAAACTTTTCATTTAGTAAGGGTAAAATAGTCTTTTTACCTGAAAATATCTGGACAAAATGATAATTTTGCCCAATGACAACAGAGTAATATCTGAAAACTGGTCGAGGCTAAATGGTCTTTTTAAACCGTTCCCCGAGGGCTAGCGGTTTTGGAAAACCGCTGGTTTTCCCTTCCACGAATTTAATGTTTTTTTTAATACAAATGCAAAACAAAAAAACGTGGATGCAGGTTTCAGAGAAAATACAGGGAGGAGAGAGGGGAGGAAAAAAGTGAGGGAGAAGAGGAGCGGGGGTGTCGAACCCTCTAGCGGTTGCGTCCCTGGTGGGTTTCTGCTGTCGCGCCTTTCTTTGAGGTTGTCGGCATCCCTGGCGGTGTCTGCTTTTCGGCTTCTAGCCGTTCAGTCTCTGGCCTGTTTTGCTTGTGGCCTTCTTGGCTTCTGGCCGTTCGGCGTGTGACTTGTTTTGCTTATGGCCCTCTTGGCTTCTGGCCGTTCAACCTCTAGCTTTTTCAGCTTGTCGCCTTTTTGGCTGCTGGTCGTTCAACCTCTGGCCTTTCCGGCTTGACGCATTTTTGGTTGTTGGCCGTTCAGCCTCTGGCCTTTCCAGCTTGTCGTCTTTTTTGTTGCTGGCCGTTCGGCCTGTGGCCTTTCTTGCTTCTGCCGATCGCCTCTGCTTCTCCCTGATCCCCTTTCCCGTGTTGATTTTTTTTTCCTCCTCTCCTTTTTTTTCTTTTCTCTTACTTTTTTTTTTTGCAGGGTTTTTAAGCCCTGATACCAGTGATGGAATCTACCTCCGGCGGCGGCGGTGGATTCCGGTGATGCATCGGTGGCAGGCGACTTTTGACTGCCTATCTTCTTCCTTGGTGTTGCTCCGATCACCTTTGTACGCAGCGGATTTGGAGTGTATGCGAGGTTCCCACACAAGGGCTTTCATGGGATGAACTTCCAGGTGTTTGTGGTTTTTTTGCGAGATTCCCATGCAAGGGCTTTCACGGGATGAACTTCCAGGTGTTTGTGGTTTTTTTTCTGTATTTTTTTCGGTGTATTCAAGTGTATTCCACGACCTGTAATGACTGTCTTTTATAGGCAGTCTGCTCCCCCTCATCCGTGATTCTTCCACCTGCGGCTTCCCTCTCGTCTGGAGCAAATCATACAGTCGTTATCGGAAATCCCGGTAACGATCATCCGTTAATGTTCGGCCTCATCTGTTCATGTAACGGACTGGATGGCCAGTCCAGCCATTACCTGAGCCGAGAATGGTCACTTATCTTGTAAGTGGAAAGAAGAAACCATGTCATCTTCTTGGTTTCTCAGATGCTTAATGACTTGAACCTGGAATCGGCTCTAATGGAGCAGCTAATCCACCGCATTGCTAAAGAAATCCATGGCATCGTTCGCACATCTGCCATGTTGATGTTTCAGAGCATTCCGGTCATCGTGACAATAGCAACTATGATTAGTACAACCCATCTAGCTCCTCCTAGAAATATGGATCCGGATTACTTCGAGCAAGAAGAGATGGCAAGGTTGATAGAGCAATTCCCTGAACCGGAGGTATGGCCGGCCCCAGCGTCGAGATAACGGTGGACCACTTGAGGAAGGTGAAAACTAATTATAGGAGGGGTCAAGTAGAGGATTGTATGATGTGCTTGTATGAGTTGAAGGTCGGGGTTGAGGCAACTGAGATGGCTTGTGCTCATGTGTTCTACCAATTGCAAAGGAAAGTGGCTGTAGAAGAGACATTCATGTCAGATCTGCCGGTTCGACTTGCTGTTTGATCTCTGAGCACGGTTGAGCCATCTAACAATTGTAGAGGAATGGTTCTTTGTTTTCTGGCATATGTATGCAACTCACTATTTTGATAGTTTGCTGTCTTGATCAATCTCTCTCTCTCTCTCTCTCTCTCTCTCTCTCTCTCTCGATATATATATATATATACGTATGTATGTGTGTGTACATGGAGATGCTAGAAACAGGTTTGTATCCTTTTTTGCTTCAAGATGGTCTTATTTTTCAAATCTTTTTAAGTTGTTCTTAAAGGTAGGCCGGTGATTTGCCCAAGAATATATTATGAATGATTCTACACGTTCTTTCTTTTCTCTTTTCTATAATAGAGAGAGAGAGAGAGAGAGAGAGAGAGATTCATGTTGATACAACAGTATGGTCTCATGCGACTTCTTCTGAGAACTTCGTTACAACACAATATGCTTACGAAATCTTAACAATCCTGGGAAAACCTCAGTTTGGACTATGATCGGGTGAAACAATGTTTTGAACCGAACCACACCATCAGTTCCAAACATTTGGGTCGGCTCCAAACCATAGCTCATTGTGTAGTTTCTTCTCTGCTTACAGAATCCGACCAATTGGATCCGTTTCGATATGAGTCCAATCCATTATCATCATATCCCTATCAAGTGGACATGGGATTATACATTTTTTCTAATATTTTATGTGCATATGTGGAGGTCATCTGATGCCACCTGGAAATGCCAACTGTTTGTAGAGATCACCTGAGATTGAGGCCATCACTCAAATTGAAATGGCATATGAAAATATAAAAATTAACACCTAGTGATCTCAGTTTCCTCGTCAAATTAGAAATTCTTTGGGTTCAAGTCCTTAGCATTTAGGAAACTATAGGTTTCAGAAAAAAAAGTAGGTTTAGCGGACTTAATTAGGACTGAGCGAAAAAAAAATGTTTTCTTATACAAAAACGGAAAATTGAAGTCAAAAGTAAGACATGAATTAACCATGTCTATGGACACGATCTCTTAGCATGATCCAAGCACTCTGCAACGTCAAACAATGTCAATGAAGTGTGCTGAGATGAATTACTGAACACCTTGTTCTAATGAAGTCTCATCCCTTTCTTGATCGTCAGTTTTTCCAAATTCCCATCTGTATTGTTTGACAAGATGTTATTTCCCCTAACAATTGGAAATAAGTTGAGTCATTATATATATTATACATATATATATAGAGAGAGAGAGAGATTAATTGATTGATTAGGATAATGAACTGTCAAAATATTGAGTTTCATACACAGAAAACAAAAACCAAAGGAGATGATTCTTCCACATGTCTTAGATGGGCGCAATCGTGCTCAGAGATCAACCGGCAAGTTATACCGGCAGATGGGACATGAATGTCACCGCCCCAGCCACTTCTCTAAGCAAATGGTATGGAACGTATGGGCACAAGGCATCTTAATTGCCTCAACCTTGACCTTCAACTCATCTAAGCATACCATACAATCATCAGTGGAGGAGCCGAATCCGAGCCTCCGCCACTGGGTTCATGCTGATCGCTAGTTGGAGGCAGGCTCAATCTCGTCTCACTCCGTGGATCTTATTAGGAATCAAGCATCCAAGGAAGTTTCATATCCAATCTGTGCATGCCAAAACATGTCATCTCCCATCACAGCACTCACTCCACATTTATGTGAGGAGCTATGATGACACTCAACATATAGTTAATCAAATTAGATATACTAAAATAATGCCAAAGTGATACTTAGCCCGTAGTTGATTCACAAGAATATTACGATACTCTCACTAGTAGAAAATAAACCCACATGGAAATTTAATGATAGTTACTAATAACGATTATCATTTTGTGGGATTGGGAGGGTGTCGGAGCAGTCTTCGTGCTGTCCCGGGCGGGCTCATAAGGGACCAAGTGTTCGACATGGATCCTATTCACCAACATTTGGAACCCAAATGTTAGTCCAGATTGAACAGATACAATTCAAAATAGTTGAGAAATTATTGAGGGAAGCCAAAATGGCATTCCATTAAGGGTCTAGACTTGATATCCGACCCAACTCGAACCAAAACCAATCAGGTCGAGGCTGGGATTAAATAGAAAATAACCTGAAGAAAGAGTAGGTTGGATCTTGATCAACATTCTTTTAACCTGAATCAGCGACCAGATTCGAGAGAGAGATTTTACTTAAGGTCATAATGCTCCAAGCTGAATACCATAGTTTTAAATCATTTTGTATCAATCAATCTAGTCTCGTATAGGTGCCTTTGGCATGATATATTAGTCGGACAAGTGCTTTGAAACAGGTACTTTCAACACCAAACGACGATCTTCTCCCTTATAATATTTAATGGAGTGTGAAGGATTGATCTTTGAAGCTCCAGAAATCAGCTGTTTGAGCTCCATCTATGTCATGATTTGTCCTTCTCTGGTAGGTCCTGAGCCCAGATAAAGCATATCGTCGTAAATTTTACCGTATTATCACCCTAAGATCAGTTTTGTTTACACAAAGCAATCTGGCAGCCTTTAAAAGGATCATTTTGAATAAACAAGACAGTAGATCCTATCCCTACAACAGGCGGCTGGGTTGGACTTCGTCTGGCAGTTCAAATAAGACCAGAACTTCCTCCTCAACCACAGTATCAGAACCAGAACCAAAGAAGAGACCTTCCTTTTGGTTTTGTTTCTACCTCCCGGAAAATTGAAGAGGGACCGGAACTGGAACACCGGTGGCTTGAATATGGGGTTCCGGAACTGGACCTCCTCTTGGTTTATGTTACAAATCTCGCCTTTTAATGTAAAATTGCAAGCCAACCGGATGTCGAACAGGCTTGGAAACCAGAATGTGCCCGGAGGGGGGTCGCTTTGGTTCTGGTTTCAGGTTTCTGAGGAATCGTGGCTGCCGGTTTGGACAAATGATCCCAGTTGACCCACAACCAGTCAGGTCTAGTTCCTACTGCTCGACTTCCTCTACATCAGCCTATTTGTTTGTGGAATTACGATAGGCCAAGAGCCCACAAAGTTAACGAAAACATGAATCATTCATATCGATTTTGGATGGCATAATGAAAAACAAGATAATGCAGTCACAGGCTGGAATTCGACAGTGAATGACAAGGGTTAGTTTGCACAAACAGTGACAGTGAATGACTTCCTCTTCATTTGATTTGATTCACAGTCAGGCCTTTCGTATAAGAACACAACCTTAGACTCACGTGAAGGAACCATGGTTCTATGTTTGATTAATATTTAGAACTAACATGGGTTTATACAAAGATAGGAACACAAGAGATGAGATGCTTGGTTTTTCTATGTAAAGCTCATGAGTGCGAGTTGTTTGACTCACCTACCTCTTAGTGCCAATATTTTTACTCAAATTGTACCTATGGAACAATAACTCCACCTCAGCGATGTGTTACACATTTGATGTACAATGAAACTTGAAACTGTAAGCATTAAAAAAAAGACCCAATTCCCTTGAAACCACAAACCAAACACACCCAACTAAAGTGATCTAAATAAAAGTTCTAGCAGATCTCATCTAACAGGAGTCTTCGCCTAGAACTAATGGCTTTGTTCACTCAGCTTCCTATTTCCACAGACAGGTACATGGATCATGATCTCATTGATAGATGCCTTCGGTTTGGCTGTAAGAATTGGCGAACGAATCAAATCAGGGTGAATAAGCTGACCGGATCAAACCACACTGATTGCTAAGTGCATGCATCGGTCCAAATTAACTGATAATTAAACTATTGATCAATTTGAAAACTGAAACCAAACCAAATTATATAGATAATGGAAACTCGAATAGAATCAAATTATTTCGTTGGTTTGGCTATTCAGTTTGAGCTCCATAACTGTATTTTAAGATATATATATATATATATATATATATATATATATATATATATATATATATATATATATATATAGAGAGAGAGAGAGAGAGAGAGAGAGAGAGAGATTGGATCCTCTCCATCACTAACACTGTCCTTTTATGCTACCCAATATTTTGAAGGGCATGCTACCCAATATTTTGAAGGGCATAAGTATAATAATAATCTACTTAACAATTTTTTTAATATCTTTAAACTTTATAAATTGCATTCCTGTCCTAAAAAGTAGATGGGTGAACATGAGTAAACATGTCAAAAGTGACCTTATATAATCAGACCAATCCATTACTTTTACTTTTGAGTGACATGTTTCAACATTTTTTAAGAGCTTTGAAAAAGTACAAAAAAATAATTTTACTACGCTCATACTATTCAAAAGCAATAAGTAGAGTGATGAGCAAGATCCAATCACTATATATATATATATATAGAATTACAAGGTAAGAGAGTTAGGAACCACAGCACCTATTCATACGGTTATTTAGTTTATTCAGTTATGGATACTTGACAACCGAACTGAAACAATAAACTGAATTTTCATGAAAAATCAAACCGAACCAATGCGGTTCAATTTGGTTAATCAGTTACAAGTGAACAATTCTCACCCCTACTAGTCGCCTATACTGGTCAAGATATTATCTTGATTATTCTTTTAATTCCTTTTCAATTTTATCGATTTGAATTATTCCTTTTCCAAATTTGCGAATCTAGCTAATTGGGACTTTTAGAAGAAGTTCCAATTTGCTGGATTCATTCTTTCATCTCCCATACGCTCCCCTTTAGTTAATTGAGCGTTGCTCTTATGGTGAACTGTAGGAAGCCAGTGAAGTTAGTCTTTTGACAAAGCAGTGTCCTTGAGATGTTAAGCTAGCGCGAAGTTAATCCTATTATGGCCTATAAGAAGGGGACGGGCTCTCGCAACGTTGGCTACAAGAACAAAAGCACTTGCAACAATTCTTAGAACTGAAATTTTCTTGGTAGGTGTTTCCACGTTTATTTTCTTTATTCATTTGCTTCTGAAAGAATTAAACAGATTTAGCAAGTTCAAATTTACGTTCATATAACTAACTATATTAAGGGCGATAATGCATCAAGCTGCTCGAGAGGGCTTATTTCCCCTACCGTACAAAGCTCAATGCAAGCGTGCAACCCCCAAGGGAGACACAGCTTAAGCAGGCAGCTTGTTCAGCAATCTCTGTTACTAACAGTGGAGACAGAAGAAAATTAGAAGAAAAAGCTAGAGCATCTACAAATGCTGAAAGCAACACTACTATGGCGAAAATATCAAATCATGTAAGATACAGGTTCACTCAACATATAGAAAAGCATTCAAGCCCTAAATTTGAACTAGCGCATCAATTGCAAAGGCAAAATTTCAACTGTAGATAAATGGAACGCCATACAGATGCAAAACATTCAAGGCTGATCTACCAAGTTATTTACGCTGCTTCTGTGATGGGATACTCGAACACCACATCTTTCCCAGAAAGCTTCCTGTAAACTCCGGAGAACGTTTCCAGCTTGTATTCTGTGTTGTTCCGCTCCTTGGGGTCCAAGTAAATCTGTCAGGGTAACAAATTAAAAGATTAGGCATGTTAAGAACTTCGTTCGGAAATCTTCAATATTTAAAATTTTATCTTTGTAAATCCACTGGCTAAAGCTGGTAATAGTATAGCACTTCGGACTCCATGTACTAACCTTGATGATCTTAGATCCATCAAGCCGATACCTAATGCGCTTGCCAACAATCTCTGCAGGATAGACAACATCTTCTAATATGGCCTCATGAACAGCAGTAAGTGTGCGACTTCGAGGCCTCACAACTGCAGAGCCCTTCTTGGGAGGACGCAATATTCTTCTTGAAGCAATCACGATCACATCCTGTTTTTGAAGGGGAGAAAGTGTACACCAACTTGCAAGTCAGTGGACATTCAAGAATATCATGTTATCCGAAATCGAAACTACATCACATTCAAGAATATCTGATTTTTAAACTCAAATCACATAAATCTGAAGTCATCATGACATCACTAGAAACTACAATAGAGATATTCTATTCCACAATTACAGAATAGAAAAAATGAGGATAATTAGAAAAGTAAAAACTGACTGAACCATGAGAAGACAGCACGAAGAAATGAAGATAACGGTAAGCAGCTGGAGGAATTGTCAACAATTTCCTGTCAGATGATAGTTGCCCTCTTTGAAACTGTGAGCTAAAGTGTTGGTGCACATTCCAGTTAGCATGGAGGCTACGTCTGGACAGTTCAAGTTACATGTCTGTCCTGTCTGCTTGTGTGTTCATGTATATAGGAAACAACAAAGGCTACATCTCATCTTGCAGGGTATACACAAATTAAGAAGCCCGGCTATATTATAAAATGTTAACCTTCTAAACAAATAACAATTCTAAAATTTCATGCAAAAGAAGTTTCATTCCAACATTTTGTAGGTTTATATGCTACTAGCACCTGTAGGGAAAGCATAAAAATGTGACTCCTAAATAAACCACCAGGGTCACGGACCATCATGTGAATCCAGTCCAGACAAACAAGCAACGCATGTACCATCATATCCACCAGGGTCACAGACCATCAAATGACAGCAGAACAAGTAAATCATAAACCATAATAATGTTTGCACCACTCTTCGTTGTCCATTTGACAGTGGAATTAACATCAATATTCCAAGTCCTTCCTCCTTTTGACTTGTGAAGAGAACACAGCAAGCAGAATCTCAAAGGCTGCTCCTCTGTCTCCCAGGAAGACAGGATTTTAGAATAAAGACAACCTTCAACTTGAAGGTCATAAGAGCAAGTCCCTTGCTATGGAGAAAATATATTAGGCATTTTCGGAAACATGAAGATGGCTATCTAAGATCTCTAGAAAAATGGATTCAGAGGTATCAAATGCAAGGAAGGGTAGCCCATCTAAAATTGTACTAAAGCCAAAACAGCAAGTCGTGGTTTCATATGGTACACATTTAAGAAATAGACAGAGCACCTTATAATGTAAGAAGGGCCTTGCTGAATGAAAAGCATGCAACATGGGGAAGAAAACAAAGAATCAAACTTTAGCTTGAGGATGACAGCTTTTATTAATTCTGAATTGTGATCATATCAAAGATGAAAACTCCCAAGGTTAACCATGACTCCTCAAGAAAATGGAGCCTATTATGATGCTGTTGCACTTGTAGGGAAAACACCAAGAGGTTTCTGTCGTTCGTAACTATGTTGACCAATGCAAGCATTGAGAACAATATTTCCAGACCGTTATTCCATGCCAATACTTGGAAGGCAGCAGGAATTCAATACTTGCATGGATTCATGTTACTCAGTCAAACCCAATAACCACATAATGACATGAAACAAAATGCACAAACAAGTTGTACCTCATGAAAAGTAATACAGTGGGCCCATGCATTGAGAATGATAGTTAATAACATATGAACATGATGGTGAAAAGATCATCTTGAAGAGCAGTGCAAACTCATGTAATTGTGGCATCAGAAATTTAAGGTCTGGAAATTTTTAAAACTGACATCACACCAAAACCAAACCTCATATTTAAGCAAGTTTACTTTGCACCTTTAAGGAGATAACAACAACAACAACTAAGCCTTTTCCCATACTAGATGGGGTCGGCTACATAGATTCTTTGTTTTCACAAAACCCTATCATAATTTGTAGAATCCATGGTAAATAAGTTCAACAAAGTTTTACGCTGGCTGTCGGAAGCCTAACGCAACTCTCCTCCTTTATCCGGGCTTGGGACCGGCCATGCAAGGGTGATCCCTTACATGGGGAGATAAGTAAAGAAAAATTAAATTATCTCACTGATATCTTATACAGCAAGCCATTTTATGAGAAGGGAAGGCTTTTATGTCAAGCTCCAATCACTAGGATTACCTATCACCTTTCAATGGCCTGACAAAACCAAAGAACATTTCTAAATCTAAATGTGGGATCGTAGGATATGCATTAAACAAATACAAACTAATAACTAGAGGGAAGAGATACAGCATCGACAGAAGAGTACCTTCCCGCTAAACTTCTTTTCAAGTTCTCGTACAAGTCTCACATGAATCTTGCGGAAAGCCTTGCGCAATCTGTAGGGAACATGAACGACAACTGCCTTCCGATTTCCTGAGATGTCAACTTGGCTACATGGCGAGCAAAGGAAATAAATAATAAGGGAAAGAAATTTAGTGCAAGAATTTTTCATGAAGAACCATAGCAAAAGGCAAGAAAGAACCCTTACACAGCTGAGTTAATAAACAGATCCTTCAAATCACTTTTCAACTCCTGATTGGTATTCTCGAGATCAAATAGGGCCTACAAATTCATAGATTGCAGATATTGAATAGCAGAATTTTAAGGAGTCAAACAATAAAAACATACAGAATGGTTGTTGTTTGGATTCTAAACCTGTGCAACTGTCTCCTCGAATTCGGAAGGCTCAGCCCCCTTATCTTTCTGAATTTTCCTCCTTGCAGTATACATGTTGACTATTCTTGTTCCCATGATTCAAGACATTGAAGAGATCCATAAGACCAAGAATACATATGCCAAAAGATTGCAGATGTTAACAGTATCAACAACAACAACTAAGCCTTTTCCCATACTAGATGGGGTCAGCTACATGGATTCTTTGTTTCCACAGCCCTATCATAATTTAAAGAATACATGGTAGATAAGTCCGACAGTTTTATGTTGGCTGTCGGAAGCCTAACGCAGCCCTCCTCTTTTATTCGGGCTTGGGACTGGCCATGCAAGGGTAGATGTTAACAATATCAACATCAGCTAAAATCAGCAATAATTACCTCACACCCACCTGAAGATCAGAAAATCAAATCATTTAAGTTATCGAATTTGTAAATATGATGATTGAACTTGACCTTAACACAATCTATTTCCGATACCAATAAGAGAATTGAATTGCTTTCATTCATGCACTCTTACACACATATCACTCAGACATAAGCAGCAGCAAAAACCTTAACCTATGGCAAACGCTCACCAAGCTTACAAAACTCTCCAAATATCTCCCAAAAGGCTATACGTCACAGCTTATAAGCGTAGACATGTTTACTACCAAGGATTCAACCATGACTTTACAAAAAGGACACCAGTATATACATTGCAATCACAATTTTAAAACTATGGCACTATGAAATCTTGACAGCTCCACAAGTATAAGGTATCAAACATTCACGTATTATTTGTTTATACATGTAACCAATAGATTTCCCAAGTAACAGCAAGACCGGAGGTACAAGGAATCATACAAAATACGAAAAAAAAATCTCTTATAAGCTTTAGGATTTGTTCTAGAAGACGTTATACTAGAATGGGTTATATAAATTCACATCCAATCTTACTACACCAACCACAACCGAGTCTGCGCTCTCCAAAAGTACGTCCCACAAACGTCCACACGTAATCTAACGCGACGAATCAAGACCTAAAAGGCATGCAACGTTCCAAAGAACAGTGCGCTAATAAAATGATTTCAATTTTTCCCGAAATTCTATTCCTTTCAGAAGAGAAACAGGAGAAACCCTGTGAAGCAAAGAATGCTGCTATGAAGTCGACGCAGAACAACTAAAAAGAAAGGGGGAAACTCCGACTTTGAATCACCATTGGATCAAAATTAACACGAGAAAATAAATAAAGCAACAGTATTCGAGCTTCCTTACAAAAAAACGGATACCACCATCCATATTAGCATCGTTATACAGGAGAAAAAAGAAACAAAATTGAGAGGGAGAGAGGGAGAGACCTGAACCGACGGTCAATGCGCTGAAGGCACGGATGGGAAGATCCTCAGCAGTGTTTTGCAGCCGCCGAGGAGACGAAGGAGAAGCGGAAATGATGAGACGCCTGTACTCTTATTGTCCCTAGGGTTGGGGCGAAGATAACGTTTGACGGAAACACCCCCCAATAGCATTTACTTATCTAAGGGCTCGTCTATAGCTCGTGGTTCGGCTCGCTTCAAACGCTTATATAGCTTGAAGAACCAACTCGTCTATAGCTCGTGGTTCTGCTCGCTTCAGCTCGTGATGAGCTCGTTGATCTTTGACTACTTGGCTAGGGCTGGTAAATGCAGGCACTCGGTGATCAGCTTGGTTCAGCTTCTGATAAGCTTGTCGAGGTTTGGTTTATTATCTCTGTTGCGCTGAAGACGAGCTGGTTCTTCAAGCTATATAAGCTGAACATGAACAGTATA
This sequence comes from Brasenia schreberi, assembly GCA_036023115.1. NCBI lineage: Eukaryota > Viridiplantae > Streptophyta > Magnoliopsida > Nymphaeales > Cabombaceae > Brasenia > Brasenia schreberi. The sequence goes on along the minus strand of JAYKKT010000075.1, from coordinate 9,716,723 downwards.
TCTTTGATTCAACTCGGCTTGTAGACGATCGCTTAGGTAAGTATCTAAAATCTTTTTATAGAATATATTCATACATGATGGAAATTCATGTTAAAGTGAACTAATTGGGCAGGCATCGAGTAACTGAATGATAAAATATATCATCTTGACAACAAAATTGTGTGAGAATTAAAATTGTCTTAATTTCTGACTAGGATTTAAGGCCGATGTGGACAACACACGTGTATGCTGACTCGGAAGCACCATGTGACGTATCTCATCTACATCGGCAACACATATGTCACTAAAGTTTTTTTTTAAACACAAGTTATTAAAGTAAAAATCGATCAAACTACGTGGTACTAAAATGTACTTTCTTGAAATTCAATTACATGTTAAAAGTTGTGAACTGTAAGAACTGTAAGGGGTCAGATGTTGGGTAAGGGGTCAGTAGTTGAGTACCCAACTGTGCATATTGGTGGTAGACGTTCGTAACCGACCCAAAGCAATTTGATTATAATTTAATTCGTGACGATCATAGGTGGAAAGTTCATATTCTTCAGTCATTGATAAACAGTTTGTGGGGCAATACTCCACGCAATTACCACAAAATATACAGATTCCGAAATCAATACTATAATTAAGCAATCGTTTCTTTTTAACATATGTTTCCAATCGCTAAATAACAAGTAGATCTATCGTACATATGCGAACACATACTTCACAAACAAATGCACTTTTTATATTTAAAGTAAATTTCATCACAAAAATGCCTTGATGTGATTGATTCTTCATAAAGATATTGAATAGTTACATGTAAATAATTCCTTCACTATCTGTTGACCATAATTCATGAGCCCAATCACTATAAGAAACATCACTAGCTTGCCTATTAAAAGAAATTTCTTGAAGTTCTATGTTACAAACAAGCCCCGTGTGTTTGATTTGCAGTGTCAAACCCACGGTACCAAAACCTTTAGGCCAGTTCTACATGGGTCTGGAGTCATGGTTGTGTGTTTGTTTCATGCAAGAAATTGGCACTCTAAATAGGAGGAATATTAAGAGTCACAAATTCATTTTCCTTTATCTATTCAACTTGGGGCTATCATCCCGACTTGCACTTTCACCGTATTTCGTCGGTTCACTTTCCTTAAAGTGGCCTTCTTTCGATGACCGATCCGCCCATTAGAAGTTCCCAAACAACGAGAACCAAATCGACCATACCAGGCCCCTTTACCAGCCATCATATAAGTGTGGTGCTGGCTTGAAGGGACTGGCTTTGGATATGCTGACTGAACCCAACACTGAGGTTTGGAATTCATATCCATGATAGTGGGCTCCGATGCAAATCCTATATAATCAAGCCAGCATGCCTCAAAAAGTATGAATCTCATCTACAACAAAACTTTGAGAATGGTACATTTCAGTGATATTTTTCAAAATGTGAACTAAAAAGATTCCTGTCTAGCTCATTGTAGAGGTCTCAGTGAGTTTGGACATGGATCTGGATTTAAGCCTGGGTTCTGTATCCACCTATGGGAGGTAAGTACCAGACCCAGCTCTGTGTTCTAGGTAAGGATGACAATCTCTACCCACGCTGCCCTGCCCCCTACATGGGGAGGGTTGTCAAGTGTAAAAGCCTGCCCTGCTGCAGGGCTGAGCTAGTCAAAGAGAACACATGGCAGGTTTGTGCAGGGTAGGGTTAAAGGTATGCCGACTCTGTCCCAAACCAACCTGATACACATACACACACATACATATATATGTTTGTGTGTGTTTATATAATATATATGTGCATCATATACATATATATTTTATGTATGTATTAAGCATATATGTTACATGAATATATATTTTATATAAATATAAATGTATATTCATATAATCACTTAATTTAATTATATAGAATATGTAACATATATGATATTAACTTCCTTTTATGAAATTACTTTTTATAGGCTAGAATGGGGTATGGCAGGTTATACTGGAACCGTGTCTGGCGGGTTAAGGCATGTTACACCGGATTGTGTGCAGGGATTTCATCCCCAAGACCCCAAGGGTGGGATGGCAGATGCGGTTGGAGAGTGAGGTGAAAACCCATGCCATTGCCATCTCTAGTTCAAGGGAATCCTCATGGAAAAAACATGATGGTGAAGTCTCTAATAAACACACTATATGCTATTACTAATGAAGTTTTGTTGGTAAGGAAGTCGTATTAGGTCTACGAGACTCAAAACACTCATATTCTTGATAGTTTTTTTTTTTCAAAACATACCATTAGTCGGATGTTTCAGGTCCAACTATATGTTTTATAAGTAACAAGAAGGTGCATTTTCTTATTAAAGCTTGGCCCCAATGGGTAGGTAAAAACGGGCCCAACTCGAGTAAAGTTCTTGTGATCATTCTAAGAGGAGCGGCTGTTTGTGATTTATTTGAGCAGTCCAGGCAGTCAAATATAATATTTGAAACACCGAGGTCCTCATTATAACTTGCTTTAAAGGTGGTCATGTTCTTCTCTTTTATGGAAGTAGAAAGGCTAGCTGGTCATGACTTACTTGATAAATCCAGCCAGTTAAGTATAATATTTGAAACACTGAGGTCTCGTCGTAACTTGCTTGAATGTTCATGTTCTGTAATGTTCTCGTTTATTGAAGATGGGAAGATCCAGCAAGAACTGTGAACATGACCATCCCGTGCATATTCTTGGTTGAAATAGTTTGCCGGTTTTGAACAATTACAATCCGGTGGTTGTTAGCTAGCAGTACAATTGGAATTTGGTTTTAGCTTGGACTAGTCTGAACCTATGGCATGTTCGTACACTAGTGTTGTCAAGGCATCATACACACATAGAACAGATGCAAGAGGTGCATTGGTCTCAGGTCATGCCGACACGGCAAGGCTGGGAAACAAGACAAGCTGCTAGTAGACCATATATAGTTTTGAGCTCTGTTGATTCCAATTCAGCATAGATGCATGAGCACCGTCCGAACCAGTATTTTACAACTTTGCCTTGCATAACTTTCATGTAACTCATGTAGAGTATACATTATGTAAATATCATTTTTCCAGTAGGCAAAGTCCAGCTCCAAGCTAACCGCCTAATCCAAATTTGATATGATCCTTTGAGCTATGGTGCATATAGAAAATGGGCTTCTTGAAAAGGAGATTTGATCCATCCTGAAAATAGTCTTCACATTTTACTGATTCACTCATTAGCCGTTTCTCTTTTATTTGATAATTTCTTACCAAGGTGTTCCATTTTGCGTGATTCAGTAATGCAATTGAGAGACGAAGCACATGAATTTGAATTTGGGTAGAACTTTTCCGCACATTAGAAGGTTTGTATGTTCGACTGCAGAAGTTCACGTGCATGGGATTGATCCCCGTGAGGACACGTACGTGTACTCATGCAAGTATTTACGTATGTGAAATTTGTATATTTTGTTGTCATCCTTTTAAAGCTATATCGGATTGGCATTATATTTTGGATTAACATGCTCTGCCTGCATGAGTTTTAGGGACATATTCTCTGTCAAAAACTTTAAATCCACATCGAAAGAAACCCATGAAATTCACTTGTAGAAAGGGAAGTTACACATCAAATTCATCCATGTTCATACCATTCATGGATTGGAAATCAGTGCGCACTACATATTTGTACATTTTGTCTTACATGTATATCTAACACATCAATATGTCTTACATGTCTATTGTGAATTTTACGTCCATATTTCTTAACACAAGATTCTTAAAATAACAACTTATTCTGAGAAAATGTCATAGTTGGCTATAATGATGCCTATCCACGAAATTAAGGTAATGTGAGCACACGAAGCTCAGATGCACATGCATTTTCGAGGTCAATCTTTTCAAGCACCAAACTCTATCGACTTTCGATATCCATGAAGTTCATGAACCAGTTGCCCGACTGATCCTAAATGTCATGCAACATATTCATGTTTGCACATATTGCTTAGTGGCACTCGTTCGGATAGCTACACAAAACTCATGTAAAAACAACGTATGAACTCCTAACAAGGACATATTAGGCTGGCTGAGTGCTCAACTATCTAATGAAGATCAAAAGTTGAATACTCGGGTGAACCTAGTTAGCCCACCATTCTTATAAAAATCCCCAAATGGCTCCCGTAGATGGCCACTTTCCAATATCCCTCAAGTAACTGAACATCACTTGGATACTCGATGAAACTTGTGTTCTCACTTAACAGGCTAAATAAGCAATGTACCAACAATACACGAAATTCGATTAGTGGTGGTTCAACATTTAGTTATTAAGAATGTAATGCAATACCTGACCTGTGGCTTGTTCTGACATTTCTGGGATGAAATTTTCACAATGAAATGCGAAGAAAGTTCACTCTTTCCCTTTAACGAGGAATTTGTTTTTGTTATTTTAAGTTGATAGTCTACAAGACAAATCCGGACAACCTCAGCTTAAATTTGTTCCGCACCCTTGCGATAGAGACCAAACGTAGTAAGAAAACCCTACCCAGCTTACTAATATAAACAAAGAATTTCACAGAAAGGTTAAATTATTAGAAAGAGCAAGAATTCCCCTTGCAATGAGTACTAAGAAACAGAAGTTGATCACAGAGAGAAACGTAGCAAGAAAATCCTACCCAGCTTACTTACATCACAGAGAGAGAGAGAGAGAGAGAGAGAGAGAGAGAGAGAGAGAGAGAGAGAGAGAGAGAGAGAGAGATGGAAATGCTTTTATTCGAAATGCAGAGCATGCAACATCCACTAAGCAAACAAACATGCGCAACTGAACTCAAGTTAGAGTGAGAAGTCCAAGCTTTGATCGAGTTAGATCATGCTTGACACTTGGCATTCTGGTTTCCCTATGAACAGTAATAAATGGGAGTATGACACTGACAAGATGACTGAAACATACACTTCACATTTGATATAGATAGATAAATAGTTGCTTTCTGTTACCATCAACTAAATCATAAATGAGTTCATGTAGGACGAAACGAGCTTCTCATAAGACTAGCATATGGTTTCTCAAAGTGAATTGCGTTCATAAAGGAAAAATTTGCATGTGGAGGATTAACAACTTAACAACTGGTAATCATCACTCGTGCATACAGTAGGTTTATGGAATCACATGCCATGACAAGGAAAAAGAAGAAGAATTACAATAATTTTTTAGGGCTTCATACCCTTCTGATCTGCCAGAAAGCAGAGATGAACACGACAAAATCAGCCTCATCTGGACCTGTATGCAAATATTCCGACTACTTAATATGCAAAATATGCACACACACATTAAATGCACAGAGGTAGACATGTTCAAAGTTAACAGCAGTCTCCACCAGTACCATTTACCAAAGTTTCTGGAGTCCTTGTGAACGATATTGACCGAATGACTTTAAGGAAATGCTGCTTGATACAAACCTTTGAATTGGACTTGTGGATTGCTACTTCACGATCACAAAGGTAAGGGCATAGAAACATGGCAAGACCTGACTCGCCTGGACAATATGTGACCGAATTTGTCGATATATTCTGCATTATGATGAAAAGGAACAGGAAAAATCTAGAAAAAGAAAAAATCAGGAAACATCTTGGGGTAGAACTCATCTTATCCAGCTAGACTTCTTCGTGGACTCCAGAATATGTGACAAGCTAAAGAAACCCCAATGTGATTGAATTCTTGAGATTTCTCAATTATATGACTTGAACTTAAACATTTTCTCCTCTGCCTTACAAGGAATGAACTCCCAGATATTCATTTGAGCCACACATCAAACTCCTGAAGACCGAACAAGAAGAGTTGGCACAGAACCTAAGGCATCCTGCAAGTCACATGATAATGAGTTGCAAAAACTGACATTTCAGAGATGAGTTGACACAGGAAAGGTCTACAAAACAGTGGAACAGGCAAGAGGACACCACAAAGGGAAATGACAGATTCCAGCAGTTGTTTTTCCATACTCATCTCCTATGTCGGCATACTACTCATTTACATAAAAGATCAAGACTTGACCTATTTGATTAGTTGAAGCTTTTAATGGATAAATACTAGATTCATAAAATTATTAAAAACCTGCCCAAGTGGGTTAGCTTGAAAACTTCCAAATTTAAAGGCTGGATTTACTGCCACAGGCCTACAAGTGGACCTTCAGGGTTTCATTGGTTGAAGCCTGCACTAAAGATTGGCATAGTTCCTGCTTGTGAACGACGAAAAACAAATTCCAAAGGAAAGAAAAAGAAAGGAGGAGGGAAACACATAACATGAAGAAGTTGGTTAAGATTCCCAGCAAGAGTTCATTTTTATTTTCACATAATGGAAATGCGATGAAAATTTTTAAACAATCAGATTTACAAGGAAAAATGAAAAAGAAAAAAAAAATTTACAACCCACTTTTTCTTTTTACCAAAGTCAATGTAACGTCAAGTGTACCCCTACAGATAGGCTCTGTCTCAGCTGTTAACAACTGAATTGGTTTCTACCCAGAACTAGGCAGGTCAGCAATTAGCCTTGACCATGATAAACAAGAAGGCAGTGCAATTAGCTTTGGACACTGAGCAACCAGCTTGAACCATTGTTCTGTGTATAAGGGGTAATGGAAATTGTTAAATTCCACCTAGATTAGTGGAGGCCCGAACTAACAAGCATATGATTCATACCCCATCCACCCAAATCGGACAAGGGAGAAAACGTACTCACGCCAGAACCATGACACTTATAATTCTGAACCTAGAGAGATTATCTACTGTCATTCACTCAATCAGAGGGGACACAGACAGTTGCATCACCCAACTACGTAATTCAGCAGCCAGCTCAGCGTTTCATACAAGCTACAAACTCTAGTAGAACTCATACAAACTACAAACTCTAGTAGCAGTAAAACAAACCTGGACAGTTGTTTACTCCAGCGAGTCTGCCAGCTCCATTTGCTTCAATGCAGCTTCATGTAATGTCTTCATTTGAAACAAAGAAAACAGATTGAAATAAATAAAAGAAACATAAATTGCAAACATGTTTTGTTCTAGGAAGTATGGCCAACTTGTAAGAGTACCCCGAAGTGATACCATATGGAGGTTTCCCATACAATAAATATCTAGACGCCCATAAGAGTAAGTACAATGTATAGTAGGCTTACAAGGCTATTCTCACTTCCATAAGTCATACTAAAAAAGACGAATGTGCATGGGGTAATGCATTTTGATTATGAGGTATGCAAGCATAAGCAATGTAATGAAAAGATAAATTATATCCCAGCCATAAGCCCATGAAACAAAGGCACATGGATTCACCTTTTTCGTTTTCTCCAAGTCAAACTCGATATATTTTATTCGGTTGAATGACTCGAGAAGTATATTTTCTTTCTCTGGTGGAATCCTTGAAGGTTTCTTTGTCAGTTCGGTTACCATTTGCTCCAAGTTCTGTAGCCGCTCCAAGCAGGATGTTGCCAAATATTCATCCTTAACTCCTGAAGTTTGTTGGCGGCTTTTGGAAGTGGATTTTAAATCCCTGGTTTTCTGCTTCTTGGCAGTGGATCTTGACAAATCCATATTTTTCTGGTTCTTCAGCCTTTCACCAAAACGACAAACAGATACAATTCTTCCCAAACCGCAGAAAAAAAAATAGATGAACGCTAGAAGTCTAGATATAACATGTGCAACTATAAGAGTACTCGGCAGCCATCCCCTCTGAATGACAGTGCTACCTGATTCACGGAGATAAAAGAAACTGACATATTGTCAAGAAAAGGACAAACACATTCCTACTCACTTTCTGTCAGAAACATTGATGCTTAATTCATTTCTCATGGGCAAATTCAATGCAGCATCACACGAGTACACTATGTCCATATTGAGAAAACATATTTCAACACAGCATGGAAGTTAACAGAGAAAAGTTGCTTTATCCTAGTCCCGCATGTCCCTTTTATTATTTTGTTCTTAATTTGCTGCTCACTTAGTCGTCTTTCTCATAATCGTTCATTCACATAATTTTCTATTTTTTTACAACAGCTAAAGCAGAAGGCTGAATTGGAAAGCAGGAAGAAAAGCGTAAACATTTTAGAAAACATAGCAATAAGACTGAAAGCACTAAAATAGTTGAACGAGAACTGTCACAGAACTTGTAAAAGAGACATGACAGTCCAGTAAGGCATGTCATGCATTATTTCATAAGCTTCAACAGAGCTCGACAAATTATTGCATCATGAGACCATTTGTTCCGTCCCAGAAAATACACCACCTTTTTGACATTTGATATATTTTGTCCACAACAAAGGTATTCTTCATTGAATCTGTCCCTTTTATAATCTTTAGGAATGATACACCATGCCAAACTCTTTTCCAAAACTTGCCAGGGTCAACAAGTTATAGTAAAATCCAACGCCAAACTACATCCTATATCTTGAAATCAATAAATTCATTTCAATGTCACTGTGGCATGGTAAACTTAAAATCCTAAAGTTGTATACGAGCAGAACATGAACCATTTAGCATTACCTAGACGGAAAGATACATTGTTGGAGACTGTGGTCCTCTCTTCTGCACTATTTACCAATGTGCTAACATTTTGAACTTCAGAAGGGGCTTTAGTGCAGCTGCAATTAACCTCGGAATTAGCTTTATGGGCCTGTAAGAAGCAGAAGCTAAGTTAAGCGTTTGCCTTTTGGTTTACGAATTATTTTGCAACTCATAAGCAGCTGAATTCTTCCAAGACCTCAAGAATGAACCTGAAGACCTCATTCATGTTTTGCAGATTCTAGGCAATAAACACCAAGAACTTTTTAGAAAGTGATTTTCCTCTAGAAGCTGAGCATGAAAATTTTCCAAAATAAGAAAGTAAAGATTAAGAAATACAAAAGGCCTCACGTCTTCTCTCCCAATGGAAATTTTTAAAAAATTACAAAAGACATTAAAAACAAACAAAACATAATAGGACAAGAGATACCTATAACTGAAAAGCGTTTAAATTAATAAAAATGTTAAGTATTGTGAAAATATTATAATGTTAATCATGATGTCTGTGTCTCTACCTATATGCTTATTCCTATGCGCACATGCATACATAATACATGCATGTATGTATGTAGGTATGAATTTATGTATGTCAAGAGTGAAAATGACTGACAGTCATGACATTATTGAACTCTCAGAGTTTGGGTTTAGTGCCCAATCTACAAATCAGAGCACCACAATGACTAATATAATTGATCATCCAGTTTGTATGCAGATCATGCCCTATGTGCCAAAACATTTTATTTTCCACCTCCATTTAGGAGCAACCATAGATCATTTAGTGTAGTGAAAATAACATAGAAATAATCATAGCTCTAAGTGTAGCTCTATAATTTCTCTTTTCACATAATCATTTTTTATTCCCCCCAAAAGCCATGTTCCTCCCTTGAATCAAGGCTAGCTATCTTTTCCAAAAGTCTCGTTTCCCTTTCTCAACGTCTCCAAAAACCTCTTTGGTTCCATCTTTTCAACTCTTCTTTCAACTTAAAGAAAAGAAAAAGCTCTCAGAACAGCTAACCATCCTACCATGAAGCTCTAACCAACTTTGCAAAACCCTCTGCCTTAAGCAACATATTATCGAAACAGAATGGAGAGGGGTCTCTGTAGAAATTATCAACTATAAGCAACATAGGATGGGGCCCACCAATAGCAAGAAACAGAAGCTTTTGCACCACACTGAGATTACAATCGAACCACTCAGAAGACAACAGAAAGCGAGCAATATAAGATCTACCTAGAGAGAGGTACATCCACCAGACCCAACTCGTCTAACAACTCGATAGGTTACCTTATACAAGCTGAAACCTTACTCTTTCCACTCTTCTCATCAGTCAAGACCATAATATATTAATGTCCCCACCCATCACCCAAAGGTATGTCGATTCAATCATTAGACCGGATCATAAACACTTGTGAAACACGATCATTATGCAGTAGCCCCTCCCTCTATTGAAAACCCCTGACACCACTGAAGACTCTCCCACCCAATTCTCCTTCAACTATAAAACATCTGTGTCCGACATAACCACTAGGCCTCTTGCATATTCCACCACTGGCAAGCATAACCAACCTTAATCCCTCTTCCCACGTAAATATGGGTTAAGAGAATGAGAATGACAAGACTTTTCACCTTTGTCTCTAGAAAACAAAATAAATCTGCCTTCCATTAATCACACACCTCCCTCAATAAACCCTCTTCCTTCTGTCATTAATGCCCCTGAAGATACCAACACAAAAATGACTTTGCTGCTATTAGAGTCAAGAATCGGCAACTACTCTCCCATGGACCATTATCCTTCTCGTAGTTGACATAAACTTCCAACCCTTTGAGCTCCATCAGCCATCCTTATTCTTCCATATGCTCAATTGCTTCCCCTCTCAAACAACAACTAACGTACAATATTTTGTTTCCGTTTCTCCTAGAGATCAATTGATTTTTTTTAATAGAAGGCAGTAGAGAATTGCAATCCATAACATTGGCTGAGAAGTGGTAGACTAGAATTATGTCACACAAGATCAATGCTATTAAAATCATATCCTATCATTAGATACGATATGATTTTATCGTGTATCAATATCTGAATTGATACGATTCAAGAATTTGAATCACCATGCACAAGTAATGAGACTATTGCACCTTACCACATGATACAATGTTGTACAGCCCTACTGTACGATACAATATAGATTTTACAAAAGCCATGCTTTTAACTTTTGAGGACCGAGGTTGTTTTAAACCCCCTATGGTCACCTTCTCCGGCCTACCTACCTTCTGCTTTCTCTTTTCAAGAGGCTCCCTGCTCTCCCCTCCAAAGGTCAAAGTCTCAAATTTCTTATATCTGTCAATAACTGAAAATCCTGATTCCTGTTTGAGAATCACTATAGCAAAGAAGTTATGAGATGTAATTTTTGTGGACATATCATGCATAGTGCAAATAGTCGTATAATACATCATCTAGTTGGAACTTGAATGAACATGTGCCAAGTCGATATGCAAATGCTAAAAGAAATAGAAGATATATACAAGCGAGAAGAGAAGAAAATAGAGCATCTGGAGCAAGAAGGGCATGAGAAGGAGCATGAGGAGAAGAATAAAGAAAATAGCTAGTTTTTTCATGTGTTATTTATTTTAAGTTTAAAACTTTGATAATCTATCATGCTCCTGATCTATAATAGATTAAAAGTGTAACATAGCTTTCTTTAACTTTTTTATTAAGTTAGAACAATCTTTTATAGAAGCATATGATGCATGTGTAAAAGTAGCAATACAATCTCGCCACAAAAGAAATACAAATGATCTCACAAGATTTTCAACAAGACAAATCACCAAAGACTTCTCCAGAAGACAAACCAAATAAGTACAATACCAAACAAGTCAAGTGGGCATAAAAAGCTCTAAAAAATTCATATATACACATCCTTTAATTATAGAGGTTTATATTACAAGTAAAGAGAGAGAAATAGGGTGGGAGCTGCTACATCCAATGGCTACACTACTAACCGTTTGGACTCTCAACCAATGTTTTAAAAACCGTATTGGTGCCTGTATCGCACTGGGCATCGATATGTCTGTATTGTACCATATCGTACGGTATGATATAGTGTAAAAAAAATATTAAAAAAATAAATCAAAAAATCAAAAATTAAAATTAATGAACAAAACATATATAACATAAAGAAGCATCCATTCTATATAAAAAACATCTCCTAATGAAGTTATGAACAAGGCTAAAATCATCCATATTCCATACCATTAACGTGAATAGAATATTGAATACATTTGGGATTTAACTTAATAAACAACAAAGTTACAGGTACAACTTACAATCATCAAAGATCAGAACATTACAAAGTTACAAATAAAAGTTAAAACAAATTACAATCATCCATAACGTGGATCATAATCAACAAAAGCATTATAATCAGCGTAGTCATGATCACTACCATCACCATCATCATCATCATCATCATTTCCTCCCTCTTCCTCCTCCATAATTGGATTTGCCTATCCAACACCTTCATTTTCATCATCTCCAACTCCAAGTTCTGCTTCGGCTTGGAGTATCCTCCAATTTTCATCCTCTAAATTGATAGGAGGCTCCTCCTCTTCGACCCAATCGTCAAGAATATCAACATTTTCGTAGCTAAACGGGTCATATGGCACATTCCTTGCTGTTCTTGCATTTATATGTAAAGAAAAAATATTCAAATTATAAAGAATATTAAATGCAATATAGCCACATCAATCATTCATTATTAATAAAATTAAAAAAAAACTAGGCAACAACAAACAATATATATTTTAAAATTATTACCTTTGCCTTAACTTCATGTTATAGGCAACGTATACCAAAACACGATAATGATTAATAAGAAACACTCAAAGTCAATCAATTAAATTAATAACTTAAATGAATATCAATAAAAACATAATACCTGATCGCATTTGGGAGCGGAGTTGGATTACAATTGGCCTTCTAAAATCTCTAACACCATGTATATACTTGCTTAACCCTAAATGGATATTATAATGAGTAGATGAATCTTCAACAAAATCAATTGCATTTAATATACCCATTTTTACTTTTTCATCCTCTACAAAGTCAGGAGAAAATCGAATAGCAGGGTTAAGGAAATATGCAACAACATGCAAATCATGATGCATTTGGTGGTTCCAACCTGCATCAATTATCTTTCAAATATATTTTAGAAGTGACTGCATATGGTCAAGGTTTGCTTCTATTTTCAATTTGGCCTTATCCATAGCATCATATATATAAGGCATAGCAGGTCTATCTTCACTATCCACCATCCTCATTACCTTAACTAAAGGTACAGTCATCCTAAAAAAAAATTGCTACAACTTTTCCAAAAATAGGCATTAAAAACATCTACCATAGCAATCTCCTTCCTCTTTCTCGGCCAACTAATAGAGTCACATTCATCAGATGCAAACAATTTTTTCAATGCATTTTTTTGTATGACAAGAATTTGCATAGTAATGACATTTGTAGCAAATCTTGTCAATGAAGGCCTATTCAATTTCCTTCTACCTGTATGGATTCGCATCAAATGCAATACAAAAGAATGATTATAAATAAACTTTGTAACATTTCTGCATGCATCTATAGTCCCTCTTATTTCATCCATTGCACTCAAATCTTAAAGCATTAAGTCTATGCAATGTACAACACATGGAGTCCATACTAAGGATGGATGGTTTGCCTCAAGCATCTTACTAACTGCTCTAAAATTTGTAGCATTATCAATAATGAATTAAACAATATTTGAAACACCTACTTCCTTGACAACTTCCTCGAAAATAGGGAGTAAATTATCTGCAGTTTTATCAATATGAGACAAGTCATATGATTTCAAAAATAGTGTGCCTTTGGGACAATAGACTAAGAAGTTTATCAAAGACCTATGCTGCCATAATAGAACATCTCGTATCCTTCTACGACTTTCTAAATTCAAAACTCCATATTAGTAATATCAACCCATTTCTACAATAATGTGCCCTCAAAGCATGATAAGTAGGGACTCTATAATCCGATCCCACACTAGCAGGTGCATCCGCCATACTTTGAAAAGAAAATGAGTTTGCAACATTGAAAGGGAGGTAATTTTCATAAAAAAATTCAGCACAATTTAAATCTACTTTGTTAATTACCTCCTTTGAAGCCATAACAAATCTAATACCTAGCTGAGCTCAAGGAGTCGTACCTGGGAAAAAAAAGAAGGCATCCCACTACCTCCTCTTGCTCCTCTTCTAGTACTCCTCGTAGGCATCGGACGAGTATGACCTCTTACAGTTACTACCACCATAACCTACACTTTTTTCCTTTTCTTGCCTTCTCCTTCCCTCTTTAGCGATCTCTTCTTTCATCTCAGTTGTACCATAGAATTCATCACCACCATTACCATACATCCCTTGAGCAGAATCATCTTCAAATGGTTGAGACGTATCCTAACCACCTATTTATGCCCTCTCTCTCACGCTTAATCTCTTCTTCTCCTTTGAAGCCTTTAATACCTACTCAATCTCGTACTTCACTACTTCGAAAACCCGAATACATGCACTAGCATACTTCTTAGTTCCTGCAAGGTGGTGTTTCATACGAGAAATACCACCATGTTTTTCAGCATTGCAAAGCATGCACTTGTTCACAAGCTTATTGCCTTCATACACCGGAGTGCAATATTTTCATACCGGATCGACTCGATCGGAACCCATTAAGACAAGAGTAGACAATCAACAAAAAGGAAAAGATTTTTTAGAGGTTAAGAATCACGGAATATGTAAAACCCCTAAATTTTTCAAGTGAAAAATCCGATAGAATGCCAAAGGAAAGATGTATGACACGAATTTGACAAAAACTCTAGAGATGGGAGTTGGATTGGGTGAAACACTTGAGAATCTTATGAATAAACCATGAAATAAAAAAGAACAAGGTAAGAAGATTATCTGAAAGCAAGGAAATGATGTGAAAAAGGGTTTGGGAAGAAGTAGAAATGAAATCCATAAGTTTCAGATTTTTTAATTTAATAACAGAAAAATCAACATCAACTAGTACGATACGGTGTGATACACCCCCGTATCGTACGATACGGCACAATAAATCGTAATAAGCGATACATACCCTTGTATCGTATTGTATCTTCATATGATATATGATAAAATTGTATCATACCGTATGAAATGATTTTTATAACATTGCTCCCAACGGCTAGTAGTGTAGCCATTGGGGGCTAACTAACCCTTTAAGGCCAATCCAAGTTGGCCTGTGCCATGGGCCTGTTGGGCCCTAATGGCCCAACTCCTTATTACACGTTAACACCCCTCAAACTTGCGATATATATATACCAAAAGTTTGTCTAACAAAAATATAAATCTAGAATGTTGTGAAGAAATCTAGATTTTATGAAGAAATCTGCTAGTTATAGTTCTGAAGGAACATAACATAAGGTCAGTCTTTTCTTCAAGCATATCTCCCGAATATAGTGGCAATCCATCTCAATATGCTTGATTCATTCATAGAGAGTATTGTTTGAAGCAATATACATGGCACTTTTGTTGTCACAAAATAATTCTTTATAATCCTCCACTACAACCTCCATGTCTACTACAAGTTTAGTGATAAGATATCTCCGTTGTTGTAGTAGTCATGACTCTATATTCTGTCTTCGTAGATGATAGGGATACCTTCTATTGCCTTTTACATCTCCAAGAGACAAGTGAGTCACCTAAAATACACAAAATTCAGTAGTGAAACATCTATTATTGACATCCCCACCCTAATAAGCATCAGTATAGGCAATTAATTTAAGTAACGATATGAGGTTAAAATGATCCATCTTTCAAGTGTATCCTTTATGTATTTCATAATATGCATAATCGCACTCATGTGTATACTGCGAAAGATTGTCAAATAAACATGACTACAATTCGTCAAACACAAAGCCTTGAAAAAGGCTATAATGACATAAGTGCAATAAAGGCATTAACAATAATAAAAATCAATATTATTAAATTGTCACACAAAGGCTTAAGAAAATATGTACATCAGTGAAGTATTTATAGAAGAGAATAAGAGGAGGTGAGAGAAAGAAGAAAGGAAGAGAGAGAAAGAGGGGTTGGCCACAACCAGGCCCCAATGGCTAGAATTTCTAGTCGTTAGGGCCCTGGTGACCATTGGACCCCAACAGCTAGGGGCCTTGCCCCTATAGCCCTGACGACCGGATGGGTCAGGCCCTGATGGTCGGATCTTATACAATTTCTGTCCTAAAGTTTAGGAACCAAAAACTGAAATCATGGAGTTGGTAGCGACTTGGTCAATACATATGCAAGCTGAAACTCTGATCTTACAAAATATAGGGCCAAATTTTTTTGTTGATGCTCTTCACGGACATAATAGTAGTCCATATCAATATGCTTGATACGTTCCTGAAATGTATGGTTATTGGATATATATAGCACTTTTGTTGTCATAGTACATAGTTCAAGGGGCTTCCAATGTCACTTTTAAGTCCTGAAGTAGTTGTGTTAGTCATTGCACGATACTCGACTTAATGAAGGAAAGAGACACCTTTTGTTGTTTCGTACATTTTCATGATATAAGAGAATTACGAAGGAAAACACAGTAACCAAGGAGTCATACCTTTAGTGTCATGGGTGAAAATAGAACATATCACACCAATGATTACCTTCTCCTTCAATTGTGCTTTAAAAAGCTTTACTTTTTCATGAAGAACAAGAATTGAGGAAGAAGAGCTTTGTTCATCTACCAAGGTCACCATGTTCTTTATTCTTGGGCAATTAGGCCTAATATATGTCCAGCTTCCTTATAAAAGTGGCAAATAACTTTTCTCTTTGTCTTATTTGATCATTCGATCTTAAAATGTGGAGGTCGATATGTCTTAATGTGTACTCTGGGCCTAGCTTTATTAAATATTGTTTTCTCTATTTAGAAGTCGGTAAGAACCTCTTATTTAGTAGAAAAGGGTTTATGATGTATAATGGAGGATCTTACCCACAAGAATTGAGAAAGAATAGCTTTATTAATCTACCAAGACCACCTTTTTCTTTAATCTTGGACAATTAAGCCTAATATGTCCGACCTTATAAAAGTGGCAAATAACTTTTTTCTTTGTCTTACTTGATCCTTCGATCTTAAAATGTGGAGGCCAATATGTCCTAATGTGTGCTCTGAGCCTAGCTTCATTAAATCATGTTTTCATTATTTATAGGACGGTAAGAACCTCTTCTTTAGTAGGAAAGGGTTTACGACGTATAAGGGAGTATTTTACCCCTTCGATTTCCTTTTTAAGACTTCTCAAAAATTAATATATGAAGTCTTCATTTTCTTTACATTGTCTTGCACTAAGACATTGTGTACATTTCTTTTTATATCCATTTAATTGATTCCAAATATTATAATACTCACTATATAAATCATTTACCCCTTTGTCTCCTTGTATTAGTGATGTCATTTTATCATATAATGTCATCTTATGTGTCACATCACTCTCAACAGGGGATTTCTTCAAGTATTCTCATGTTTTTCTTTGCATCGTTAAAATCAACCACGGTGTCTCTAATGTGATCATTCACATTGTTCATAGGAACCCATAAGATCGTCCTATGGCCTCTTTCAAACCCCTTTTTTTATTACATTTATAGAGGTTCTACCTTCGACCCATTCAAATACCCTACAAAATTTTGAAATATAAATAATTTTTTATTAGTTGGATTCATGTTTTGTAGTTAAAAATTGTTAATAAAAAATTGAAACCCTTTTCTTCCATCCTCAAGGAGTGCTCTAATACTATATAGTAAAGATGACACTTCAACATGTTGAATGGAGCCACAGATATCTAATACACGTATACAATAATCGTGAGTCACCGAAGGATGACTATAAAAAGTTTTGAAAAGGCTAGAATAATAGCAAATACACTACCAATAGCAAATACACTCAAAAGAATTCATATAAATTGGTCAAGAAGGCATAACATTCATTATGTACAAGGTAAGTATTGTATTTATAGACTAGAAAAGCAAGAAAAGAGAGAGAGAGTGGTAGTAGGCAACCAACACCATTCAACTTGTGGCTGTTGAAACTAGCCGTTGGGAAGAGTCAACAGCTAGTAAAGTAACCGTTGCCCCCCCTCCCCCCCAAGTGGCCTTGATGGCTCATGGCCCGGGTGCTTGATTACATATACGTATACATTTATAATGAGAAAAACACAGTAAAATACACAGATAAATACATGCATTTTAACAATAATAGTATATCTAATATATTTTGATTTTACATATTAAAAGTTGTATGTCAAACTTAAATCTAATATATTATGATTAGCAAAAATACCATAAAAACAATCAATTTTCATTACATACTAATTGAGAAGAAAGAGAGAGCACATAGTAAAACTAGAAACAATATACCAAAAACAACTATAGAAATTATTGCACACATTTCTCGTACATGCGTTTGCACTCGCTTCTTCATTGACATCAACCAAGTCAATGGTGTCAATAGTTTTAATATGTGAAAGATAAACAATATCTTCAAGATCATATGCGGACTCAGCAATTGATATCAGTGTTGTTTGTATCACATCATATCGTATGATACGTAAGATAAACAATAGATACAGTGTGATACGTAAGATACGATAACATACTATATCGTGCAATATGGGTCGCATCGCACAATACGCCCAGGGACACGTATAAAGGGTCCCTGGCCGCACAAAAACCCGCATTTTTGCGGGTTTCTGTGGTTTTTTTAAAGTATCTCAAGCTATCTTCCGGTAGTTCTTCCCCTCGGTTTTTAAGGCTCCCAAAAAAGTGCTCTACAGTGTCCTTGCAAGCCTCTTAACTCAGATTGTGGTATATTTTGAGTGTTTTTTTTGAATTTTTTTCTTTGTATTTGTTGTTTTTTAGTGTTATTTGCATTTGTATTTTTTTGAATGACAAAATATGAAGTTATTAAGTGTGTGGATATGATTTTTATTGCATTCATGAAGTGGGAGACACTTTATTTAAGTGTTATGTGAAGATTGGGGATTTATGAAGTTCTTTTATTTTAAGGTTTTTGATTGAATTGAAGTGCTCAATTGATACGGCAGGAAGGGGTGTTAGAGACTCTCAATCTCAATTTGATGATCCGGCATGACAGTGGGGTATAACAGTTGAGGGTTCCAGATTAAAGATTAAATGTTTGTTTTGTGAGAAGGTTGAATTTCAAAATTTAAACACCACCTAGCAGGGACTAGAAAAGAAGTTGCTCCTTGCACGGGCAGAGTCAGAAGTTTGTCAAAAGGCATTAAATGCAATGTCTTTAAATGATTGAGAGCATACAAGAGAGGAGACAACAAAATGATGATTTAGGGATGTTTGAAAAAGATGATGATGATGCTATTGGATTCACTTATAGTATTCCTTCATATGGTAGAACAAAGATTGATAGTAGTAGTTATCGACCACCAAACAGGAAAAAGAGAATTGTTGAAGATTTTGCAAGTGGTAGAAGAGGAAGTTGATGAAGGAGTAGAGGAAGAGATGATTCTAGCATACATTCATTTTTTCCTCCTAGCACTGCAACTTGTGCTCAACCTAGAATTCGTGCTGCTATAGCTTCAGAAAAACTGCATGATCAGGCAAACCTTGCAGTGGGCATATGGTTTTATGATGCATGCATTCCATTTAATGCAGTAAATAGTTTTCATTTTCAAGCAATGGCAGATGCAATTGCTAATATTAGTCCAAGATACAAGATGACATCTTATTAGAAGTTGAGAAGAAAAATATTAGATAAAATCGTCATTGAAGTGCAAGAATATTGTTCGACTTTGAGAGAGTCATGGAAGGAGACATGATCCACTATCATGGCAGATGGCTGGACAGATAGGCGAGGAATGACCTAAACTTTCGTGTATATGTCTTAAAAGACTTATGTTTTTGAGATCTCTAGACATGTCAAAGGAGAGGCACATTATAGAGATCATAAGGCAAGAGTTTCATAAGGTGATATGTGAGGTTGAGCTAGAGAATTTAGTCCAATTGATTACAGATAATGCAGGTAACTATAAAGCAGCTGGGAAGGAGTTAGCAGATACTTTATTGGATACCATGCGTAGCCCATTGTTTAGATCTCCTCCTTAAGGATATTGGTGAGATGGATAAGATAAAGGCAACAACTTAGTGTTGCCAAGATATCACTAAATTTATCTACAACCATGCCTTTGTATTGTGTATGATGAGGAGATATACAAATGGTGCAGAGCTTCTTCGTATAGCTGCAACTCAATTTGCAACTAATTTCTTATTTGTACAGAGTATTGTGATACAGAAGAAGCCTTGAAGAGAATGTTCTCCTCATATGAGTGAATAATTTGTAGAGTTGCCTAAAAATAGAAGAAACAGAAAGTTGAATGAGATTTCAGAGATAGTCTTCAGGAGTACATTTTGGAATGCATGTGTTAGACTGTTGAGGATTACATGTCCTTTACAAAGGTTTTGAGATTGGCTGATAGCGAGGAGAAACCATCTATAGGCTACCTTTATAAAACCATGATAGGGCAAAAGAAGCTATTAAAAATAATTTTAATGTAAAAAAAAGAGATTATATGCTCATGTGAAAAATTATAGATAATAGATGGAATAAACAATTGCATCAGCCTATTCATGCAACAACATATTATTTAAACCCATCATTCAAGTACTCAGCAAGCTTCAAAAGGGACAGTGAGGTTAATCGAGGCATCATTGATTTTATAGATAGATTAGTCCCTGATGAGATAAGAGTAGATGCTATACATCGAGAGATGGAGATCTATGATAATGCTCTTCACTTAATGGGTTTGCCAATAGCAATTCGCAACAGCACTAATATGCGCCCAGGTAAATTGTTTATCTTTGTATTTAAGTTTCTTAAATCTTATATTATTGTGGATTAAGTCTCTAATGTTTGCTTTTTTCTACAGTTCTTTGGTGGAATAGGTTTGGAAGTGATTGCCCAAACCTTAGAGATTTTGCAGTAAGAGTTCTGAAACAAACCTGTAGTGCAACGGGTTATGAAAGGAATTAGAGTGTCTTTGAACATATCCATACAAAAAAGCGCAATAGGTTGGAACATAAGCGACTGAATGACTTAGTTTTCATTCATTGTAACATGTGGCTTCGCGAAAGGTAATCTTGTATTAGTTAGTACTTAAAGATTCAATTCAATATATTGTTTGACTTCAATTGTTAATCTTATTTACTAATTACTTATCTTTGAAAAAGTTAAATAGAGTAGAAAACCAATTTGATCCAATAAGTTCGGATAATTTTGATATATTAAAAGATTAGGTTATAGAAGATAACGAAGAAAAAGCCCTCCTAACTGAAGAAGACATTGCATGGATTAATTTGGAAGGAGTGCAACAACATCATCAAGGACATGAAGATTTTGATTTTGAAGCAGAAGGTGGTGAGGATCTTCAGCAAGGAGAAGATGAAGATTATTTAGTTGATGATCTTGATTACAATATGTAAATGTATTTCATTTTTTGCTTCAAAATGTGTAATTTTTTTAATTGTTCAATGGTGAATGATCAATATGTACTAAACTTTGCATTATATGAATTCTTTGCAATTATCAAAATTTTCCTATATTTTTCTAATTTTGTTTTGGATTTTTTTAAGGTTTTTACTATTTTTTTATATTAAAGTACAATACGATACCATACGCCCGTATCGTGGACCAAAACGATACACATTACGATACATGTCGAACAACACTCATTGATATATCATAAACGATATCCTGGATTGAAGACCACATGGCATAAAAGAGCATGAACTTTGTACTTTATTCACAAGTGTTGATTGAAACTAACATTTCATGGTTAAACAAGTCCAGATCTAAAACTAGAAGCATTATGCTGAACCTAACTATATATATGCACTAGGGCACTCACTTCTTCACTGACATCAGCCAAACCAGTGTCCTGAAAAGCTTCAACATCCGAAGGATAAATGTCTTCAACATCCGATGTTGACTCAGCAATTGATATATCAGAAACAGCATCCTGGATTGAAGAAAAAATGGCACAAGTAGAACATAAAGCTTGTATTTTACTCAATCACATGCAAGATCTAACACTAATATTTTATGGATACAATGCTGCGGTCCTAGGCATCATCATGGGACCAGAAAAAGCAGCAAGCATTTTGAAAATATGGAAAGCAGAAAGTGAGAAAGCACATGAAAGTGACATGAGAATCAACATGGGAATGGAATGAAGATGGATTTAATAATCAGATATGAGCAGATGTGAAAGCAAAAAGTCTAGAGAAAGAATTAAGAAATATAGTGCTCTCACCAAATTATGGAAAAAATCATGCAAAAGGGAAGCATGAGCAAAACAGAACGGAAAATCAGGGGAATCATGTTGGAAGTGCTAGGAAAGTACTGGAGAAGTGCAAGGCAAGAGCAGGGGAAGTGTAGGTGCTTCTGGTAACCCTGCCTAAAATTGCATGCCCCTGACTAAGATCAAAATGTACTAAAGAAGAAAATCCAGTGTAGCAATAGTATCTCGTATGCTGATTTATTTACATTTTGTTAAATGTATTTATCAAGGGGCACTAGTGTTTTTTTCTTTTTTGCCAAAGGACACCCATGTAAACAGGCAGCCTGCTGCCAGCGATTAGTCAACTAGCCGTTTGCTTGCTGCCAACAATCAGTCAACCAGCCATTGGCAGCCTTGCTGCCAGCTATGTGTGATTCAGCTGAGTTATAGCCCTTTTCTCCTTTGCTTTTCTAATGCTTTTTGCCATATTAATGAAGGGATCATTTTGCTGTTTTTATACACTGTAGTGTAGACCAAGTGTTCGATATTATGTCTGTGAGAGAATCACACTGTGCAACTGTTTTTGGTGGACTGTGACAGCCGCCAGTGATTTGAAGACTTGCTTTTTTTACATGGTATCAAACCGGCTAAAAAACAAAAGTCAAGAAAAGACAAATTACATGTGTTTGGTCATTCAAAAAGAAAAGAAAAAAGGTGATGCTGCTGAAGTTTTTCAAAATGAGACGCTAAAATATTATGGAGTTGTTGCCAAGTAGTCTTGTACGCCTCAAAATTCTGCAACTAGCCTCTATGCGTTGAATCTCATGGAGCTACGCGAGCTAGCGAGTAGCCGCACAATAACAACACAATTGAAATGGCAGCCTTTCAGTGTTGATTGAAATCTCGGATCTTCTTCTCCATTTTTGTCTTCCAATCACCAAGAAATTAAATAGAAAATTTTGCAGATTTAATTCTATAAATCTCAAGCAAAAAGAGATCGTTGTGGGGGCAATCACAGAGAAAAATTTCCACAGGCGGGGGCAACCAATCACAGAGAAATTCCCACCGATAGAGGCAATCACAGAGAAAAATTCCCACAGACGGAGGCAATCACAAAAAGAAAAAATATCCTCACTCACAGACAAAACACTCACAGATGATAAATGATTTATCGTCCTACTCAATAATCCTACTAATCTTTTAATTATTAAATAAAGAAATTATCGGAATGATTTTTATGTTCTCAAGACATTAAATAAATTTATTTTTTTATTTAATACTTTCTTCATTTAATATTAAAAAGATTATTAAGAGAATTGAGTAGGAGAATATATAAAATTACTCCTCACTAGAATTCACTCACAGTTTACACTCACAGTTTCACAATCTCAAATATCTTCCTGAAAAAAAAAAAAATTTCACCAAACAGCCCCTTTACCCAACCATTACATCCTTCTCACCATTTTCACCCATACACAACCGTGACCATCTCCATAACCACCCATAAATTTCCAACAACCTTTATCATTTTCAATCTTCATCATCACAAACTAAACAACTGCCCACAACCACCATCTCCATTTTCAACCTCTATTCTCAAACAACCACAACCTTTGAACCCATCTTCAACCAACCATACCCAAACTCGTCAACACTGTGCATCACCTCTCCTGTCAGTGAGCTCCCCTCTTTTCCCCTTTCTTTCTCTGTTCTGTTTCTTTACTTCCATAGACTAAAAGTCTCTTTGTTCTTTCCTCCTTTTTTTTTAGGAGTTATTGTTTTGGGTTTATTTTGACTCAATTATTAACTCTTACCTGTCCAAATTTTCTTAAGTGTTATCAAATAGGTTAGAGGGCTAAAAAATCAAATAAAAATAAAATAAAAAAAAAATACATAAAAAAGAAGTTAAATGGTTATAAAAATCAAATAAAAATAAAATAAAAAATACATAAAAAAGAAGAAATGATAAAATAAAAAATGATAAAATTTGTAAATTTGTGGTTGGATTGATTTTAACTTGGTTTATCTTGTCTTTTGTTGATTTATTTAGCTTGTTGCCTCACTTTTATGTCACGGACGTGTTGTTTGAATTAATTTATTGTTGATAGTTTTGTTTGAAAAGTTTTAAGTTTCTTTTAATTAAAATTAATCAACCCACAATTATTTTTTGTTAAATTACGCGACTAATTTTCTATTACACTGTGAGATACGTAGGAAATAGAAATCTATTTCTATCAAGCCAAAAATTAAATTTTCATAATGTGCTTTTTTTTTCTATAGTTACAATATTTTTAAAAACGGGTAAAATAAATATATTTGAGATTATTAAAATTTACACAATTAACTTAAGGATCGGGTTTCCGTAAACGAAGAAATAGTAAGTGCTAATACCTTTTCTACTATATAATCGACTTTCGAGTCCAAATTTATTTTTTCAAAAATTAATTAACTTTTTGCATCGTTTCTTAATCGATTAAAGGAATTTTTTAATATTTTTTTAATTTAAATAAACTGATCTAAAGGAATTTTTTAATATTTTTTTAATTTAAATAAACATCGCGACGATTTAATTTTCTAAAATCTTATCTTTTTTGTACCGTCACGATTCCTGTTGAGACACATTTCATGCCAAAGGGTTTTCTTTTTTCCTATTCAATGAGAAAGTGCCTCTTAAAACCCATTGTTGTATGTCTTGGTCTTAATAATGAATGTGAGCATATATTATATATGTGCATGGTTAATTTATAGATTCAATCATATATAGTTCAAGCATTAGAGCATGTTTGGATACAATTTTTTTCTTTCATCTAACAGTTTTATTTTTTAGTTTTTTTAATTGCTCATGTATGTTTAGGTAATTCTCTACAAGTTTTTGTATAAAATTTAATGTATTATAATAATTTTTTTATAAGTTTGAAAGTTAAAGTTTATGATTTTAAATTATAGATTATTCCAAAAGTTTTGAGATGTAAATATTATTTTATTTTTAATCAAATAATTTTTTAAATCATTTTATATATTTGATAATTTAGTAGATGTAGTTATTATTTTAGTTTTAATCAAATAATTTTTTAAATCATTTTATATATTTTTTGATAATTTAATATATAAAAGTGATTCTTTTAATACTATTCAAATAAAATAGATTATTTTAAAATCACTTTTTAACTAATATATTCAAATATAAAACTAATTTTATTATAATCAATTATATAATAATTGATTATTAAAAATAATTAAAATATTTATAGTTGAATCAAACACACGCATAAAGTTGTTATAAGCTCAATTTCTTAGAGTATAGTATAGGTCACAAGACGTATTTTCTTGAATTACCTCAGCCTCCATACGATTGGCCTACCTTTATTTTTCAAGGAAACAAATCAACAAAAGGAATGCAAGCTAAAAAATCCTTTTTTTTTTTTTTGGTAAAAAGAAGAAAGTTGAGTGGATGGTTTTCCTAGTCTAGAGTGTGGTTGACTCAGTGATTACTTATAGAGAACTTATAAATAACCTACCAGTAAGAAATTCCTATGTTTGAACTCAAGCCATGTGGTTTAGAGTATAAATTAACAACTTAGTGTCTAGAGTTATTCTATAAATTAACAACTTAGTGTCTAGAGTTATTCTCCACTTGTAATTTAGTTCCTAAATTTGATTATTATACAATTCAGTTTATAAATTTATAAAACTTTTATCAACTTAATCATTTTTGTAACTTTCTTTAGTCCATGTAAAGGACTAACTTAATACGTATTTTATAAATTCAGATAGTAACTAGTACAAATTAAATTTAGTGATTAACTCTTACAATAATTAAATTCAGGGATTAACTCATACATACTAAATATATGTTTGAAACTTTTGATATTAGAAATTATTAAAATTAGAAGTCATAGTATGTTCAAAACCCTCATCTATATCTGTATTTATAATTGTAATTCAATAAATTATTTTTATTACTGGACGATAATATACTTTTCTTCTTCTATTGCTTTCTCTATTGAAAAACGCCACCTTCTATACCTTTCCAATCTTCCCATGATATACCCTTTTTAAATAGCTAGCTGATTCTTGATTTAAAAAAAAAAAATCCATCTGCTTTCTCCTCCAAAGATAACCTGTTAATTAGATAGTTGATTCTTGCGTAATTTCTTGGAAGTACAAAGTTTGGAAATAAAACAAATAATATAATAATGAGCCGAGTCTTAACCAAAGCCAAACTAAATTATCTTTGACTTACAGTGTCCGTTGTAGCTAGAAAAGCATCTTGCACGAGAAATATTCCAGACCATATATACTTACATTAAAATGAAAAGAGCAACAAATCAAAGCAGTGATTCTCCGTTTCTATTCTAGTCCTGGATCAAGAGCATGTGAGAAAAAGAAGAGAAAACCTCTATAATATAGAAGGTAGGTATGTGGATGAATATAAAGAGAGGAGATTATTTTTCCTTATGCACCCCACATCGACAAAATAAAATAACATACTTCATGTGATTATAATAGGAACAAATACTTTAGCTATTGATATTATTTAGTTCATTAACGTTAATTATTAAAATAGGTTTATTTTCATCACTCAACATAACAGTACCTTACCAATAAGCAGTAATTCAAATGATATTTCTCAACCCTACTAAAGATGAAGGTCTGAGGTTCAATTCCTATTTCTTAAATCTGGCAAAGTTAATCCCTCCAACTATTGATCAAAAAAAAAAAAAGAAAAAAGAAGAAGAAAAACAAGTACTGTAATTTTGACAAAAAAATGTCACACGATCTAACAAATCTATTGCTATAAATTTATCTTCCTCTTAAATTTAAGTTTCCGTTAGAAATTTCTAAGGACTCTTATATATATATCATACATGTTTCTAAGGACTCTCATTTTCTTCCCATGCACTAGCTCATCACTCAAGCATGCATGGATAACCATTTTGAGGTACATAAAGATGACGATGAAGAGATTAATTATGTTATATCTTTTGCAGAAGACGATGATTCTCAATTAGTATTTAGTAGTGGAGAGCTATCATCAAAAGTATGGTTGGGTTGCTTTGCTTAAACGTATTGGCAGGTGAATATTCGAACCTTGCAGACTCTTGCAATAGATATATAATAATCCCTCAAAATGGACAGGCATTTTTAATTGTGTGCTCTGGATATTCGAGGGCATCAAGTACTAGCTTCTAAGGAAGTGGAGTACTACTTGGCAACAAGATTTATTGTGGGGTAACCATGTCATGATTTTTTTTGGGAACAAATCTGAAGAGATTCCTGTTCATTTTATGAAGCTATATATGTGCTTCTAAATTCAGCTACCATTATGGGCCAGTGTATTATTGTTGGCATCGTTGGTGTCGATGATCCACAAATGAGTATTCTGAAGGATCAAGTTATCTCCATCGGGCTGAAAAAAGTTAGATATGAAATAATTAGAATGTCGGTATTATATAAAATAAAGGGGTTAGGATTGTTATAACCATTTGTACTATCATAAATTGAGATATCTTTTAAATGAATGTGAAAAATGCCTTCTTGAATGGGTGGTAAGAAAGAGGTGTATATGGAACCTCCTCAAGGTTTTACTATACTTAGAAGATCATGTTGTTCACCTAAGAAAAGCATTACATGGACTTAAAACAAGTTTCTAAGGCTTGGTTTGATAAATTTAGCAACTTAATGATTAAAAATGACTTTATTGCTTGTTATTGTGATACTATCGTGTTTATAAGAAAATCTATTGCAGGTATACTTGTTATATTATTGTTTTATATAGATGATATGATAATCACAAGAAGTCATGAGATAGGTGTATAGCAAATTAAGCAAGAACTGATCAAAGAATTTAAAATAAAGGGCCTTATACATATGAGATACTTTCTTAAAATTGAGGTGACACAAAACATACTAATGATATTGTTTTCAGATCAGGGATAACAAATAACAAAGTTGTTGAAACACCAGAGGTCCTTAATCAAAAGTTACAGCTTGTACAAGGAGAATCATTGAGTGATCGTACACTTACAAATGATAGGAGCTTTGACCTATCTTATTTTTACTCATCCAGACATCGCACATGTTCACACCGTCAATCAATTTCAACATACACCCACTACCGTGCATAGGAATATTGTCATGAAAATAGTACTCCACTACTCAGTAATGTATCTTTTTAAGTGACTTACCTATATCATAGAGATATAAGAAGCGGCAAACAATGTATGTTTCTTCCACCAAAGAAGAGTATAAAGCAACGGCCCACACCACAACCAAATTAGTTTGGTTAAGCAAGCTACTAAAGGACATATTGCGTCAGCATCGATTCTATTCATGTTATGTTTTATGATAATACGAGTGCACTCCACATAGCTAACAATAACACTTTTGATGAATGAACGAAGTATATCGAAATAGGCTGCCAGCATGTCTGAGAGGAATATCTACAAGGCAATCTTGATCATAAAAATTCGTTCAGAGTATTAGCTTACAAATGTGCTTCCCTTTTTACACCATGATTTCATTTCCTAATTAGCAAACTTTTATGTTGCCCCTGTAAAGTTTGGGGTTGGGGTGTCTGTTAATTGTAATAGAACTGGCCCAGGCCACTAGGGCCTTGGGCCAGTCGGCCCCTGCTTGTAACAGGATTGGCCCAGGCCACTAGGGCTTGGGCCAGTCAACTAGTCGTTGGAGGCAGCTGGCCTCCAACGGCTATGTTGTGCACAGCACAGCAGCCAGCAGCCCTTCCTCTCTCTCATTTTATGTTACATACACTTCTTGTAAAGCCTATAAATACATGAATCTATCATCAATAAAAGCATGCAGTCTTGGCACTGCTTTTAACTTGTTTGTGTATGATTTCGCTCTCTTGTTTGTTGTATTTGAAGATCGGCATTCATACTTGAATGCCATTTGACTCTTTATGATTTGGTGGAATTAATTCGTGAAGTATCAACCTTCAATTATCGACAAATAGTTACATGGTATCAAAGCCTCGGATTGAAGAAATCGAGTGCATTAGAAAGCATGCCACCTTTGCAAAATTTGAAGAATTTCACCAAACTTGAGGTTAGTTCATAATTTTTGATTTTGCACAAAATGGAAGGTAAAAACAAGTCGTTTAGATGTATCCTAGACCCAAAATGTTACCAAAATTGGGCTAGGACCATGAAAAAGTATTTTTTGTCGAAAGATTTTTGGAATTATATCGATGGAACCATAAAGGAACCAACTTTGAACATTGATGATTTGGATGAAGATGAAATCGTCAAAGCTCATGAAAAATACAAGTTAGATTTGAAATTATGGGAAAAGATTAATGCAAAAATTACATAAATTATTTGCCAAAATGTGGATGAAAAGCTTAGAAATAGGATTAGTGCTTTGGAAAATGCTTTTAAAACTTGAGAATACTTGAAAAAACTTCATTCTCAAGACGACTTTGTTTTCCAAATTGATCTAATGGAAAGAATGGTTATGCTTAAACAAGGAAACCTAAGCATTAGAGACTACCATAATGAATTTTCAAAGTTATGGACTCAATTAAGAAGTTTTGACAAATTTGGAAATCTTCACAAATTAGATGAATTTCAAGAATTTCTAGATAACCAATACTTCTTGTTTATGCGTGGGTTAAGAGACGAGTTTTAAAATATTAGATCAAACCTTATACATAGAAAACCTAGACCTAGAGGGGATTCCTTTTTGGTCGACCTTGTTATGGAAGAAACAATATTAGATCAAACCTTATACATAGATAACCACTTATCCTCTACTTCGGAAAAGGAGTGGAAATGTGGGAGTCGTAGAAGAAGGAAGTGTCTTGCCTAACAACATCAAAGCGTACATAGAAGAAATCTTCAAGAAAAAGGCAAGCATCTCCGAGAATGCTCTATCCACTTCTCAAGGTATGTCTTGGTTTTTAGATTCTGGTGCATCTTTTAATATGACACATAGTGAAGATTCTTTGGTTAATTCTTGTGAAACCATTGGAAAGCATGTGTTTACAGCCGATGGAACAAAACTCCAAATCAAAAAATTAGGAAATCTTAAAAAACAACACTTTAAAATTCAAAATGTAAGTTTTATACCTAAACTTAATTTAAATCTACTCTCGGTTGCTCAAATATGTGCAACAGGTTGTGAAAGAAATTGGAGTGTAAGCGCAACAGGTTAGAACACAAAAGGCTTAATGATTTGATTTATATTCGTTGTAACATACGCCTTCGTGAAAGGTAATGGTGTATTACTATTACTTTCAAATTTTCAATTTAATATTGTTTAACTTAAATTTTTAATTGTTAATATTACTTACTAATTATTTATCTTTGTTTGTGTCGTAGGCAATTAAAAAAAGTAAATAGAGAAGAAAGTCAGTTCGATCCAATAAGTTTGGATAATTTTGATATATTAGAAGATTGGGTTATGGAAGACACTAAAGAAAATGCCCTCCTAACAGAAGAAGATGTTGCCTGGATTAATTTGGAAGGAGCGCAACAACATTATGGAGATGAAGAATTTGATTTTGAAGAAAAAGGTGTGGGCGTGGCTGATGATGAGGATGAGGATCTGCAACAAGGAGAAGATGAAGATTATTTAGTTGATGATCCTTATTACAATTTGTAAAATATAATATTATATGTAACTGTAGTGTAAACTGTCTGTATTTTATTTTTTGGATTAAAAATATGTAAATTTGGATGCAATTGTTCAATGTTGAATGCTCAATCTGTATTAAACTTACATTATATGAATTTAAAGCAATTATCAGATTTTTTTTTATTTTTTCTTGATTTTGTTTGAATTTTTTCGAATTTTTACTAATTTTTTATTGATTTTTAATTAATTTTTACATTATTTTAATATTAAAGTACGATACGCCCGTATCGTGGAGCCCAGCGATACACGATACAATACGCGTTAGACAACACTGATTGTGACTCAGTAGATCATCAAGACATTCAAGAAGATCATATTGACACCAATGATATTTCACACACCACTGGTGATACTCGGTGAATTGTTGAACCCTTTCCCTTACATTATCCAAGACGACCTAGAACAACTCATGAAGCCCACATGAACCTGATACTACAAGCTTAGAACCCAGGGTTTCTAGACCACCTCAGCAATTTGTGTCATATGAATCTTTTGAACAACAACGAAAAAATATGATTGCCACCCTTCATAAGTTAAGGAGCCTAGGTTCTATCATCAAGCTAAAGGTATTCTAGAATGGAAAGATGCTATGAAAGATAACTCAACGCCCTAGACAAGGCTCAGACATGGATAGTTGCACCCTTGCCTAAAGATAAGAAAGTTATTGGATGTCGATGGGTATATAAAATCAAAACTCACAGCAATGGTCACATTGAGAAATACAAGGCTAGACTAGTTGCTAAAGATTATGCCCAAGAATATGGAATTGACTATGATGAAACCTTTGCCCCAGTAGCTATAATGACCACAATTAGAATTCTCATCACTATTAGTGCAATCAAGTAATGGAATATATACCAACTTGATGTCAAGAATGCTTTTTTAAACGGTTACTTGAATGAAGAAATCTTCATGAGTCCTCCTCCTGGCATCACTCTCCCTCCTGGTCATGCTCTTAAATTACGAAAAGCCTTGTACGGTCTGAAATAAGCTCCAAAAGCTTGGTTTGATCGATTTGAAAAATTCATGCATTTGCATAATTTTGTGACTTACTATATTGATACTGCATTGTTTGTACGAAAAACAAAATCTGGTATTGTTATCTTGCTTTTGTATGTGGATGACATGATCATCACAGGAAGTGATGAAGTGGGAATTGTTGAAATTAAATTTAATCTGCATCACGAA
Organism: Brasenia schreberi; assembly: GCA_036023115.1. Taxonomy (NCBI): domain Eukaryota; kingdom Viridiplantae; phylum Streptophyta; class Magnoliopsida; order Nymphaeales; family Cabombaceae; genus Brasenia; species Brasenia schreberi. The sequence goes on along the minus strand of JAYKKT010000075.1, from coordinate 9,685,046 downwards.
TTTGATATGAAAGACGGGCTTGCTAAATTACTTTTTGGGTATTGAGATAACCAAAAATAGTTGTGGATACTTTATGTCTCAAACCAAGTTTGCTACCGATATTGTTGAAAGATCCGGTATTACAGATACTAAGGTTGTTGACACACCCGAAGTACTAGGCACCAAACTACGTGCCACTGATGGTGAGAAATTAGAAGATCTCACCTCTTATGGTGCACTCACCTATCTCACCATTACTAGACCAGACATTTCTCATGTTGTACACACAGCCAGTCAATTTCAACAGGCACCTACCTTTTCATATGAGTGTTGTCTTGCGAATTATTCGATATATTAGAAATACTGCCCACAAGGGGGTCCTCTTAACTTCCTCTTCATCTTCTAATTTATCTATCTATACGGATGCTAATTGGGGTGGAGATGTCAACAATAGACACTCTACGACTGATTTTTGTATTTTTTTAGGTGAATCTCTTGTTTTCTAGAAGTGCAAAAAGCAACAGAAGGTGTCCCTCTCATCCACAGAAGCTGAGTATCGAGCCATGGCTACAGCTGCGATGGAGATTTCTTAGATCACAGCTCTTCTAGCAGACATGGGCAACCATGTCAAACACCCAGTCATCATGTATTGTGACAACAAAAGCGCCATGTACATTGCCTCCAACAACACTTTCCATGAGAGGACAAAGCACATTGAGATGGACTGCCACTTTGTTCGTGAAGAGTGTCTAAATAAGAAGTTCTCTCTTTGCTATGTTACATCTGAGATGCAGCTCGCAGACTTCTTCACCAAATCTCTTTCAGCTTCTCAATTTCAGTTTTTAGTGGACAAACTTTCAGTGTATACCCCGTAACTTTGAGGGAGGTGTTAATATGTAATAGGACACGAGCCCTTAGGGCCTGCGCCATCATGGCCAAAGGGCCATGCTGGCCCTGGCCACTGGGGGTCCCTAACGGCTAGTGATGGCCGGCCAGCACTAGCCCACTATGCCTCTCTTGCTCCTTTCTTCTTCCCCTTGTAATGTCTATAAATAAGACACATTATCATGAATAAGATTTATGCAGTCTTGCACTGCTTCTTGATTTGATTTATGTATGCTTCCGCTCTTGTTAATCATTCTTGAAGATAGACATTCGTGAGTGAATGTCATTTGACTCTTAGCGACTTGGTGATATTGATTCGAGCCACATCAACCTTCGATTATCAACAACTATTTACATCCTTTTCCTTTGATTTTTTGATTCACAAGAAAAAAAACTTACATCGTTACTTTCATTCATATATACCTAAACATGGATATTTACATTGTATCTAACATGTTATACAACATTTTTATACTTTAAATACAAAGCTTTCAAGCTGTCCTTGATGGTTTGGGAGTTTGGCTAAAGACTTCCTTCAAGGTCTAATCGAGAAAAAGAGTCATATGTTAGATATAATATACATTTATTTATCATAATACACTTTTTAGTTTTTACTGAAACTCCGCCCATGTAAGGGATCACCCTTGCATTGCCGGTCCCAAGCTTGGATAAAGGAGAAGGGTTGTGTTAGGCTTCCACCAGCCAGCATAAAACTTCGTCGGATTTTTATAACATGGATTACAAAAATTATGAGCATTGCTTTGGGGTGTCCCCGCCTAGCGACGTGCTGTAGAGCCCGAATGCAGTAATAAGTAAGCAAGGGCCACTACATTTTCGCCCGAATGTAGTGAATCAATTGCAGAGAGGGTTCCCACATCATGGACGGGTGTGGGTAAAGAAGTTAGTCCCGCTACATTGCCGCCTGAATGTAGAGAAAAAATTTCAGAGAGGGTCTCCGTATTTTGATTATGGACAGATGCGGGGGGTAAGGAAGTTAGTCCTAGATAATAAGATTCGTATTAGTTCTTGGAATATCGAAACATTATCCGGTAAGCTAATGGAGGTGGTAGATACTATTATTTGGAGAAAGATTCATATTCTATGTTTACAAGAGACAAAATGGGTTGGAGAAAAAGCAAAAGAGATAGAGGATATAGGTTTTAAATTATGGTACTCAGGTAAAGAAAAGACTTGAAACGGAGTTGGTATTTTCATAAATAAAGATTTAAAGGATAGTGTAGTAGGCATACAATGATATGGTGACCGAATCATGACTTTGAAATTAGTGTTAGGAGCAGAGGTTTTGAATATAGTTTGTGCTTACGCACCCCAAGTAGGACTAGAAGACAGCATAAAGACAGCTTTTTGGGAAGAGTTAGATAAGGTGATTCAAAAGATTCCACAAAGGGAGATGATTTGTTTAGGAGGAGACTTAAATGGACATGTTGGTAAAAAGGCATTAGGATATCAAGGGATTCATGGAAACTTTGGTTTTGGGGATATAAACGAGGAAGGTAGGAAGATTTTAAAATTTGCTATGGCATTTGATCTCTTTATAGTCAATACAATCTTCAAAAAACGAGATGAACACTTAATTACTTATAAGAGTGGCTTATCACAAACACAAATTAATTACTTTATTTGTAGAAAAAAAGATACAGTGTGTTATAAAGATTGCAAGGTAATTCCAGGAGAAAGCTTAACCACCCAACATTGACTTTTAGTTATGGATTTATAAATAAAAAAATGGACAAAGAAGAAAAGAGTGCATCGAGCTATTCGGACTAAATGGTGAAACCTCAAAAGCGAGAAAGAAGATATATTTAAATAGAAAGTCCTTCGAGGAGATGTTTGGAATTATGTTGGTACACCATGTGATATGTGGAACAATATGGCTATACATATTAGGAAATTGGCGAAAGATGTGTTAGGGGTATCTAAGGGAGGTGTACCAGCACAAAAAGAAGCTTGGTGGTGGAGTCAAGTAGTATAAAATAAAATCAAGGCAAAGAGAGCATGTTACAAATTACATTATGCTAAGAAAACTAGTGAAACTTTAGAGGCTTATAAGAAAGCAAAGAAGGAAGCGAAAAAGGCCGTGAGTGAAGCAAAAGCTAAAATTTGGGAGGACCTATATAAAAAACTCAACTCAAAAGAGGGTGAAAGAGATATTTTTAGGATAGCTAGGGCTAGAGATAAAAAAAACTAAAGATCTTAATTATGTTAGATGCATAAAAGACGATGATGAAAAAATTCTAGTGGCAAATGATGATATAAGAAATAGATGGAAAAACTATTTTTATAATCTTTTTAATAAAAATAAAGATGTTAGTATTAGCTTAGGAGAGTTAGCCAAATCAAAAAAGTATATAAACCACAATTTTTACCGACGTATTCAAAAGAATGAAGTCAAAGATGCTCTTAAACATATGAAGGGTGGTAAATCGGTAGGACCATATAATATTTCTATAGAAGTTTGGAAAATACTAGGAAAAATAGGAATCACTTCTCACAAGACTATTTAATGAAATATGGAAAAACCAAAAGATGCCCGATGAATGGAGAGCAAGTACACTTATACCCATATATAAGAACAAGGGAGACATTCAAAATTGTGTGAATTATCGAGGTATTAAGTTAATGAGCCATACTATGAAATTATGGGAAAGAATTATCGAACGTAGGTTAAGACAAGTATCAAGTACAACAGAGAACCAATTTGGATTCATGTCAGGCAGATCTACTATTGAAGCGATTCACCTTTTGAGATGTCTTATGGAACATTTTAGAGCAAAAAAAAAAGACCTTCACATGATATTTATTGATCTAGAAAAAGCTTATGATTGGGTATCGAGGGAGGTTCTTTGGAGAACTTTGGAAAAAAGAGGTATCCCATTGACATATATTAAGAGACATGTATGATGGTGCAAAAACATGTGTGAAGACTCATAAAGGAATGACAGACTTCTTTGAAGTTAATATTGGGTTACATCAAGGATCAACTTTAAGTCCATACTTATTTATAATGGTGATTGATGAGTTAACAAAACATATTCAAGATGAAGTACCTTGGTGTATGTTATTTGCATATGACATTGTATTAGTGGAGGAGTCTAAGGAAAAAGTTAATAAAAAATTGGAACTATGGAGAGAAACATTAGAAAGCAAAGGCCTCCGACTTAGTAGAAGAAAGACATAATATATGGAATGTAAGTTTGATCATTTGGTTACCTCAGAGGACATAGAAATTAAAATTGGCACACATTGCATCCCCCAAAAGGATGGGAAAAGGCTTAGTTGTTGTTGTACATTGCATCCCCCAAAAGGAAAGTTTTAAATACCTAGGGTTTCAGAGTGATGGAAGAATTGATGGAGATGTTACGCATAGAATTAATGTTGGTTGGTTAAAATGGAGAGGAGCATCAGGTATTCTTTGTGATAAGAAGATACCATTAAAGTTAAAAGGTAAATATTATAGAGCAGCAACTAGGCCTGCATGTTTTATGGTTTTGAGTGTTGGGCAGTTAATCATCAACATGTACAAAAGATGTCTGTGACAGAAATGAAGATGTTGAGATTGATGAGCGGTCATACAAGAAAAGACCATATACATAATGAGGTTATTAGAAACAAATTAGGAGTGGCACCAATGAGGATAAAATGAGAGAATATCATTTAAGATGGTTTGGACATATAGAAAGAAGATCAAAAGAAGAACTTGTAAGAAGTTTAGAAAAACTAAATTTGGAAAGTATTAAAAGAGGTAGAGGACGACCACAAAAGTGTTGGAAAGAAACAATAAAGAATGATCTAGCTTATTGTGAGTTAACCGCTAACATGGCACACGATAGGGATCTGTGGAAACAAAGAATCCATGTAGCCAACCCTGTCTAGTATGGGAAAAGGCTTAGTTGTTGTTGTTGTATACTTTTTAGTTTTTACGGACAGACAGCTTGCATTGGACCATAATAGGCTGGGACTGAGACTCCTATTGGGCCTATTTAAGTCCCAAAAAGCAAAATCATAAAGGATGGAGGGTGTAAAAATGTCGTCAATATCTTACCAAAGTAATCCAAAAACTCAAACACAAACTATCCCGAATGATCTTCAACAAGCCAAATCGCAGAATGAATCACCAAACACTTGGTGTACAAGCCAAACAAAATATCAAACAACAAGTCAAGGGAGCATGAAAAACTCTAATTTATTATCAAGACATCTCCTCTATTTATAGAGGTTTTAAAAAGAGAGAGAGAGAGAGAGAGAGAGAGATCTTCTCCCATTGGCTACAACAACTAGCCAACAAGACATCTCGTCTATTTATAAAGGTTTTTACAAGAGAGAGAGGGAGCTGATTTTACATGAGAGATCATCTCCCAACAGCTACAACAACTAGCCAACACTAGCCGTTGGGAGTGTCCCCAACAGCTAGTTGTTGTAGCCGTTGGGAGGGGGACTGGCCCAGTCCCCAAAGGTCCTCAAGGGACCTGCTGGGCTCTACTGGCCCAGCCTCACTATTACAATTTAACATTACTCAGCCCATTATACATTCCCAGTTCCCACGAGAAAAGTAGAAGCATTATGCATTAACGAGTAGAAACTACAGAGTATTACAGAAATATGCCTAAGTGGCATTTTACAGAAAGCGAACACAAGTTTCAAATATTATTTTAAACCACCTGCTTTATTAGCAAGAGCACATTTATGTTACTTCAGATGAAGCATACTGCTTACTTCTTGAACTATAGTCAGTCAGTGACTAACGAGAGTACCATCACCTTTTATTTTAACCAAACAACAGCCAACTGGATACCAGACCATAAACGTCTCTGCAATACAATTCAAGACCTGGTAATGAGGCTTTAGAAATAAAGTTGGTACGACAACAGTAGATGAGAAAATGGAAAGATGGAGGCCTGGTAGAAGATGTGAGAAATTAGATGATGAACACTTTGAAGGAGGAAGAGGGTCTCAAAAGTGTTGGAAGGAAACAATCAGACAGAATCTTACACTTTTGAAAATTAAATGCAGCATACCCCCACTTAGTGAGGTCGAAGGCTTGATTTTGGTCATTGGAGATCTTCAAAGAGATAAGACAGTTCTTGGTAAATAGTTGATTATTTGGGTATCTTCGTTCATAAATTCTTCTAGACATAAAGATGTTCCTTTGATGTGCGTAAGGAGAACTCACTTCATGAATAGTTGGGTGTGTAGCATCAAAAGCTTCTATATCTGAAGGATAAACAGCATCTTCAACCTTTGATCTGGACTCCACAGTAGTGATCTCAGCATTGATGCCCTGGAACAAAGGTCGCACAACGCAGTTACGGACTTACAGACTTGTACTTTCTTCAGGTGAAGTGCAAAACCTGACAACCCATATTAAAGGCAAAGCTCCAACAATTTTCTCCTCAATCTTAATCAACAATAACAACAACAACAAAGTCTTTTCCCATACTAGACGGGGTCGGCTACATGGATTATTTGTTTCTACAGAGCCCTATTATGTGCCATGTTAGCAGTTAACTCACAGTAAGCTAGATCATTCTTTATTGTTTCGTTCCAACACTTTTGTGGTCGTCCTCTACCTCTTTTAATACTTTCAAAATCTAGTTTTTCATGCCTTCTTACAGGTTCTTCTTTTGATCTTCTTTATATATGTCCAAACTATCTTAAACGATATTCTCTCATTTTATCCTCTATTGGTGCCACTTCTCAAGCTTAATAATAAAATAAAAACAAAATGAGTATTTTGCATTACCTTTGACAGTTGTCTTCCTTGTGAATTCAACATCTCCTTTTCCCCACCATTTGCACTTCTGATGTCTCTGACAAGACTTTGTTTTCCACTACGTACAAGCTGAAAATATAAGGTCCCCACTGGATGATGTTATTATCCCTAAAAATTCTTTTTTGGTGTCCATGCTGCAGTTTTCAGATCCTTTTAGCAAAATACATATTTGACACCCAACCAAAGAAGAAGCGTACCCTTAATATATTTGGATCATTCCATGGTCCTTTACCAGACCTAAGACAGCCACCTTTATTCTGACAAGTGCATGAGCCACCTAGAAAAGCAGGAAGTTGGCTGCAGAATGCACTACATTAGGATCATTCCTCAAATTTCAACCATGACATATTCATAAATTGCATTCAACCTTGATTCTATAAATTCAAGTAGTTCACTCTGGTATCTGTTTCCCAAGACCTGCAATAATTCAAAGAGTAGGTTGTTTGTTACTATTATAAATTCCTTAAAGTTAGAAGATGGAAGAAAAAATGAATTAGCCTTACATGTATCTTTGCTGCTGTCCCTGGGTCAAGAAAGCTTTTCACAGTATTCCACAATAATCTGAAACCATGACCAGCATTGAGAATCACCATCCGATGCAAGGTCTACAAAAGTGGAAACATTTATTACTATATAAAACTTAAGAACTGAAAAATGACTGCCTCAAGGGTGACGACACATTTCCAACAAGGAAATAGCTCCAGTACCTCAGGATAGTTATCAGCGTCAATTTTATTCACGCCAGAAACCAGATCATAGGCAACCTTGCTGAAATGGTTTGCGCCCTGTATAATTAGCAACACAAAGAGCAGAAACAAAACAAATTTTCTTGAGCAGATTATACATGCAAAGGCTAGATAATGAAATCATATTGAAAGGTGGCGATCAGTGACCATACCACCCCATCAACATCCAATATTGTTGTAGCAGAGTCAATGTGCCGCCTAGCTGCAATGGAGCATGCCGGAAACTTCTCATTGAGCGCCTTCTCAAATTCCTGAATATGGTATTTTAAGTATCTGCCTATTGTAGTGATACTTATGAGCTTATTGAGATCAATTTTCCCTAGTCTTTCAATATATATAGGTCTCCCATCCTTGTCTACTCCATGGTAACCATGAGGATAGTATTGTAGTACTTCTTCCAATTCTTCAAAAACAAAGTCCTGATATTCCAAAGGATAGAACTGTCAACAAGATGGAAAAACTGGTGAAACCAACAAAATACTCTGTCTAATTCAAATATGAGATGCTGACAGCAGGACCAGAAAGATGCAGTAGTTTTTGTGCTATATGTCAAGCCACCACATGTCAATTGCTCGCAATGAATGGATGGAAATAAGTTATACCCATAAACAAATTCAATGCTCATATATCATGAAGTTTATGAATAAGAAAACCTAAGCAGCATATATTATGGCAAGTTACAAAATATCAATCTCCCTCATGAATTGGTTTGAAAGGTAAAAAGATCAACAACCATTATTCTTATTATTGTCATTATAATATTGAGTTTCATTATGTGTTACATTAGCTTTAACTCTAAAAAAGCAAGATCAAGTTTTGTGCCATGTGTGTCTAGCACGCACGCACACACAACACACACATCATATTTTCTTATCCAGCACTGTGCACAATCCATTTCTTGAATAGATCAATTTCATAGAAATATTTATCATTTAGGAAACTCCTATGCTCATGAAAAACACCATCCCAGCCTATGGCTGGAATGGGGTTGGTAATTGATACAGGAAAATGTTCTCTTTACCGCTTACCTTTATGGAAATTACATTCAACGAATTTCCTCTACCATATAAAAGAAACTTTACAATGTCAACAGCACTAGAAAGTTCCAGATACCAACTGTCCCAAGCAAGGGAAGACAGAATCTGTCACAGCATTTCGGTTACACTGTTGTACAAGGACAAGCACATTTGTATTTTTATACTTTATTTTGTATCTTTCTGATGCATTAAACATATTACCAGTCATACAATCACCTGCAAAATTGAATCAGCTCCATAGTCCTTCCTCCACTCAAGCATCTGACCCCACATATCAATTGATTTATCAATGTCAAACTTCCTTGACTTCAAAAACCTGCACCAAATGCAGTATGAAACATATGTTACAGAAACCTTTTGGTTGAATTGAGTTAATAAAAGCAGATCTCACAAAGTCAAGGTGTCAAGCATGAAGGCCAAGTGGTCACACAAGCCAATATCCGAAGAAAGAACTACATACAAAATAATACTTTAATTCATTCAAAAGTGCTAGTAACAAGGATGAGTACAAGGATTACAGGACCTCTTTTTTTAGAGGTTACAGTACAAAGAGAAGGAGAAGAGAGCTTGTGAATTGGAATATTAGCTACCTAAGCCAACTGTCATCCTTCGCTATCCATGTTTCTAACCGACAATGGTGAATTTAATGGATCAAGATCTGCGGCTCCTTTGTGACACCTAGGAGATATTTTTTGAATTTCATTGGTGCACTGTACTTTGCCCCTCAGCACTTGATTAGATGGTAGTAGAGCACAAGGGATGGTCTTTGGTTGAACCATCCCTTGGGCATGAACATACCACTAACTTTCCATGAAGAGCAAGGAACATGTTGAACATATGCTGAATCAAAACGGAGCTACAATGCAAAGTCATGAGATTGAGTGCTAGTACAGCCACGTGGGCACAAACACAAACCTGCTTTAGTGCGCCCCTCACTAACCCACATATGCATGTATCCACCTGGAAACATGCACCCATTGACACACTCTTGTAGGGCATAAGTTGTTGAAGCCATATTCAGACGTTTATTTTTTGTATTTATACAACTTAGTCACTCGGATCCTATTGGACAATAGGAGTTGAGTATCATTAGGAGTACTAATTAGGGGCATTTTGATCTTTCAAGTTAGAAATTTGTATGTTAAGTTTAGCCTAATTGTAATCGTGTAACTAAAAATCAAGAGAATAAAGAGAGAGTGGTGGTGGCGGCAGCCATGGCGATGCTGGCCCTCTTCTTGATTCCAAGAATTTCTATTTTGTATTGATTCGAGTTTCTAAAGGTATGGGTGGAATCTCAACATGGTATTAAAGACTAATCAAGAATATTAGAACGTTTACCTGATGGTTCAAGGGTTTAAAGGTAGTTAGGGCAGCGGGAATCTGTTGCAGGGCAAAAAAATTATGATTAGGTCAAAATAGATTCATTCCGAAAAAGAATTTCAAGAAAAGACTGAATAAATATATCAACCCTAAAGAAATGGGTTGTATTTGATAATGTATGATAAAGGAAAGATAGTGAACATTTGTTAAAACAATGTTTAAGATAAGGGAGATGGTTTTAAGATTATGAATATGAAATTAGACGGTAAAAATTACCTCAAGTGGATTAGATCTATTGAACTAGCGGTGATGGCAAGGGGGTGATTGGACTACTTTGACTAATGATATGCTCATGCCTCAAACCACTGATCCGTCCTATCCACATGGTGCAGGAAGAATGCTTTAGTCAACACGTGGCTCATACAATTATTGGTGTCGTTCATAGGCAGCACATTCATGTTTTTAGAATAAGGACATTTGGTTGTTTATACACGATGCTTATGCTCAAAGTAAAAATATAACGAAGAAATATGATGTTATCGAGAAGATTCGAAAGTGCCGATAAGGTGGAAGGACGGTAAGTGATTATTATGCTGAACTTTGAGGTTTATTGGAAGAGTTACAATTCTATTATAAAACTAAATACTAAAGTTACATGAAAGAACGTAACAAAGAATTTGAAGAATAGAAAGTGTTTGATTTTGTAGGGCATTTTTTCAAAATACAAAGCAGTCAAAAATAATATTCTAAGCAGAGAAGAGTTTTCATCCTTGAGCACAGTATACTCCCTACTCTTGAAGGAAGTGGATAGGAGGCATTTAAAGAAAGTGGCCAAAATCAGTCAAGAAACAAATGCTTTTGTTGGTAAAAATATAGTTAATTCTTTATCCACCCATAGTAGAGGAGGATATGGAGGATGTGATAGAGGTAGATTTCAGCTTAATCCATATGAGAAAGATAAGTTGATTTGCTCTCATTATGGTAAAATATGACACACAAAAGAGACGTGCGAATTGGTGGGCAGATCTATCATATGGAAGATCTTCCAACTCCCATATACCATTCCTTTATAGAGCTCATAATTCATCAGTTACAGCTTCCCAACACTTAGGACTGGACATTGCTTCTTCTGCATTCACAAGAATAGGTTCCACAATTGCATTTAAAATAAAATTCTTATAGTTTTCAAACATACCTTGGTATGATACAAATTGAGAAATGAGATGAGAACACGTTCTTTTTCCTTTTATGATAGCAACAGAAGGTTCCAACTCCTCTATGGTTGGATCTGAAGTTGGATTGGAGTCTTTAGACATGGTTATTTTCTCTTGAAGACAAAATATATTTCTGGTTCCTCAATGGTACATATTTCATTCCCTTTTTTCATCCGCTTTTGTTTGTTAAATATCTCTTTGTACTCCTTATGTTTCTTCATCTAGGTCCACTTGATCTTCCCAATTATAGTTTGGAATAAGAGGTAATATTTTATATTCCTAAGTTGAAGTAGACTTTGGATATGACTCCTTTTTTTCATAATAGGGTTGAAGTTCAAAGAATGAGACATCTAGATATACATAGGTCTTTTAGGTCTTGGGGTCATAACATTTGTAACCCTTTCACACCAGAAAATAACCAATAAAGAGCACTTGATTGCACGGGGATCAAGTTTGTATCTATGGTGATTATGAACATGAACAAATGCATTATATCCAAATACATGAGGTTGTACAAGAAATAGGTTTTTTTAAGCAAAAGTAACTATATAAAACACTTTTCATTCAACAATTTGGTAGGCATTCTATTTATCAGGAACACACAGGTCAAAACAACTTTCCCCCAAAGCAATTTGAGGGTATTAGTGAGTAGGGCCCAAGCTACCTCAAGGATGTGTATGTTGTGGTGTATATGGACAGGTGGTTTGGTGTATAATTTCATGACCTAAAAGGTAGCTACCCAATATATGAAAAATATATCCCCCTCCATTATCTCAATGAAGCTTTTTGATAGTTGTATGGAACTGAGTCTCAAAAAATTTATAAGGGAATATGCGTGAGACCTCGCTCTTAGATTTCAAAAGGTATACACAAGTAAACCTTGTATAATCATCAATAAAAGTCATAAAATAATGATGCCCAATAAGGACAAAGCAAGGACTTGGACCTCATATACGTGAGTGAATCAACTCAAATGGAATAGAAGTTTTTTATTCACTTAAAGGGAATGAAACTTGATTATGTTTTGCCTTCTGGCGTACATCGCAGTTAACTGAAATAGAAGAAGGAATAGTACTAAAAGAATTGGGAAATAGGAAGATATACAAGTCACAAGTGCCACAACTAAATTGTATCCTCTTTGCATTCAGGGATGGATGATGCCACATGTCATCTATATTTGTATATGACTGAATCTCCATGCAAGTTACCATATCCAAAGATCTTCCTCATCTTCATATCCTAAAAGATACATCCAAAGGAAGAGAAACTTATTGTAAAATTCATATCTTTGATAAGGGAACTCACGTATAACAACTTTATAGGAAAATTGGGTAAATAATATACAAAAGACAATACTCTCATACTTGTTATAATACTTCTTTTTTCTATCATAGAAGTGTAGGAGCCATCGGCTAGCCGAACTTGACTATGGTTCTGGATAATCATATAATCCATCCTTGTTACCTATCATGTGGCGTGTGGTCCTAGAGTTAATCACTCAGCAATCGCATAGAGAAGAAATACCTTTACTACGGGCAATTGTGGTTGATGGTGCTAACGTAGATGCTTGCTCATTAAGTTTAGCCTCTACTTTAGATAGACTTTTCAATAGTTGATTCATAGTGTCATTACTTGTAGTTTCATTGTTTAAATCAACTTCACTTACCTTATATGCTTTGTTCTTAAGGTAGAGAGGCTTTCCAACTAAATCCCAACATTGATATCAAGTGTATTGTTTTTCCACAATGGGAACTCAGTTTATCCTTCTCAGTAGAAGATAGAATACCACGACCTCTTCCTCTATAAGAAGGACCACGACCTCGAGAAGAAGTGAACATCACTTTCCTACGAGTGTTTTTGAGATGGACCAACAGTAATCAAACCCCACCTTTCTAAAATTCAGCGATCATCTTCTCTGATCAAAAGTGAGTAAACAGTTTCCAAGGAGGGAAGTTATTCTCTACTAAGTACATTTCTTAAAGTCCCAAAATACTCCACATAGCAAATAAAAAATTTGTCTCTACAATTTTCCTTTTGGTGCAAGCTTCACACTGAATAAGAGAATAATATTCCAACTCCTCCCATAGACCTTGTAGTTCATGATACTATTCGCTCACTGCTGTTTACATCTTCTAATTTTATCGGTAATTTCATATTTCTTGGCTATATTCTTCTTTGTAGAGTAAGTGTCTTCCATGGCCTTCCAAATTTTGTGAGCAAAATCAAGATGCATAAAAGTGTGGTTTATAGAAGGAACCATAGATTAAAGAATCTAGGATGATATCGAGGCATTCTCTCTTCGCCACTTTGAAAAAGAATTGAAAGTGAGTGAAGGTTTAGGTATCCTACATAAAGTAAACAACATTTTAAGACACTCTTTTTGCAACATTCCTCTTCAATCGATGCTGTACAATTTCAACTGGTCAGCTTGTCTGATTTAAGTTTCTCTACACATCAATCACAGTGCTTAAGACACTCCATATGCCCTCTTGTAATGCATGTCTTAAGTTTCAACAGATCAACTTGTTCAATTTTTAAATTTGTCACACCCGTACACCAAATAACTAGTGTCAATGTCTATTTGGGACTTCTAATAATCCTAGAAAGAAACAAGAATTCACAACAATAAACAAGGAGCACACGCTGCGGTCTTTCCTCACTGAACCAGATTCTAGAACAATGATGAAAGACGTGTAAACCCCAAACCCATCACCTGAAACCATATATGGATTCAAGGTGAAGAATGTGAAGTCACATCCTGGACTTCTCAAAAGGAATAAGCCAAAAAGAAACATGTGGCTCAAGCAGTAACCAGGTTACCAGATAAGGCTTATAATATGAGATCGTTTATTCCAACAATAAAATACAGTAGCAAATCATGCTGTGCTTCCTTCAGATAAAGGATCATAGTGTTACATGTAGAAGAACATGTTATGATACATGAGAGACCTTGATCTTGGGTCATAAGAGTTTTAACATACTTGAGAAGTAAACACCTTCAAACCAAAATATGTTGAGACTCAACCTTTTAAACTATGTGATATTGATGCAGGTGACTCACAAAAGACTGATATACAAATAGATACAGACATACACCTACATAAATATGTACATACTTATGCACATATATATATACACACAATGTCAACGAAATATAAAGAAATATCCATGGCCTGCAAGATTGAGGATAACCTTAGTCAATAAATCAAACTCAGTCTTCTATGATCCAATCTGTCTGGCTACTTAGACACTTGGTTAACCGTTCCCAATTGTAAGCCCCATCCAGTAGCATAGAAGAACGCAACCAATATAGCCCAGCAGCTTTACCATTTCCGCCTTCTACCCAAAGATAGCAAACTCGCTATTTCAAATATTCTGCTATGCCTTCTCTTGGTTCTAGAGGTTGACACCCTGCTACATTTAATGGAAGTTCATAATCTTGTTGAAGAGGAACCAAACTGGTACCGATACAGGCTACCCTCCTCTAATACTGGGAAATAGTTTAATTAGATGGCCTAATTGTAGCATAAACTGAGAGAGTTGGTGCCTACTGTTGTCCATAGAATCCACACCGGGACTAATGTTCTGAAAAGAATTGCAGGAAATGGAATACGAAATCTAACTTTTATGTGGACATATCACTATGACAAAGTTGGAAACACCCGAAGCAATTAACAATGCAATTCAACAAACAAATTGAACAATAAATTATCATTATTCATTATGGCGCAAGTGTTTCAGATTCAGACTATAGAAAGAGGTAATACCGTTTCATTGTATGATAATCATCATGTTGTGGCGGTAGAAGATCTCGTTCAAGCAGCAAATACCGGAAAGTCTTCACAATTGCCTCCTCCTCCATATCCCTATCGTCTTCCAGCGGGAACAAGAGATCACCACTATGGACTCCAGCTGCCTCATCCAGTTTCCTCGCTGAAGGAGAGACTTCCGTTGACGCGGTCATCGCCTTCCTCTTCTTCTTCAGGGATTAGTTCCGCGCCCCTTCCCCCTCTTCTTCAAAGATTTCTAAGCATAATCCGCGTCTCCTTTCTTCTTCAGAGACCGGAATTACTTGACCGAAAAATGCGAGAAAAGAAAAGAAGACTCATGATCAAGTAAAGCATCTCTCGTTCAATGAAACAAAATTCGGACACAATGCATCTTCCAGAGATCTATAGGCAGTTCCCATTTAGATCCAAAACCAGGATCAAAAGTTCTCAGAGTAGCATTGCACAATTCTTATGACACGTTCTTGAAGTTCAAGATTATATAAGAACAGAAAAGTGTGCAAAATGTAGAAGAATAAAATAATCAAACGCATCAAACTATACGATAGGAAAAAGAATGATCAAATATTGAGACAGATAAGAATATATTCATCCGTCCGACAGGCAATAACTAATCCTTTAACCAAAAAGAAAATACATTAGTTGATCTCACCGAAAAAACCGTATGTGCTTGCCACGAAAAGCGTTGCGGCGCCAGAGTCCTCGATCAACGGAATTGCAGAGAGAGAGAGAAGTCGCCGGTACGCTGGTCAGAGTGAAACCGCCCTTCGTCTGGTTTCTTTATTTAGATCCAGGATGACAGAAACTCTGCTGGAGTCCTATCTTCTAAATAATCTCCAAAAGGGTGCCCACACTTGCGTTAATCTTTTCTCCTTCCGATGAAATTTTTAATTTTTAATCATTTGAACATTGTGATGCTAATCTCACAAACCTAGGAAATAATTTGCCAAGTTCAATTTTCCGCCAAATCTGGAAAATGGGTGGCAATGAATGGCATATACATAAATTGTTATGTCGAGAAATTATTGAAATTAAAATTAATGAAAAGTTTTCTTTTCTGTCGTGTGGTATCTGAAATTCTCGTGACACTTTAATGACTTTGCCACATCAGCTAAAAACTGCTTAAAAAGTATTGCCATTGTACTGACGTGTCGTTATGTATAGCCACGTCAACAAATCGCGTAAGTCACATAGGAAAAATTAAACGACTCTATTTGTTTTAGGGTCATAAAGGTATAAAATGTTTCAAAACAACTCACAGAATACGGAATGACAATTTCACAAATCTTACACAATAAAAAAAAGTGATGTCTCTTGAAAATCAAGGTAAAATTATATATAATGATAGGAACCTACTCACTACTCACTGTATTTTTCTAAAAAAAATTATAACTTTTTAAATTATATTCTCGCTCTTGAAAAATAACGAATGCATATGAGTGAACATGTAAGAACTAAACAGTACTTGATTTTCAAGTGATTTAAAAAGCAGTATTGAGTTTCAGTCTTTTAAATGAAAGAAACCAGTATTGAGAGCTCAAATTCCATATTCTTTCTTTCAAACATATATATATATATATATATATATATATATATATATATATATATATATATATATATACCTTTTCATTAGTTGATTCAAGTGATTTGGCACTTGTTCCCCCTTAAGTGGGGTCATGAGTTTCAGTCTTTCGAATGAAAGAGACAAGTATTGAGAGCTAAAATTCCATAACAGGACAAGCCAGCTCGAACAACAAGATTAGGCTGTATTAGGCTCTTAACATTGCTGACTTAATAAAAGATGAAGCAGTTCAGAGAAGCTTCTGGCTTAGGGATGGCAACAGTGTGGGGTGGTGCGGGTTTTCACTCCACCGCCCCGCCCTACCCCAGAATTTTGTTTATACGTCCCACCCCATCCCGTCCCACGGGTTTTGGAGGATCAAACATGCACATGCCCCTCACCCTTTTGTTACCATTCTTCCGGGTTTGCCCCACTTCAAATTATAAAAATATATTTTTAATAATTTAATAATTTATACTTTACATAAAATCTTTTTTTGTGGATGTTTTATTATTAAACTAAAAATTATTATGTATATATTGTTATATTATATAAAAATATACATATAAGCATGCAAAATACTTAAATAATATATATATACATATATATAATATTAATATTACATATATATATATATATATATATATATATATATATATATATATATACATATCGGAACATCGCAGGCTGGGTTTACCTTAAACCCAAACCAACCCTTGCCTGCGGGTTTTTCCTCCCTTGTCCCGCTCAGGGCGGGTTTTTTGAGAAGCCGCTCCACGCGGGGTGGGTAGGAATTGCCATCCATCCCTATGCCGGCTCATCCTCAGTTGCGAAAGAAAGCACACATCGGAAAAGATGAATATTTCTGTTGTGTTTGGTTAGAAAAAGTCCACCAGAACCTAAATAAACCAAGTCTCATTGTTTCAATAACGAGCAAGTGCAAGCCTACTTTTGTTTTTAGATAACCGTAAATATAATCTCAAAATTACTTTAACGTTACCCAATTTTACTAATTACTTCTGTCTAACAAAAGGTTTTTAGGGTTTAATTCTGATAAATGTACAAATATATCTTGGTACCAAACCGGGTACCCAGTTCGTCTCGAACTGCTTTCTTTTGGAGTATAGATTTAAATTTATCATACTACCCAATACCATGTTTTCTGTTTGATTCGAATACTATGTTATGTGTTCGATCAGAAGGGTCAGCTCACGAGCTATGTGCGGTATCACTAAATTGGGAAAAACAATTTAATTTGCCAAAATAACATAGTATTCGGATCGAACCGATAACATAGTAACTGATCAGGTAGAGTAACAAGAACGATCTAGAACGATAACTATGAATCTATGTGACTGATCCCACTTAGTGTGGAGAAGGCCTGGGTTTTGGTTTTGGCTGGCCTGGCCAAACTAGCACCACCTTCACACCTCAAGTATGGACATGTGACCTCTTCAATTCAAAAAGCATTTGAGACAATCCATTAAACAGAGGAATTAGGGCTATGCTGGGTCATATTAACATCATGTTAAAATGTTTCTTCTACAATGGTGTCACAAGGATACATCTTTTTGGTGGCAACACACATACACCCACCCACATGAAGCCCCATGAGAAACACACATGTAAAGAAAATTATATTGTCCTATTTGTTAACTTTTGATTTGGAGAAGAGACAAGTTTATAGTTTACCTAAAAATGTGTATGGATTGGTTTGTAGTCAAATATTCTAATTTCATTTGAAGATCTAACATATATTTTTGTTGTTTATGAAGTTTCCTTGTTTTTATCTTTTTATTTCTATTCTTACCAAATATTTAAGTTGCTCGAGATGCTTGACATCAAATTTGACCATTAAATATTTCTACAATAACATTGTTTGTGAAAGATTATCCTTAGTAAAAATGTATCAGCAACATATAAAATTAAAATTATTACCTTCATTTCTTTGCATTTAATGAATAAGGTATTACTATGATGTTTTGTAACTAAATGCCTTTGTTGTTGAGTAAACCTTCCAAACCAAACTCTATACGATTGTTTAAGCTCATACAATGATTTCTTAAATTCACAAACTTAATTTATATATGAGGTACTTTGTTTAACTCTTGGTAACATCTCCATATAGAATTCTTCTAAATCTCTATCAAAAAGACATGTTAACATCAAATTGTTACCATATTTCTTATTATTCATGTCAAACTTCTTTTTTGGTTTATTCATTTTCTGGGTTGGTCTAGAGCTTCACCCTATCTCATCTTGAGTTATTAGTAATTTATCATTCTTATTTTGTTCACATTTCTTATTCAATTACTAGTTTAAGGGGTAATTCACAAAGGTTTGTTTCAACCCATAATCTAAGGGAAGTGACAACCATTATCCATGAAAGGGAAAGACTCATTAGGATAATGGATATTTGCATTGTTTTGGGAATGACCGATTTGAATTATAAATGACCCAACTACAAGGAAATCTGAGAAAGTTTTTATTTCCTATATATACTCAATGTTTTCCTGATTTATATTACTTTAGGTTCATATCCACTTCCTTGCTCTTTGAGATATGTATCATTGCTCTTGAATAAATCTACCAATTAGTTACTGGGTGGTCTATGTAGAGACATTATAAAACTACGTAGATTATGTCATGCTTATCTGATTGACCATGTTATTGAGTGTTTCCACCGTTAATCTTCTTATTGCGGCAATATCTCTTGTAGTGCACTATTTTTCCATAGTTGAAGTACTTGACCTGAGAAACGGTTTCCTACATATACAGATTATATAGTTCATTTTTAATTGTTTGGCAAAAATATCAATAAGAAGGTCTAAAAGGAAAACATACAACATATAACACATATATAAGACACCTAATAGCAACCCATCATAATGCAATTTGCAAAATATCCGACACTAAACTAGAAATAACTCCAAGTACCATAAACCAATTTCAAATAATGCTTAGGTACTGTAGACACGCGAAAATTTTCACTCCGGGTTCTTAGGCCTGAAGTGAACCTCTTTCGTATCTAAGTCGCTTTTAAAAGGGCGTGCCAGCTAGCTTACTCAAACTAGCGAAGTAAGTTTTGAAATATCTGACTTAGGAGGCGACTATGGACAAGTGGGCTCTTTTCATCGCAAACCTTCTTCAACCGATGCTCAAGGGTCAGTTTGTATGCTTAGAAATCTTGATTTTAAACAAGCATGGCTTTTTTGAAAAGGTATGAAAGTATTTAATCGATTTATTTGTCTAATTGTAGATTTTATTTACGTAGGGTTTGCACGTATCTATGTCTTTGAGTTTTATCTACTTAGGCGTGAGGTGTATGCATTAAGTGCCTAAGTCTTGGCATGTTTGCACGGGTTTGTTCGGGGTTGTTTTGATGCAAGTATGCGCACTATCTCAAGTATGGTGGATATGCAATGCAACTCATACAACTGAACCTTAAAACCCGAAATTGAAAGACATAGATGAAGGGAAATTGCATAAGGGAAATATAGCTATATCTTAAGAAAGGAAAGGCTCAATGTGTGCATGTGTGTTGTGTATAAATTGAAAGACAACTCACATGACTTTGAATGTAAAGCCACCCGACTTAAATGTAAAGTACGGAAATGGGAAATACGTATATATATATGGGCCCGAAGGTCGCCAACGTGTGCGTGTGTGTTGTGTATAAATTGAAAGACAACTCACACGACTTGGAATGTAAAACCCAGCCGAAAGGGAGATACAACTATATATATATGAGCCCGAAGGTCGTCAAAGTGTGCGTGTGTGTTGTGTATAAATGTAAAGACAACTCACACGATTGAAAATTAACAACCTGGAATTGAAAGATGTACATAACTGAACCGAGAAAACTCACGCAGCTGAAAATATATAGATATGGCTATATCTTAATGGCTGTCGAGGCCAAAATGTGCGTGAAGGTGCTTGAGCAAGAGCTCGGATGTCTTTGGGTGCGAGTGTGGAATTTTAAATGACAACTCACACGACTTAAAGTAACAACCCAGCTGAATGGAAATACATATATATGATAAGAGCGAAAGCTCAATGCACGTGTGGGTGTAGTGTGTAAATTTAAAGACAACTCACGCATCTCTTACTAGAGTCTTTGGAGTAAGAGCGAAGGCTCAATCGTGTACGTGGGTGCTTGGTGTACGAGATTAAGAGCTTAAGCTTAAGTGCACGTGTGTGTCTCGTGTATCAAGCATCCATATTACATCCCGGGGGGAGACAATGCTCCATTAATACAATCCCGTATCCAAATTGAATTAAGTATAAAGCAAGTTAGCATAAGAGACCAAGTTTAGACACTTACAAATAGTTGGTCCGTCTTCACTTGCTCGTGATTGGGCTTGTGTTTCACTTCGGACAACCAAGGACGTGCTCCCCTTGAAGCTTGAGGCGTGAAGTGGCTGGTCGGAGGTTGAACTTAGTGGGGGTTTGGGCGTGAGAGATATGGCACACGGGTGTTAGGTGGATGTGGGTCTTAGTGGGGGATAGGCAAGGGAGCTGCGGGTGTTGGTGGCTGGTGTGGGGTTATGACAAAAGGGAGGTCATGATGTGGGAGGTGCTAGGCTAGAGGTCACGGCAAAGGGGCTAGGGTATGGTATGGAGTGGGGAGTGTAAGGCGGTGGTGTTGGGGATAGATGGTGTGGGAGTGTAGGGCGGTGTATGGGGTAGCTTAGGTTGAGGTGGTGGCAGGTAGTGGCTGGGGTCGGTAGAGTTGGTGGGGTGAAGGTCGGCTAAGGTAGAGGTGTAGCAGGGTGGTCGGGAGCCAGTCGAGGCGACATGCGCTATGCGCTAGGTGGGCACGCGGTGTAGGAGGCACGCAGGATAGCCGGGGGGATGGGAGACGATTTGGGTAGTGCTAGGGGCACATGGGAGTGAGGGGTTTGAGTCGGTTAGGGTGTTAGGTTGGTTTAGTTGGGGATTAGGGGTGGTGTAGGGGATTAGGTGGTGTTGGTTAGTGTAGGTTTAAGGTGGTTTAGAGGGTTAAGAAGATATGGGTTTAGGGTGGATTAGGGCTTACCTTTAGGGGATGGCCGTCTATGTCACAGAATATTTTCGAAAATCTCGAATTCTTACCCTGTGATAGCAAAGCAACGTCCGACGCTACTTTCAGCTCACTCTTGTGCGCATAACAACATTTGTGCTTGTGAACTTCACGTTCTCAACTGCGATTCTTTGATGTCTGATGTGGAAGGTCTTCACACCTCTCGTCAACCTACCTCACTCCAGAGACAGATCGGCCATGGAAGCCAACGATCGGTGTGTAGACAGAATCTTTACGCGGCTCTTATGAAGAAGAACACGTTATTCCTCATTACATTCAAATCAGATTACAATGACTCAAGACACGTCTGTTGCTGTTGACAAAGGAGGTTCACGACTCTAATGAAGGACTGGTTCAGCTGTGGTTCATTGTGAACCAGTTGAAGAGACTCTCTCCTCTCAAGAGATCCTCACAAACTCGTGCAAGCCACTGCTCACTCAAGTTCCTCACCACTCCCTAACTCTAGAGACCGTATCACTCACAACCTCTCTTCATAACCCACTCTCTCCTGCCCGTCCCCTATTTATAGAAGATGACTGGACTACAACAGTCGTATACACTAGAATGTTCTAGTGATACTCACTATACTAGGATAAACCAAACTCGGCTAGCCCACTTGCCTAACTAAGTGACTTAACTCACTTAACCATACCCTATATGACTCGAGTAATACAACCTGACTCATGTCTACATACAAGACTCATCACGTATGTACAATGACTCAAGTATCAAAGGCATGCTCCACAAGTGTCGGGGTGCGCGATCCTCTAACGTGTGAGTGCAGGTGTACGACGCGTGTGCGTGGCGCGTGTGTGTGGCGCATGTGCATGGCGCTAGCATCGCATTCGTCACAACTCTCCCCCTGTAAAGCTGGGACTCATCCTCGAGGCCTCATGATATGTACGCAGAAGGTGCTCATACTGTCATAACTGTCCTACAGGAACCCAACTATCGTCGTCCTGTCCATGCCCTGTCCAACGCACAAGGTACTGCGTCTAACGTCGCGGTCCTGCACCATCAACTCGATGCGCTAGCACTTCCGACACTGCCGGTATGTCCTCACACACAAGTGGCGGTGGTCGACGCTCAAGTCTCTCTCGATCCTCAAAATATGGCTTCAACTGCGAAACATGGAATGTTGGATGCAGCTTCAACCTGTTAGGCAATTCAAGCTTGTAGGCCACCTGTCCTATCTTCTGTACTACTCTGAATGGACCCTCGAATCTTGGTTTTAACCCCATGTGTCTGCCTTTGTAAACCTGCTTTCGAATGTACTCGGGTATCCGAAGCTATACAAAGTCACCTACTTTGTAATTCACTACCCGTCTATGACGATCCGCATATTTCACCATGCATGCCTGTACACGGTTTAGGGCCATCCTCGCTTCCTCGTACAGTGCCTGCCTATCACGAACCTCTCGTAAAGCAGCGGGACAACTACTCATGCCATCCCCTTGTACCAGGTCTAATGGTCCTAAAGGTTGCCAACCCATCACCAACTCAAAAGGACTCTTCCCTGTGGCTGAGCTATGGTGAGTGTTGTAGCTATATTGTGCAACATCCAGTAAAGAAACCCAATTCTTCTGGTTGGCCGTCACATAATGTCTGACATACTCCTCCAATAGTGAATTTACTCTCTTTGTCTGACCGTCAGTTTGAGGATGTTGTGCTGATGAAAGAAGTAATTGAGTACCCATCATCCTGAAAATCTCACCCCAAAACCTACTCGTAAACCGAGCATCGCGGTCAGATACTATCTCTTCCGGGACCCCGAAGTGTTTCACGACGTTCCTCAAGAACAATCGGGCTGTATGCTTGGCACTGCACTCCCTCGGTGCGGCCATAAACACTCTATATTTTGAAAACCGATCTACGACCACAAAAATCGTCTCGAATCCATCTACTCGTGGTAAACCCGAGATGAAATCCATAGATACGGCCTTCCAAGGTCTATCCAAAATCGAGAGCGGCTGCAAGACCCCCGCAGGTTGCCTGCGCTCCACCTTGTCCTGTTGACATACAGGACAATCCCGCACATAGTCACTAGCGTCACACACCATACGTGGCCAATAGTAGCCGCGCGCCAACAAGGCGACCGTGCGCTTCACACCTGGATGCCCCGCATGTGCGGCGTCATGCACCTCAAACAAAAGGGCTCGTCTCAACCCATCCGTATCTGGAATGAGCAACTGTTTTGCTTTTGTCCACAAGACTCCCTTATGGCATGTGTATTTCTCTAACTCACCAAGAGAAACCTACTCCTTCAAGTACTTATAAGATGGATCACTCTCCCCAACATCCCTGATGTGTTGGATGAAGTTACCCTGGACTCGTGTAATGGCTCCAATCACGTCATGTGATAACTTCCTACTCAAGGCATCGGCCACTACATTCTCTTTCCCTGGTTTGTATGACCACTCAAAGTCATACTCTTCTAATAACTCCAATCATCTTGCCTGTCTTGGGTTAAGTTTCTTTTGGGTTTTAAGAAAAGTGTTTGCCACGTTGTCTGTGACAACCGTGAAATGGGAACCCAACAAGTAAACCCTCTAGAGGTGCAAACAATGCACCACTGCTAATAACTCGCGCTCATGGGCTGGATACCAGGACTCTACGTCCTTCAACTTACGGCTCTCGAAGGCTCCGTCTTGGGACAACACTCCTCCTAGCGCCCTCTCGCTAGCGTCGGTGAGTCTTCGAAAATTCAGGTAAGTGTAGAACCGGTGCCTCCGTGATCGCTGACTTGAGACTATCCAAAGCCTCCCCACACTTGAGTGTCCACTCCCACGAAGTACCCTTCTACAGCAACTCTGTGAGTGGGGTAGTAATCTTGGAAAAATTCCTCACGAATTTTCAGTAATAGTTTGTCAAGCCCAAAAAACTACGAAGCTCACTCACAGATCTCGGTATCTCCCAATCTCTGATTGCACTCACCTTCCTAGGGTCCATCTGGATCTCGCCACCACCAATAATATGGCCTAGGAATGTGATACTCTGTCTGGCGAACCCACATTTCTCCCTCTTGACATACAAGGTGTGCTCCCTCAGCCTATGGAACACCTGGGAGAGATGTCTCACATGCTCCTCGAGATCGTGACTGTATATAACAATGTCGTCCAGGTAGACGACCACGAACTCGTGCACAAACCCATGCAACACTTCATTCATAAGGCGGCAAAAGGTAACCGGTACGTTGGTTAACCCGAAAGGCATAACCAAAAACTCATACGCCCCATATCTCCTCACCATGGCCGTTTTGGCCTCATTCCCAACAGCCACTCTCACTTGCCAATACCCCGAACGAAGGTCCAGTTTGGAGAACCATTGTGCTCCTCCCAACTGGTCAAACAGGTCAGTTACTAACAGAATGGGATAACGATCCTTCATTGTCACCTTATTCAAGGCCCGATAATCAACACACATGCGGAGCCTTCTTCTAAAATAGCACAGGTGAGCCAAAAGGAGACTTAGATGGTTGCACCATGCCGACATCAAGCAACTCCCCTAGTTGCTTGCGAAGCTCCTCTAACTTAGGAGGGCTCATGCGATACGCTGCCCGACTGGGCGCCTTGGCACCGGGCTCCAGTATGATCGCATGATCTGTTGCGCGCCTCGACGACAACTGCTTCGGTAACTCAGGCGGCATGACATCAGCGTAGTCGTATAGCACATGATGTACTTCGGTGGGTATGTGCTCCCCTACCTTAGGATGGCTTTCCTCTCGTAACACTGCCACCACCATGAGACACCTCTTACGCAAACCATCCTTTAGCTGCATAGCTAAAAGGTATAAGGCACCACAAGTCAGCTCAACAGGCGCCTTTCCGGGATCACACTGTGGCACAAACCCTGGTTGATACGGATCCACGCATAGGAGACCTCCCACATGAGGTGCTATCATCATCTTAGATGCGCGGAAAAAATCGCATCTGAGTACCACCCCGAAGTCATAAATGGCACTCACTATAAACGTCAAGATTCCGGTGCAACACCCAACTTGGACGCGACAATCCTTAACCAAGCCGGCCACCTTGCTGGCTTGTGTATTCACGGTCTTCAACCATTGTTCGTACGGAGTCAACTTCAACCCCAAGCTCCTCATTATGATAGTGGAAATAATCGAGTGTGAGGCGCCCGTGTCGGCTAGAGCCCACACTACCTTGGTGCCTATGTGCGTCGTGACGAAGACAAGCGTCTTGTGCGGCTCCTCGGACACCCTCGCGGCACTCAACAACTGAAAGTTAGCTGTCGTAGCTTCGTCCATTGACGTGCTAGAACTCGGTTCTTCGGCTAACAAGGCTGCTAGTTTTGCTTTCTTCGGGCAAAATTACATTCGGTGAGGACCCTGGCAGATGAAACACGGTCCGACTGACTTCCCACCCGAACTCCCTTGTCCTTTCCTACCCTCTGGTTGGCTAGACTTATCTTGTGATGACTGGCCCTAGGACTTACCCGAACCCTTTTCCCCTTTTCTCTTATGTTTGTTCTTACCGCCCTTCTTACCACTACCGTCACTCTTAGACGATTCACTCTTCGGATTCCTCTCTTCCTTTGAAGACCTCAGCTCCACAAAGGATTCTACCATAGCCATGGCATCCATGACATCGAGTGGATTCCTCCTACGCAACTTGACTTGCGCCCAAGGTTGTAAACCATCTTCGAAGTGAAAGAGCTTATCTTGCTCAGTCATATACTCTATTTCGAGCAAGAGGGAACTGAATTTCTTTACATACTCGTGAAGATTCCCGGTTTGCATAAGTTGTTTCAATGACTCTCACGTACGTCGGAAGGTATTCGTCGGTGTGAATTGCTGAAAATTTTCACTTTTGAAATCCGTCCAGTTTGTAGGCAGTCTCCTACCACCTTCTAGAGACGCTTTCACTCTCGTACGCCACCATAGTTTGGCGTCACTAGTGAGGAACAAGGTAGCCACTGTTACCTTCTCCTCTTTGGGCACATGTGATGCCTCCAAATAACGTTCTAGATCCCATACAAAATTCTCGAGGGTCTTTCGGTCTCATCCACCCTCAAATTGCTTCGGTTCAGGAAATTTTACCTTGTAGGTGTAAGCTGGAGTGTGAACTGAATCATTGGAGATGGATGTAGGCTGAGCCTGACTTTCCCGAGAGCAACGAGGTTCTGTTCCCACGTTCTCAACATTGCGTTGGCCTGCCTTCAACTCCAACAGCTCCTGTGCAAAGCTTTCACCCTGCAACTGAAGTGAAGCCATTTGCTGTAAAACCTGTGCCATGAACGCTTCCATGCCAGATTTACTGGTCGTGGCCTCTTCTTCCATGGCACCTACTCTGCTTCTACCCATCGAGTACCTATATTATTACAAACGGACACTCGGACAACAATTACAGACACACTGACGAACTTTACAAACTTCTGAACTGAACTGTGCAGAAAAACTGTCAAATGCACAGGTGATTTCTCCACACTATTACATACACGATCTGAAGCAACTGAGACTTAATCTGTACAAATCCAAAACTGTAGAATGCTAACTGAAATACAGAGAATACACAGACCAAATTTCATGAATTTTCGACAATAACAGCCTGCTCAAATCAACCACTCAAAACCACGAAAATCCATTTTCCGGTTTTCTATTTTGTTTGTCTGTTAAACTCTGTAATAGCTTTCCCGCCAAGAAAACTCCCAAAATTTCTTCTCTCCAGCCACGAATCTCTGTAATATGAACCTGTACTTACTTGATCCTTACTCACAAACACTTTTGTTAGTCCGATCAAGCATTAAACAGCTCAGAATTAACCGAATTTCAGACTGTGTTTGCTGTTCTGAATTTGTTCACATTCTGTCCGACTGATTTAAATTTTCCGGTGATAGTTTTGCTTTGATCTATCACTGTTTTGACCAATTCTCACTTAAACACCCAAGTTTAAGTGTCGATCAACAATCAACAGTCAATCCAACTCAAATTGAGCCTGGAATTTCTGAATTATAAGTCGCGAAAAACAGTTTCTGCCTGAAACTGATTTTTCGGCGTGTTCTTGTCCAAAACACTTAAGATCTGGAATTTTCGACCAGATCCTCATTTGATCTGCCTGCCTAAGGTAGATCTAGCTGTGATTGAATATTTACTATAGAAAATTCAATCAAAACCAAAGCAGAAAACATATCGACACTCACTCTTAGCTGATGTACAGAAAAAATTTTCTCGCGAAATTTTTCTGCACGTTTTGTCTTGATTCGAGGTCTTTTTCCAGATGTAATCCGATCAACACCTTTTCTAATCCAAGAGTCAAAGCTCGGATACCATTTTGTCACAGAATATTTTTGAAAATCTCGAATTCTTACCCTGTGATAGCAAAGCAACGTCCGATGCTACTTTCAGCTCACTCCTGTGCGCATAATAGCATCTGTGCTTGTGAACTTCACGTGCTCAGCTGCGGTTCTTTGATGTCTGATGTGGAAGGTCTTCACTCCTCTCGTTAACCTACCTCACTCCAAAGACAGATCGACCATGGAAGCCAACGATCGGTGTGCAGACAAAATCTTTATGCGGCTCTTATGAAGAAGAACACGTTATTCCTCATTACATTCAAATTAGATTACAACTACTCAAGACACGTCTGTTGCTGCTGACAAAGGAGGTTCACGACTCTAATGAAGGACTGGTTCAGTTTTGGTTCACCGTGAACCAGCTGAAGAGACTCTCTCATCTCAAGAGATCCTCACAAACTCGTGCAAGCCATTGCTCACTCATGTTCCTCACCACTCCCTAACTCTAGAGACCGTATCACTCATAACCTTTCTTCATAACCCACTCTCTCCTACCCGTCCCTTATTTATAGAAGATGGCTGGACTACAACAGCCGTGTACACTAGAATGTTCTAGTGATACTCACTAGACTAGGCTAAACCAAACTTGGCTAGCCCACTTGCCTAACTAAGTGACTCGACTCACTTAACCATACCCTATATGACTCAAGTAATACAACCTGACTCATGTCTACATACAAGACTCATCACGTATGTACAATGACTCAAGTATCAAAGGCATGCTCCACAGGTGCCGGCGTGTGTGCATGGCGCTTGCGCATGGCACTAGCGTCGCATTCGTCACAGGCTAGGTGGTGCTCAAGGGTAGCACAACCACTTCACTCCTTCCACGCACAGGTAGGTTCCGCCCAAGTGGTGGTGCAGCCCACACTTAACCCCATTTAGCCCACAATTAACCCACTAAACAAAATTAAGAAAGCACTAAGCACTCACCTTAATACCCTCTCTCTCCTCGAAGCTCCTCCCTTTGTATTTCACGTGAACTCTTGGGAACCCCCTCACTCCTATTTATAGGCAAATGAGGTGGGTCTTGGGTTTGGATCGTGAAATTCATGTTCGATCCAAACACTATTTGGATCTGGATCTTAGATCTCAGATATTTTGATATCCATATCCGATTCAAATCCAACATTTTTATAGGTATGGATCTGGATATTTTGGCCTAGATCCGATCCAATCCAAACACTATTTGGATCCAATCCAAATCCAAACACTATTTGGATCAACCCAAATCCAAACAATATTTGGATATGGATCTGGATATTTATGGTCCAGATCCAATCCAAATTTTCTCTGGATGGTCCTTCTTGGCTTTTCAAGGCGGACATTTTGTGCGGGCACTAGCTTCATTAGCGCTCCGTCTGGTGCTGAGTTTTCCCCAACTTTATCGTCGAGACTCTATCTCGCCATTTTGGACTCCGTTTCTGCTTAGTTTCGCCATTTCTGGCTCAGGTTCATGCTGCTTGGGTGGGGATGCTTGATTTAGCTTTTAGGTGCTCTGGGCTTGCTTTCTGCATCAGGCATGGGCCTTTCTTTCGTCTTTTGACCCTGGCTTTTATCAGGCCAGGGTGTTGCTTTTGGGCTTCTGCCCCTGTTTCTGAGGTTGCATTGGATTTGACCCTTTTAAGCTGCTTTCTAGGCTTCTTCTTGATCAAGCGTCGTCCTTCATGCTTCACCTGTTCGTCTTTGGCTTTTTGAAGAAATGGGGCTTAGCCCGAGTTTAAAGAATTCATCTTGGATACGGGGTTTCAAAATAGAGTTTTAAAGCTTTTGGAAGCTCCTGGGTTTTCGAAAATCTCAAATCTGGCCTCTTGGATTGATTTTAAAACCAGGTGTATGCTTTTACAAAATCGTGGGATTTTGGGGTGTTTACAGATGCCCATCTTTGGCATTATTCAAATTTATTTAGGTAATGGCAAAGACGACAACACCCCTATTTAATTTCTCCCTGAATCTACCCTTGAGAATATGGGATCGTACCAATTTTTAGAAAACATTTTCTTTTAAGTATGGTAGGAGGAGATTTTCGCCAAAGGGGACTTACCTATATGGTTCTAATCCTAAATGGGATCTGTATGGAAGTGTCCATCATGAATATGAATGAGTAGCATGGAATGAGATGCTAGGAAATATGGTTCCCTAGAGACTTATTGTAATGGTTAAACTAGGGAGTCTTATGAAGACCTGCTGCACCAAGTGAGCTGGTCTTATGTTGCTCGATGTTCGAGGATTTTCTAAACTCATTTTTGAAAGAGAAAAGCTTCTTTTTAGCTTCAATCCTAAGGACTTCAGCTTTTCGTGTTTTTTCCCTTTATTCGAGTCTTGACACTCGCTAATATAGTGGAGGTTTTATTTGAAAATCAAGCCATATTTCAAAATTCCTACGACTTACTTAGACGTCTAACTCTCAAATAAGATGAGATTCAAGTGAGTAAATCCTATTTTTACTTTAGGATTCTCCAGAATGAACCTTTCTTCACCTTGGGATAAGTCGCAGGGATGCGAAAGAGTTTACCACAGTCCCTTCTGGAGTGTCCCGTAGTTTAAGGCATATAGACGGAAAACTGCTCTTTCTGAGCTTTTTGGCCTTTTTTTGTTTTTTTTGTAGAGGGTCTCCCTTTGGGAGTATTTTTTCTTTATTCCCTCTTTTCCACAGAATACACAATTTTTCTTTTGATTGGCCTTTCTTTTGGGAAAGAGACTTTGTAGGGATTTCCCTTTTTCTTTTTTGGCCAAGTTTTCCTTTTGGGAAAGAGAAGAGAAGCGAGGAAGGACTTATCCTAAGGATCTACTCGATTCATCCCAGATCAGCCTATTTAGAAATAGCACGTACTACTTGCAAGTATCTTGCTATTTTGAATCAGGCCTTCATTTGTAAGAAGAAGGATTTTTGAAATGTGACCCATTGGTTTTGGAAAACTCTACTTTTTCACAAGCAATCGAGTCTCTCATTCAGGGTTGCACGATTTGCTTTGATCCTCACTCACGAAGTTTCAAAAAGGAGATTTTCAAAATATTTTCGAAATAGGGCTTAGCTTAGACCCTACACATGGTATTTTTTCAAAAATTGAGCATTCATAGGGTTGGCTAAGTTCCTACCCTCAACATCGATTAGCCAGTATGCATTGTTTGTGGTGGTTCCACGCACAACATAAGGGTCATCCCACTTGGGCTGCCACTTTCTAAGTAGATGTGGGCCACGATATTGGATGATTTTGATCACAAGGTCTCCCACTTTAAAGTGGCGAGGTCTCATATGGTTCTCATAGTGTCGGGCTATCCTTTGCCGGTATGCATGAGCATGATCCATGGCAAGGAGCCTTGGCTCATCTAGTAAGTCAAGTTCGGCCATCCTAGCATGATGAAGCGTCTCTAGGGGAAGGTCGAATGCAATGGATGTATGAAATGAATGAATTTTGGTATGAATGGGGAGAATGACATTTGTTCCATAGATCAACTCAAATGGCGTGGCATTTGTGGGAGTTCGGATGGAAGTCCTATAAGCCCATAAGGCTTCATCCAGCTTCTCATGCCACGTCCTACCCTTCTCTAAAGTTTTTTTAATAATACTTATGAGAGTCTTATTGGTGGCTTCGGCTTGGCCGTTGCCTTGAGGGTAGTAGGGTGATGAGAAGTGGTGAGTTATGCCATACATGTTGCATAACTTAACCATCCTCTCGTTTTTGAAGGGGGTACCATTGTCGGACATTAGGTCCTTTGGAAC
Organism: Brasenia schreberi; assembly: GCA_036023115.1. Classification (NCBI taxonomy): domain Eukaryota; kingdom Viridiplantae; phylum Streptophyta; class Magnoliopsida; order Nymphaeales; family Cabombaceae; genus Brasenia; species Brasenia schreberi. Next base: position 9,653,630 of record JAYKKT010000075.1, on the reverse strand, counting down.
CCCAAATCGAGCCAAAATATTTTTTCTAATGAATGCTACTACATGTTGCTCCTGAACATTGGTCAGGGAGGTAGCTTCGACCCACTTGGAAAAGTATTTGGTGGCTGCTAATATGAACCTATGCCCATTTGATGCATGAGAAAATATTGGTCCTATAATGTCAAACGCAGTGAATGGCCAGGGGCTGACCACGGAATGTAATGAGGATGACGGGGTATGGATGGCATGTCCATGCACTTGACATGGGTGACACTTCCTAACACGGTCATGGCAATCCTGCTTTAAGGTGGACCAAAAATAATCCGCTCTAAGTATTTTCATCGCCATCATATTGGCATTTACATGGCCTCCACATTCTCCATCGTGGAATTCATGCATTATTATCCTAGCCTCCTCAAGGTCGACACACCTTAGTAAGATGCCAGTAAAGCTCTTTTTGTAAAAAACCCCTCCCAAAATCGTATATCGGGTGGAAATTTTTCGTATGAAAGCTTTATCTTTGGATGTGGCATGTTCGACAAATCTCCCATTTTCTAAGAAACATTTTATGTCGAAAAACCAAGGTTTTTTCGCAGAATCTGAGTTGTTTTGGAAAATTTCCAAATCGTGTGTGGTTGGAGTGGGCGAATGCCATATCTCTAAATATCGGGTTCCCAAAGTGGGATCGACCCTTAGGGCTGAACCTAAGGATGAGAGGGCGTCGACAATGCCATTATCCTCTCTTGCTACGTGTGTAGGTGTACATGATTTGAATGACTTGACCAGCTTGGTGGCCAACTCATGGCATGGAAGAAGTTTTTCGTTTTTAACTTGCCAAATCTTTAACACTTGGTTTATGATAAGTAAAGAATCTCCAAAGACTTCAATGCATGATGCCCCTAGAGTTTTTGAAATTTTTAAGCCTTATATGAGTGCTTTATACTCGGCTGTGTTGTTGGAACACTTGAAATCTAGGCGAATGGTGATGGGTAAATATTTTTCTCTTTTCAGGGGATATGAGGACGATGCCAGCCCCAACCCCTCTTTGGTTTCGTGCCCCATCAAAGTGCATCTTCCACACTTGGTTTTCATTTAAACAGTTTGATAAAATATGATTTTGAAATTGGTTTTGAAATATGCCTTCATCGGGCATTTTGTCAAGTGTGGGGTACGCATGTTCCAAGGGGAAGTCGGCCACATAGTCGGCTAGGGCTTGCCCCTTAATAGAGATTTGATGGTGGTATTTTAGGTCATACTCTATCAAGAGGAGTTGCCATTTACCTAGCCTACCCGTGAGGATAGGTTTTTCAAATAGATGCTTGATGAGATCAAGCCTAGACACTATCCAGATCTCATGATCTAGGAAGTAGTGTCGAAATTTCTGGCAGGCCCACACCAAGGCCAAGCAAGTCTTCTCCATGGCTTGATAATTTCGTTCATAAGCCAATAGAGTTTTCGAAATATAGTAGATGTCATACTCTTTATGGGTATCATCCTCATATTGAGCTAGCAATGCACCCAAAGCATTCGCATGCACAGAAATATAGAGTAAAAGAGGTTTTCCTTGCCTTGGAGGGTTTAAAATAGGAGGATTAACCAAATACGCCTTTAGTCTTTCGAAAGCCTTTTGGCAATCATCGTCCCATACGAATTTCACCCTTTTTCTCAAAAGTTTGTTGAAGGGTTCGCATCTTGTAGCGAGGTTTAAAATAAACCTACGAATTGATTGGAGGCGACCTTGGGGGCTACGAATTTGCGTGAGATTGGAGGGTGGAGCTATGTCTATGATGGCTCTACACTTAGAGGGGTCAACTTCTATGCCCCTTTGGCATACCATAAAGCCTAAGAGCTTACCAGATTCGACTCCAAACACGCACTTTTGAGGGTTTAACTTTACTTTGTAAAGCCTAAGCCTTTCGAAAAATTTTTCTAAGCATTCGATATGAGTGCATCGAGTTTTTGATTTAGCCAAGAGATCATCCACATATATCTCTATGATTTCATGAATCTGATCGTGAAAGATCGTAGTCATAGCACTTTGGTAGGTGGCGCCAGCGTTTTTCAAACCAAAGGGCATGACTATATAGCAGTACGTGCCCTAGGGTGTTGTGAAAACAGTTTTAGCCTGATCTCTTGGGGCTAATTTGATTTGGTTATATCTTAAATAGCCGTCCATGAATGAAAACATTTCATGATTTGCAGTACTATCGACTATCAAATCAATGTTGGGTAAAGGAAAGTTATCCTTTGGAGTGGCCTTATTCAGGTTTCTAAAATCGATACATATTCGAATTTTCCCATTTGATTTTCGAATTACAATAATATTTGACAACCAATCAGAATAGGCAATGGGTTTTATAAAACTGCCTTTTAGCAGATCTTCTAAATCCTCTTTAACTTGTGCATGCACGTTCGGATGAATCTTTCTAAGCTTTTGCTTTATGGGTTTCGAATCCGAATCTAGGAGAAGACAATGCTCTATGACTCTTGGGTCTATATCCGGCATATCTTCATACGTCCATGCAAACACATGGATGTAGGTTTTCAAAAATGCAATGAATGATGATGCTTCATGCTCATGCAAACATGTACCTATCTTAATGTGTTTGGGCCTTGTTTCACTTCCTAGGTTGATCTCTATGAAATCCCCTCCTACTGAATTTGAAGGTTTTTCAAAATCGAGAATTTTATGAAACTTTGGGAGCTCGGAGGTTGGATCTTCCTCCGGGCTTTGATCATTCTCGAGAGTATTGAATCCTAGGGAATTTGAACTTGATGCTTGGGTTTTGAAATCACTTGGTTTTTTACTTGGAAATTCAACGGGTTTCGAAACTTTTGGTCTTGTTATGACTTGAAATCCTTGACTTTTTCCAAATTTTTACCAGGAGTTGGTATATACAGGATTTTGTTTTTGGGATTTTGCACATTTTCGATTTTTGTATTTTTGTAAAGCAAAGACATTTGGAGCTATACAAACAACAATTTTTTTGGTTTTTGCACAAATTTCTAATGTTTTTGGTTTTTGAAATTTTTCAATTTGTTTTTGAATTTCGAGTTTTTCCAATTTTTTTGATTTTTGGTTTAAGAAAGGATCTTCCATCATACCTACAAAGGAAAACCCCACAAGTTAGACTCTAAACAAGAGGTCTAAATCATAGGTTTCTGCTTGGATAGGTTCCAGGGTACCCTTGACCCAGGTGGTTATAGGTGGGGGTTTTGGTGGTATTTTGGGAGTATAGCTGATCCCATATCGGCTTGGGTTAGCTCTGGGCACTATGGGCTCTAGGAGACCCTGGTTTTGTGCTCCTAGACTTTTGTATGGCATATATCCCATATTCAATAGCATGTTCCACGATTTTTTATTTTTTGAAAAGTTTTGGTATAATTCATGATTCTAGAACTTGCTATCATCCATGTTATGCTCATATGGCTTTTTTGTTTAGGGGTTTTTGGAATAGGCGACTCTTGGCCTTACCTAGTATGGTTAGGGTTTTGAGTGGGCGAGCCTTGGGCTGCCCCTTGATGTATAAAACCTTCCTAGGCTTTGGAAGGATGAGCTTGGGTGGCTCGACCAAGGTTTTCCCCAGGTTGGCCTCGTAGGTTTGAGAACTTGACAAGCATGGAAAATTTTGTATTCCCTGAAGCTGAGGGTGACTCTCACCTAGAATTACCACGACTTGATCCTCGAAGAGAATTTTGATACACCTATGGAAGGTGGATGGTACAGCTCGCAGGCTGTGTATCCAAGGCCTTCCCAGCAATAGGTTGTAGTGGGGGTGGATGTCTAAGACATGGAACACCCCCATGTGAGCTATCCCTCCCGTTTTCATGGGTAATTCTATGGATCTTAAGGGTTTAGACGCATTCCCATCGTATCCAGTGATTACGATAGGGCTTGGGTTCACGGAGGTCAAGATGACTTCGATTTGATACACCACGTAGAGCGGAAGGATGTTGAGACCTTCTCCCCCATCAACTAGGCACCTATCTAGAGGATGATGATTCAACACCACCTCGATATGCAGGGCCTAGTTGTGGGATTCATATGGTCTTTCGATATCCTCGTTCGAGAATACGATGGGCGTTTTTTGCACCTATAGATGCCACTTGGGTTGATAAGGACTCCGGGGTTATGTTTGAGCTAACATTGGCTCTTTCTAGAATTTTTTCTAAAACAAGTCTATGCCTAGGCGAGGTTTGTATCAACTCTAGGATGGACATGTTAATTGGAATCTTTGAAAGATGATTTTCAAAATCATACAAGGTTAAAACAACTTTGCCTTTGTTCATTTTTGGCGAGACTCTAGGAATACATGCTTTTGAAGGGCCAAGAACACTGACCACTTTTTTAGCATTTTATAGATGTGGGGGTTGATAGATCCTTCTGGACCTGGTCACTTCCCCCACGATCAACCTAGGGCTCGTGCCTATGATGGCTTTATTCGTGTGCTTTGAAGCACCTTGGATTTGTAAAATAGGTTAAACTGGGGGCGGGCCTTTAGGCACTCCTCGGATCACTACTTGGGCGATTTTCCTATGAAGGATGAGAGATGGTGCACAAGTAGAAAACCCAGAATGACATGCATGTGCTAGACTCTTTGAAATCGTTAAAGCACATACCTCTTTGCCCTTCCCACTGGTACTTGCATAGTTGGAGAAGGGTTCTTTGAAAATAGCTTGGGCAGGCTCTAGTTCCTCAGTGACCTGGAGCAGGCCCTGCTCTATCAAGTTCTCAATCTTGTTGAGTAGGGAAAAACATTGCTTTGTATCATGGCCTTTGAGCCGATGATACTTGCAAAATCGATTTAAGAACATCCCTTTGGAAGTGGTTCCCTTAGGAATCTCGGGGAGTTCGATCATTCCTTGGGCAAGTAGGAGGTCTAGGACCTCCGACACAGGTTGCCCCAGTGGAGTATACTCCTGTTTTTCAAAAGGTTTTTGTATTTTTTTTGTCTTTTTTATTTTCAAAACTCTCAAAATTTTTGGAAGTGCTCGTCGGGCTTGGATCCACTCGGACGTTTGCAACTTTGTGGGGTTTTGCCCCTTTGTCCATGGTGGGTAACCCGTAAGTTCTGAGTTTTTCTAAGCGAGTTTTCGAAACAACACTCCCTTTTCACAAGTGATCGTAGACGCCTTTCTTTAGATTTGTTTCGAAAAGGGACGCCTTTTTAATCAACTTGTGAAAAGTCGAGATTTCATGAAGGGAGAGAAGGGTTTTTAACTCACTTTTGAAATTATCCAAGATGAGCATTACTGCACACCCTTCGGATATCAATTCTCTTACTTGCCTAAGGAGGGATCTCCATCGAATGATGAATGCATGTACATCCTCGTTCGATCCTTGTTTAGTATCCCTCAAAGTATTTAAAGTGGGTGTGACTTCTACGTTATGCGAAAATCTTTGCATAAAACAGTTCGCTAACTCTTCAAAAGTTGCGAACTGACTTAGATCGTAGGAAACCAACCATTTTGAAGCCGTGCCTTTGAGGGAAAGGGGAAACCAATAAACCCACTTCATCGAGTCCTTCTTTTTCTTGTGGGCTCGACGAGAGAAAAGTTGCAAGTGAGATCTAGGATCTTCCGTGCCGTCATACCGATGGAAATTCGATATTTCGTCTTCACTGTATGTTTTGTAATCCAAGAGAAGGAAATCAGACAGGGCATACATTCTTTTCTCTTTATTCTGCCCTTTTAGCAGCTGTTGTAGGGCTTTACGGTCCTTGTGAGTGAAGGACTCATGGTATTGGTTTTCCTCCATGGCGGAGGTCTCTTTGGGTTTTTGAGTTTTCTCAAACTTCTTTTTGGCCTTTATTGGTTCGCCATGTGACGAACACGAATCAGCTGCTTCAGCCTCTTGGTTAAGGGCAACGATCTTGGCCTCAAAATCCCTTCTCAAATCCTCGATTTCCTCTCTTTTGTTTCGATTTTTCGAAAATTTCCTAGAGTGATAACTTGATGTACGCGAGACATGGCTGGACACTTCAATATAGTCTAAACTCGACATGACTCCGATGCTTTTTAAAACCTATGAAATGCACAAGACAAAGAGTTAAAATACTTTTCTTGAAAATTTTTCAAGAGGTCTGCTTGTTTGTATCAATTATTCCTAAGACCCATGTCCCACCGGGCGTGCCAAAATTTGTAGACACGTGAAAATTTTCACTCCGGGTTCTTAGGCCTGAAGTGAACCTCTTTCGTGTCTAAGTCACTTTTAAAAGGGCGTGCCAACTAGCTTACTCAAACTGGAGAAGTAAGTTTTGAAATATTTGACTTAGGGGGAGACTGTGGACAAGTGGGCACTTTTCGTCGCAAACCTTCTTGAACTGATACTCAAGGGTTAGTTTGTATGCTAAGAAATCTCGATTTTAAACAAGCATGGCTTTTTTGAAAAGGTATGAAAGTATTTGATCAATTTGTTTGTTTAATTACAGATTTTATTTACGTGGGGTTTGCACGTATCTATGTCTTTGAGTTTTATCTACTTAGGCGTGAAGTGTATGCATCAAGTGCCTAAGTCTTGGCGTGTTTGCACGGGTTTGTTAGGGGTTGTTTTGATGCAAGTATGCGCACTATCTCGCGTATGGCGGATATGCAATGCAACACACACAACTGAACCTTAAAACCCGAAATTGAAAGACATAGCTGAAGGGAAATTGCAGAAGGGAAATATAGCTATATCTTAAGAAAGGAAAGGCTCAATGTGTGCATGTGTGTTGTGTACAAATTGAAAGACAACTCACACGACTTTGAATGTAAAGCCACCCGACTTAAATGTAAAGTGCGGAAATGGGAAATACGTATATATATATATATATATATATATGGGTCCGAAGGTCGCCAACGTGTGTGTGTGTTGTGTATAAATTGAAAGACAACTCACACGACTTGGAATGTAAAACCCAGCGGAAAGGGAGATACAACTATATATATATGAGCCCGAAGGTCGTCAACGTGTGCATGTGTGTTGTGTATAAATGTAAAGACAACTCACACGACTAAAAATTAACAACCTGGAATTTAAAGACGTACACAACTGAACCGGAAAAACTCACGTAGCTGAAAATATATAGATATGGCTATATCTTAGTGGCTGCCGAGGCCAAAATGTGTGTGAAGGTGCTTGAGCAAGAGCTCGGGTGTCTTTGGGTGCGAGTGTGGAATTTTAAATGACAACTCACACGACTTAAAGTAACAACCCAGCTGAATGGAAATGCATATATATGATAAGAGCGAAAGCTCTTACTAGAGTCTTTGGAGTAAGAGCGAAGGCTCAATCGTGTACGTGGGTGCTTGGTGTACGAGATTAAGAGCTAAAGTTCAAGTGCACGTGTGTGTCTCGTGTATCAAGCATCCATATTACATCCCGGTGGGAGACAATGCTCTATTAATACAACCCCGTATCCGAATTGAATTAAGTATAAAGCAAGTTAGCGTAAGAGACCAAGTTTAGACACTTACAAATAGTTGGTCCGTCTTCACTTGCTCGTGATTGGGCTTGTGTTTCACTTCGGACAACCAAGGACGTGCTCCCCTTGAAGCTTGAGGCATGAAGTGGCTGGCCAGAGGTTGAGCTTGGTGGGGGTTTGGGCGTGAGAGATATGGCTCATGGGTGTTAGGTGGATGTGGGTCTTAGTGGGGGATAGGCAAGGGAGTTGCGGGTGTTGGTGGCTGGTGTGGGGTTATGACAAAAGAGAGGTTGTGATGTGGGAGGTGCTAGGCTAGAGGTCACGGCAAAGGGGCTGGGGTATGGTATGGAGTGGGGAGTGTAAGGCGGTGGTGTTGGGGATAGATGGTGTGGGAGTGTAGGGCGGTGTATGGGGTAGCTTAGGCTGAGGTGGTGGCAGGTAGTGGCTGGGGTCGGTGGAGTTGGTGGGGTGAAGGTCGGCTAAGGTGGAGGTGTAGCAAGGTGGTCGGGAGCCAGTTGGGGCGACAGGCGCTATGCGCCAGGTGGGCGCGCGGGAGGCACGCGACGCGTGCGTAGAGCGGGAGCGGGGCGCGTGCGGTGCGCGTGGGACAACCGGGGGGATGGGAGACGGTTTGGGTAGTGCTAGGGGCGCACGGGAGTGAGGGATTTGAGTTAGTTAGGGTGTTAGGTTGGTTTAGTTGGGGATTAGGTGGTGTTGGTTAGTGTAGGTTTAAGGTGATTTAGAGGGTTAAGAAGAGATGGGTTTAGGGTGGATTAGGGCTTACCTTTAGGGGATGGCCGGCTAGGTGGTGCTCAAGGGTGGCGCAACCACTTCACTCATTCCACGCACAGGTAGGTTCCGCCCAAGTGGTGGTGCAACCCACATTTAACCCCATTTAGCCCACAATTAATCCACTAAACATAATTAAGAAAGCACTGAGCACTCACCTTAATACCCTCTCTCTCCTCCAAGCTCCTCCATTTGAATTTCACGTGAACTCTTGGGGACCCCCTCACTCCTATTTATAGGCAAATGAGGTGGGTCTTGGATATGGGTCTTGGGTTTGGATCGTGGAATCCATGTCCGATCCAAATACTATTTGGATCTGGATCTTAGATATTTTGATATCCATCTTCGATCTAAATCCAACAATTTTATGAGTATGGATCTGGATATTTTGGTCCAGATCTGATCAAATCCAAACACTATTTGGATCGACCCAAATCCAAACAATATTTGGATATGATCTGGATATTTATGGTTCAGATCCAATCCAAATTTTCTCTAGACGGTCCTTCTTGGCTTTTCGAGGCGAACATTTTGTGTAGGCACTGGCTTCATCACCGTATGGTGCTGGGTTTTCTCCAACTTTGTCGTCCGAACTCTATCTCATCATTCTAGACTCTGTTTCTACTTAGTTTCGCCATTTCTGGCTCAAGTTCATGCTGCTTGGGTGGGGATGCTTGATTTGGCTTTTAGGTGCTATAGGCTTGCTTTCTGTATCGGGCCTGGGCCTTCTTTTTACCTTTTGACCCTGACTTTTATCAGGCCAAGGTGCTGCTTTTGGGCTTCTGCCCCTGTTTCTGAGGCTGCATTGGATTTGACCCTTTTAAGCTGCTTTCTAGGCTTCTTCTTGATCAGGCGTCGTCCTTCATGCTTCACCTGTTCATCTTTGGCTCTTTGAAAAAATGGGGCTTAGCCCGAGTTTAAGGAATTCATCTTGGATATGGAGTTTCAAAACAGAGTTTTAAAGCTTTTGGAAGCTCCTGGGTTTTCAAAAATCTCAAATCTGGCCTCTTGGATTGATTTTAAAATCAGGTGTATGTTTTTACAAAATCGTAGGATTTTGGGGTGTTTACAGGTACCATTTTAAAAATATTCTTAATCTATTTCTGTTATTTCAGAACTAATGTAGGGACAACTCTATAATTTTTTTTAAAAATATTCTTAATCTATTTCTGTTATTTCAGAACTAATGTAGGGACAACTCTATAATTTTTTCTTATTTCTAGCTACTGTAATTTCTCTAAAGTTTTAGGGGTAAACCAATAAATTTATATGTATGTTTTGTTTGTTAATTTTCTAAAAAGAACAAGGATAAAACAGTAAAATTATGCTTGGTTGTTTAGAATTTTTTTAAACTGATTGGGGATAGAATAGTAATTTTACTCCTTAATCCAAAACTATAAATTTGCCTAAAGACAAAGGGCAAAGTTGTCTATTGAGTCAATGCCATTCCTATGAATTTTCACACCTTAAAGGGCAACTTCATAATTCAACAGGCTCGTTATGTAAATTTCATAAAATGCCAAAGGAAAGAATTGTCCTTAAGTCCGTTAAGGAAAAAATATTTATTTACTTTAAAATATTTAAACTTTTTAGTAATTTTGACAAATGACTGTTGGTAATTTTTTATAGAGACTGAGGGCATAACGGGTTTTTCGCCCATTGCATGAGGCGATTTTGCACTCATGGTTTTCAAAAAACTGCATTTTTGTGCCGTGGTTTTTTGCTTGGATGAAAACCGCGAGAGAGGAAGAGAGAGTATGTTGAGCGGAGAGAGAGGAGACTCGGGGAGAGAGAGCGGGGGAGTTTCTCCAACCTCTAGCCTTTGAGCCTTCCTTCCACTTGAAGCCTTTGGCCTTTTGACCTGTGTTATTGGTTTTTGGTCTCTTAGCACTTGTTATGGCCTTTTGACTATTGTTCCCAGTTTTTGGCATTTTGATCTTTTGTAGAGACATGAGACTCGGGCAAAGAACGGCCTCTGACCTTTATTGTCTTTGGCAGAAAAACTTTTGGTGTCTTGTGTCTGTCTCCTTTCTCTTCTTTTTTTTACCTGCTTGGTTATTGTGTACCTGTTTTTGTAGGTTTTGATCGAACCTCAAGTCCTCATACCGATGGTTGATTTCTCCCTTGCAGGATCATCGCCGAAGTCCTCAATTATGCTGATTAGAAGAGCCGAAGGATTCACAGTTTTCCATTTAAGAATTACTAGGAAAGAGTTTTTTTATAGTCTATCTTTGTATTCTCATATATCTTCTACTGTAATCACTATCGTATTTATAGAGAAAGGTTCATATATTTTTATGGCTTAGTGTTTCCTATGTTTCTTGTTATGGGCTTTCCGTGTGATGAAAACGAGAAAATGGTATCTCTTTGGTTTTTATGGATTTACTAGCCAGAATGCCAAATATGGAGCGTTACAATATCAATCCGATTCCTGAAATAGCCAACCAGTCTTTGATCGTAGTAATGCAATGGTAAATCGAGCAAGCGAACCCATGCAGCTACCAAGTCCCCCTTAGCACTAGTTGGATGAAAATCTGTCCACCATGACCGAATCATCGGATAGTGATCAGAGACTGACCACGGCCCTTGTGACATAATACAGTCAACCTCCTCCTGTTTGCTGAGCCGGACCAGGAAGTAGTCCGAGACCATATCAACCACCGCAATCACCGCACGCTCTTCCCGTAGCAGTTTCAATTGTTGTTCAATGGCCTCGAAGCCATCGCTCTTTTCCAGCAGCCGGACAATAATCGATGTTTGGAACAGTCTGCAAAGCGATTTTCTTCTGCCCCATTGATGATAAATTCAGGGCATTTCATATCATCATCCAAGTGTTCAATGGTTTGATAATCGTTGTAGCCTACCCCATCCAAGGAATAGAGTCTGGAGTCAGAGCTTTTGCTTGTATGTCAATGAGTAGCCTGGTTCAGGCGTTGGTTTTCTTGGCTGACCTCCTGGTTCTCATCCTTCCTGGTGTATTCACCAAAAGCAGCTTTGACCTTTTTGTTACTATGCTGGCTTTGATCAGTTTCCTCTAGACTCTATCACCGGCAACGATGCTGTCACCACCGGCGAGGGAGTCATCTATGCGCTTTGAGTGTTTACTTCTCTCCCTCTCTCTTTGTGTGCATGCATGCCACCTTATATTATTATTTTTTCTTTAATAATGCTAAATGGCATTAAAACTCGTTATTTTTTCTTTGAATTAAATGATAACATTGCACAAGATCAAGCATAGTTGGCACGAAGAGTCCAATTAGCTGACCTGGTTTTGGTTGGCGAAGTGGGGTCTTAGAAACAAGCGCAATATTGCACAAAGGCATAGCTTTCGGCTCCATGTACTGACCCCCCCTTCCCCCTGCTTCAGACTTCTTGTTTTCCAAAATTTACGCTGTCGCACAACGAGACGCTAAGCAGATGGCTGCTTGCCAAAAGTTGGATGCCGCCTCCTAATGGGTGGCTAAAGCTTTCTATCTACAGCAGGAAGCAGAAAATTGGAAGATGGGTTTCACATTAAGAGACCAGGAAGACAACTACCCCCGGGCCTCCTGATGGGCCCTAGATGGTAGAGTCATCTCACCATGATGGTGAAGCAGCAGTGCTGAACGCGAGAAGTCGTCTAAATCAACTGCAGGTAGATACCCACATCTTGCTGGTTTTCAAAAGCTTCAGGAAATGGAATTTCGTTGGACATCCAAAGACGAGAAACAAATGCCAATATGATTATTCTCTAGGTGGTAATTTCTGGAAGGATTAACCATCGATCTGTTGACCTTCTGTGTAATTACACACTTCATACACTGTAATCAGGTAACGGGATCTGCCAAACCCCATCTTGCCAATCCAAAGAAAAAGATAATTACGAGGCAGATGCGTGGCCTTTGCTTAATAGAGATCCGCCTTTATCGATGGAACCTGAGTTTAACTAACATGGTTCTTGAAGGCTTACATAATTCTAGCGATTAAATACCATTTCCTGGTTCTTAAATTTTCCTTTGTGCATTTTGTATGAAAGCTTACGCACTAAGTTTTGACCGAGGGGCAACATTAAAAAGCAACGAAATCAACGCAGAAATAGCAATAGCTCACCTGCAACTCACTAGTTCAATGTCGTAAGTTCAATACCCAAAGAATGCATCTGGCTTCGGCCCCCTGTTGTACCCAAAAAACCAAAAGCTAGGAGATCAAAGCATGAAGAGCACATTAAATCCATTTCAACATTGCTTAAGAGTGCAATTAATTTTTAGATGAAAATGATTAAAAATGTGCGTAGCTGTTCCATCTACACTCTATGGCATGTCTCATCTTATGTGTAGAACGTGCTTTATATCACCAAAAATTGTTTTCAAATTTTGTCTCGCTTTTCACCTCCAAATTTACCGAGGGCAAGAAAACATCAGGATGGACACTTTTCTTTTTGCCTCTCTCTTAAGTTCTTAAAAATAATCTGTACAGAGACAATCTCTTCCCTTGCTCATGAACGACAACTACTGTGATGAGCCGGCTATACAGAGTCACGGGGTTTCCGTATACCTAACCGGCTATTCTCCCTCTTTTTCCTTTTATTGCGAGTCACTTGGTTTGGTTTGGGTCTGGAACCATTAGCCCAGGCTACACTAAGTGAAGTGGGCTGCTTATTTGAGCCGAGGTTGTGCTCTATCAACTGTCATATTAGCATGTAACTTCAAAACATCATACATATTCTTAATAGAATGAAGAACTCGCGTGAAGAAATAATCTGCTCAGAACTGCTAGCAATAGAAGGTGAAATGCTACTAAATTGCACTTCGTATTTATTATTAATAATATCGAAAATGGGTCATTGTCCCAAATCCAAAAACCAGACATATCCTACACTAAGTTTGGGGGCGTTAATCCCTAAATGAAAATTAAATGCTAAAACGGAAAGTTAAATGATCTCATTAGAACTGCTTGCCCTCATAGGTCTGGCCGATCTGCCAGTTTGCCGGCACCACGTTGGGAGACTCGACCGTCTTTCTGTCCCAGGTAATGACCCGGATGGACATGCCCTTCCCTACATGGCCGCTCTTATCCGGCCATGTCCACAATTGGCCCCAGTTGCGCCTGAGCTGCTGGTATGTGGAGTTGCCGTCGGTCTTGACTGCAACCTTAGCGATGTCGCCATTGCCACCGACGTTGTAGACGACAGTGGTGGTCTAGTTTGAAAATTGTTGATTTGTTAAAAAAAAAAGAAAGTCATAGACTGTAAATGGATTCTGAAAAAGGAAATATAAAGTTGATGGGTCAACCAACAAGTTTAAGACGAGGTTGAATGGAAAGGGATTTTTACAAAAAGAGGTAGTAGATTATTTGAGACATATTCTTCTGTTACGAAATTTGGATACATAAGGATAATCTTGGCAATATCAACATATTATGCTTTAAATTTATATCAGCTAGATTTAAAAACTGTTTTTCTAAATAGAGATTTAGATAAAATCATATATATGTAACAACCCGAAGGATACATAGTTAAGGGTCAAGAATATAAAGTATATAAGTTGAAAAAGTCTCTATATGGCCTTAAACAATCACCTTGTCAATGGTATTTGATTTTATTCTAGAACTTGGGTTTGTCGCTAATGAACTTGATCACTCTGTATATGTCTAGAATAGTGGGAGCTACTTTGTCATCTTATCATTATATATAGATGACATATTGTTGACTGGGAGTAACAATGAGATGATTGTCAAAATAAAGTCATGGTTAAACTCAAGGTTTGAAATAAAGGATACGGGGGAAGCATTATATATCCTGAATATAAAAATTTTTCGAGATAGAGAATCTAAACCTATGCATAAGTCAGGAGAGATATACCAATTATATCCTCAAGAAGTTTAAAATAGGTGAATGTAAGTCTGCATCTACACCCACTACGAAAGGGGTCAAATTTAGCAAGGTTGATTGTCTTGGTGAAGGAGACGATAAGCCTAATATTCCAAGATATATTTACAAGACCAAAGCACCCAAATGATAATGAGATGAAATACTTTTCGGGTTGTGTTCTCCTTTAGCTTCAAAATTGTGGTGGTTCTCTGTGTGAACAATAAGCCTTTTTTTTATCTAGTGTATATAGTTTTATAGGCAGGCTTATCTCTTGTGACAAGTTGCTTTAATTGCTATGTTAGTTGTCACCTTTGCAATGAGTTATTTCAATTCACACACTAAAGAACAAAAAGATCATGAGATAGATTCAATTGTCCATGTCCCATGGAGGGTTTATCTGACGGCATATGAAAAAAAGCACACACACACCACACACACACACACACACACACACATATATATATATATATATATATAAAGCAAAGACAAAAGCCAAGAACTCTGTCAAGAAGCCACTAATTTTATGTTTGATCCTATCCATCCATAAACCTCCATGTAGACGTGGCAGGTTTTGACTTGGACAACCGCTTTAAACTAGAAATGAACCGGATCGTAAATTGGTCGAAACCAGAATCAGATGAACCGGAACCGAAACTCGCTGGTGCCCAGTTTGATTAAGTTCCAAAGGTTTGAAAACAGGAACCGGCGATTTAAACCGTCGTTTCAAACCGTAATTTCATCCCCCAGTGTCAAAATTATCCCTCGAGTAGTCTAACATATCGCCAGATTTGTCAAGAATGCGATTGAAAAGCTCTTGAAGATTAAGAGAACGTTATATTCTGTAATGATGAGTCAACAGTAGACTAGCTGTGTATTTGACTAATTAGCAGTATAGGCCATTCAAGTGGAATGACCTTCGTTTACATTCTTACTTTTTTTATTTTATTGTTTTTTACTTTATAAAACTGATTTATTCGGGTTGGATCCGAAACTATAACCGGATCAAACGGTTATGAACCAAAACCGAAACCAGTAAACCCAGTTTGGTTATAGTTCTTGGTTCCAAACAAACCAAAACCGGTCATGTCTACCTCCAACATTACCAGATTAAGAAGCGATCAATAAGTGAAAGCTACAAAAGTAAGGTTTTCGAACAAACACATATGTTCGAAGCAAGATTGTTTTAAAAGCCAAAACAAAAACTTGGCTGAAAAGAAAAGGAAATGAACGAGGAACAGATCGATTAAAAGTAGGTCAAAGATGAAATAAAAACTCAAATTTTAAAATCGCAGTTAGATTAAAAAGATATACATATCGTTGTGCTAGGTGAAATGCATTAGCCCTATATAATATTACTATTGTTTGAGATTTCAGAGGCTATAACATTTTCTAAATGTAATATAACGTTAACAAACATTAGCTCGACTGTTACATGACAAAAGTTTAAAGAGTTCTATCTTTTATGTTTTCCTTGATGAGTGCAGAGGCAGAAAATATTTCAGCAATGCATTAAAAGCATATAAACCTGTAAAGAGTGGACACAAGATAGTAGATGAAGAGTGTGGGAAACTTGAAGTACACAAGTGATTATGATGATGTTTCAGTGGCAAGGAGTTTCCCTTCCCCCACTGAGCTTTCGGGAGAGCAATTCCCCTTTCTACAACAGGAACTTCCGGTATAATAACTTTGGTATCAAATCGTGGGAACATAATTTTTGGGTTGTTGTGTTCTTATAATGATGGGACCTAATATAGTGAACATTTAGATTATATCTCCACAATGGTTTATTATATACAAAGAGCATGCAATCGAGTTATTCTCGTAAGCTTTTTAATGAAAACATAGATGATAATAATATTAGTTTAAGAGAGCTAAGGAACATAAATAAATCATGATTTCTCTTGATGCATTCCAAAGAAAGAAGTTCTTAAATTTATGAAATCTAGTAAATTGCAGGACCGGGTAATATTTCAATTGAGATATGGAAGGCATGGAAAGTTTTAGAGGAGTTGAGTATCAATTGATTACTATTGATTTATTTGGTGTTATTTGGATGCATAAGAAGATCCCAGAGGAAAGGAAGAAGAGTACAATAACAATGGAAAGAGTTACCAAAAAAAAGGCTGAGACAAATATCTACATCAGTTGAAAAACAATTCGGATTCAACCTAGAAAATCTAATACTAAGGCTATTTGTTTGTTGAGATGTTTAACAGATCACTCAAGTCCAGAGGAACTATGACATCCTAAAAGAAAAAGTTGGACACTGTTTCAACAAATAAAATAAGTCTAAAGGAACTAGTATACATCAAAAGAATAGCCAATCACCTACCTATATAATCAATTATGTAAGTAACCAAACAACTCTTACCATGCAAAATTAATATCAGCTTGATGTATTATTCAGCATCAGATTCCTAAACCCATGATATTATGTACTAGTGTTTCTGACTGCTTTTACAGTAAATATTTCTGATTCCTGGACTGGGTTTCTAACAACCAAATGAAGAAATGGCATATGGTCAAATGTTCTGGTTCAGCTTAAGATTTTCCTTACATGGGATCAACACTAATACATGCAAATTTAAGCTCTTCGAAAATTTCGGCTTAGGTTCTCTCTCTTCGAATCAGCTGCTGGTTGAGGCTTGGCCTCCAAACATCAATAGCAATGGGAAGTATCTGCCTGCACATCTGGAGGGGGTGTTCGATTACGAGGCTTGAGCCTATGAAACTAAAATTGTAAGCTCAGGTTTGCCTCGCAATCAAACACAGACCTCGGTATACAGTAAAAAGCAGGGCCATAAACTAGATAACGACGCCGACCAGCTGGAAGTAAGACTGCAATGACAGTTTTGAAGGCCCGATCTCATACTCAGACACCCCCTTACAGGAAAATCGGAGCCCTGCCTGACTATATCCAAGGTAAGATAGCTGCTTTTGTCTTCGTTCTTAACTCTGCCTTGCTAATGAAATTCTAGCGCAAGTGTTATACACATTCTTGCCGCAGGACTTGCTGTCCGTTTGCTCTCTTCTGCCCGACCCTAACCTTGATGATCAGCTTGTGCTCTGTTCAGATGTTTTGATCGAATAACAAAAGAAACTGGAAATATGGACCTCTTCTCCTCACTCTTTTATCAGGTTTAGTGGGTGATTTTATACCATGCCGGGTTTTTTTCATTTGATTGTATGTTTATTCTATTAATCTAAGGGTGTTACTGTACATAGGGGTGAGCACTATTGGGATATAACTGAATAATAGAACCGGATCGGTTCTACTGACAAATCGGTTTGGGTTCTGTTTACAATATTATAAAAAATCGGTTTAGCGGTTTGGCTTAATTTTTAAGGTTTGAAAACCAAAAAGTCGAATATAAATACATATATATATGTGTATATGGTGTATATTTATATATATATATATATACATGCCTATATATATAATATATATAGAATTCAGCAATAGAGGATAAACCGAATAACAGAACCAAATTCAGTTCGGTTCAGGTTAGGTTTTCAAATTTAAAGAATGTTTGGTTTTCAATTATTTCAGCTCAGTTTGTTATTGAACCGAATTGATAGATGCACACCTATAACTATACGTACACTAGCCTTACTAAACATACACCCTTGTTTATCTTTTCTGAAAATACCCTTTTTCTCTCATACACAACCTCGTACAGAACCAGCTCCTCCATCGGTGCCTATTATAGTTCTCCCCTACAACAAGTCCACTACTCCTTTCTTGCACCGTGTAAGCTACAAAGACCACTTAAAATCATCCATTCTCATATCGATTGGAGGATCATGCATGAGCGCCCGTTAACAACAATGGAGATTTTTCGGTTATCGTTTTTTTTCACGTGCTCGCATCGATTGAAAGATTGTGCTCCATTCGATTAAAGGATCGTGATTGGATCGATTGAAATAGAGTTATCAATCGAATCATGATCAGATCAATTGAAATCATGTTAGGTATGATCCATTTTTTTTCCAGATTTCCATTTTTCGCGAACTTGGGTTTGACAAAGAAATATATCAATAAGCAGTAGAAAATTCTGAGTACATTGAATCATCAATCAGAGTGTAACATATATGTAAATCCAGACTGTCCATTTTGTTAGGATTAGGTTAGGAAAGATTCTTCAATGATCGTGTCCTACCACAATCATATAACTTATCTGCGTCTTTGAAAGGAGCACTTAACTTGATTAATCTTCCTATGATGTAATTATCCTTCATCGCTATAATATGGAAAGAACGATTCTTGGAGCAGGAGCTATAATGATAGCCTACAGTTTTAACGGTAAGCTATCTATACTTCAGAAAGAAAACAAAATTTCCATAGATATATGATGCTACTGCTTGGGGGAAGGGTGTCCCTGGGATTCGAACCAGAATCCCTCTGGCAACCAAGGCCCTCTCCCACTATGCTAACCTTCCGGGGCTTGAAATCATTTCTTATGCTCATGTAGATTAGATGTAACCGTTAGTGTTGATTTACTACGTGATACTTTATTTGAAAATGACGAGTGGCGGTATCTATTTCACTCACTACGGGCAAAGATTGAATTGAAGAAACGAAGCAAATTCGATTTTGAGGAAAGACGAAAAGAAATAACACTGATACTCGAACACAAGCCAAGGTTAATGCACCGTCAAATTCGATCGACCCGTAGAAACCCAGTAAACTTCTATACACCATGGCAGCAACACCAAGCGGTCAGTTGGGAAGTATCAGTTTTACTGATCATAGTTGCACAATTATAAGGACCCAACCAAAAGCAAGGCTCTTCCAAACACTAAGTGGAGTCAGTCATGGATTCTAGGACGCCATTGAGTTCAATCTTTTGCCATGTTAGCACTAGTTGCTGAAAGATACTGAATCTGAAGCAAAATACTTTCTTTTGACAAACAAGGCCGATGTCCAATTTACAGAGAATATTACACGCAAAGAGAAGCCGACGCAAGAATTCAAGGAAAGACCACTTCTATTGCAACAGAGAGTATCAAAAGTACAAGAGACGCTTTAGGTAATATACATGATGGACCCAATGTTGCAATAGCATAAAAGCCATACCTTGTGATACAACAGTTTTACTGAACCAGCATAGTCAGATACTGGAGATCCACTGCACATCTTGGCGAGCATCATTCTCCCAAACCAGAGAATCATTATCACAGAAGATAGGCCTTGCTCTCTTCCTGCCTCCAGCTTGCAGGCTGATGGTAGGTACCCTCCCTGAGCTGTCGTTAGATGTCAGGCAGCTGTCGATCGAGCAGTCCGTGATTTGGGCTTGCCTGTTGAAGGATTTCTCATCGAGACAGACTGCTGCTGCTATCTCTGATAGAGAGGCGAAGTTTGGGGTATCACAAGGAGTACTCAGACAATCGTTAGAAACCTTGATTGCCAGTTCAGAAAGCTCTTGCCTTGCGGACTCTAAGCCAGAGGATGCCATGTTCTGGTCAGCAAGTACCTTACAAGCCTTCTCAAGTATGGACTGAAGGTACTTTCCCTGCGCTTCGATCCGAAGCTGGAGGTGTTTTTGAACCTGGTTACCATATAAGACACTAAGAAAAAATGACCAGGAGAAGAGTCTAAGATGCAAAAAAGCAACATGATCTGGCCTACCTCTAGCTGCTCATGCAATCTTCTTTGTACTTCCATCTGGACTCGTAATGCCTCAGTAACCTGGTAACCACTGCACAAGAGAGAGATAGTTGTAAGAGAATGTCGGGTAGGTGAACTCACTGAGTTTAGTCAGATTTTGTGGAAATCTTACTCGTTCATTTCTTGTGACACCATTCTGGTTGATGAAGTGCCTTGACTTTCCGAAAGGTCAACAGCTGCAAAAATAGAACCACTATAAAGCTTGTGCGAGTACGGGCAAAATGCAGACTTCCTAAGACCTTGTTATTTCCATGGGAAAGCAGGAGAGGTAGTGCATAAATGCAACTTAAGCATCCAATTGATTTGAGCCTTGACGTTTGAAATCTCATACTCTTGGTATGCTAGTGCATGCTACTTAACCATCAATTAATTCATGTACAACCCTCTCTTCCCAAAGGATATTTTAATTTGCAGGTTTAATCTTAATAATCCAAAAACATAGGATCTTAATCAGTAGTATAAACAAATAAAAAAGAACCATGAAAACAGCGTCTCACTTAGCCTGGAAAATCTATCCATGTCAAAAAAAAATTAATCCACAGCTGAGTTTGAAACCTGTGACATGGATAGGATTACAGGCTCCCACAGATTTCACCTATAAATGGATGAGAAAGCAATTTATAAAGCAAATAAACATTGCATTCATTGAAATATGATCAACTCAGAGAGAACTCAACCTCTGAGCCGGTGCTAAGGTGCAACAAGAGGAGAGGACCAACTAAGTATCCACCCTTAGGCAGAAACCGTAGGGATTTGCAACTGCAAATGTGTTCAGGAGACTTCGTTGCCCACCTGGCAGTATAAAGCATGAGTAACCGCCCTTAGCCCCACAGAGCCTGTGGCTTCACATGGGGTGGGGTGGGGTGGGGGGAGGAAATTGAAACTAGAAATGGAAAACCACGGTGTCAGAAAACGTAGGTTTCTACTCCCACTGGGAAGTTAACTCAAACAGCTTGTTATGCTGCATCTCTTCGGAGACCTGGACCTTTTGTCATTACTTTTGCTCGTTGCATACACTGGTCTTGTGCCCTTGAACCCACAGATACCTGCAGAGGACCAAGAAATGACCCAGCCTAGTGGGTCTGTAACAGTAACAATAGTACTGCTGTCCGACCCTAATCTTATGTGAACTGATACAATGATTTCTACATGAATTCTTGGTATTGGATTGCTCGTATTCTATTTGGCATCTCATAGATATGAGTCAGAGATACATGGAGAGACACGCATATATAGGAAACTGGATGCTGTCCACCTTGCACATTGCATACTTATGGTTACACATTGATATATATATATATATATATACATATATATATATATATATATATACATATATATATATATACATATATATATATATACACACACACACACGGAAACCGGATTCTACCCACCTCTCACACTACACGTTTTTTGGAAGCATGGGAGTCATTCAGAAAGTTCCATGAGCGTCTGATAAAGTATAAAGGGCACCCTTATTACAATCATCCTCCCGTCAACCCAAAGGATGGGCATGAGTATAGAGTATCAGAAGTGAGTAGTGCGTGTGTGTAAGTATATATGGATATATAGAGAGAGAGGGAGGGAGAGAGACCATCCTTTGAGCTATCATTTAATTCTTTGCTCGATTGCTTGCCCAACCGGAACTTCTGCAGATTGGAATGGTAAATTTGTCATAAGTTTTCAGACAAACTTATTCTATTTTGTATATCCAGGAATAAAAACTCCAAAAGAACAAAAAAGAAACCAAAAGAGAACAGATAAACATACTGAAAGAAACCCATGGATGTACTTGTTATATCAGTCCTTTAATCAAACCGAGAACTTGGCAACAGGGTTTGCAATAAGATAAACTACTTACAACCTTGGGATTTTCTTTGATTTTACATGCACACACGCACACAAATTTCATGATATTCGATAATTTGCCACTTACCCTATTATCTTAAGATTTTGCCTAGACCAAATAGCCGCAACCGTTAGACTTACAATCGTGATTATAAATGACTAATTTGTTTATTTTAGTTTGAATAGCATCACTTTGTTTGAGCTGTATGTATTGCCATAAATGGAACACTCCCGTTTTTCATCAGAAACTGGGAGCTTTTCCTTTCTTATACTATACACATGTCAACAATCCCTACAAGATCTTTTCATTTGATTTCTATTTTATTGCAAATCAAACCTTAGGGAAATAATCTAAGTGGTTAGGTTAGTAAAATCCTGTTTTTAGATCACCCGTTTTAAATGCACAAGTAGTATTTTACAGTCCCAAAATTCAACGCTACAATGTTTCAAATTTTAGATGGCTCATGAAATCAATTTCTTATGCCAAGATCAGTTATCTGAAATGAATTTCACAATAAAATGATAATTCTGAACAGAATGTAGATCCAAATGGTCAAAAAGAAAAGAGAGTATCTGGCCATTTAGCTAGACTTTATGCCCTAGAGTATAGCCAATGTGCAGAAACGCATTTTAGACTTGAACCATGCGTTCTTTTGAGAAACGAACCAAATCAACTACTTAGGCAGTTGTTTTGAACACATGGACCAGATTTCATGAACCAAGAAAGCTCTTAAACCCTTGTAAAACCCTATCTACGTAGCCAAAGAATAGGTGTAAACAGTCAACATTCTGCTTTCGGGATATTGAAATTACTCCATTATGGTTACCATCTATCTGTTTTTACACCAGAGTACATTACACTTGTGTAGTACACACATGCTCAACCTGTCCAAACTTGTGAATCCTCATGCACTAGTTATCAGTAATAGTTGCTTATAATATTGAAGATTATTTTCTTTTGTGAGGTGAAAAAAAATCAAATGCTTCAATACAGGAGCTTGACCACTTAAGGGAATAAGCAAGAAAACCTGAAGATGACTCTTCAAATGATAGAGAGTAAGACCCTTCACTCCCATTGTCCTCATGATGGTCTTTGGTGTGGCTTCTGCAATTGCAATGAAATTTCAAATCCGTAAGAAGCAAAACCCGGACCGAACAAACGCACCAACAAAAAAATCACAACATGAACAATAAATGAAACCACATAAACAAGCTCAAATTCACAAGATTATAGCTAACAAAAGAGAATGGAATTATGAAGGGCCTTCCTGAGATTTTAAGCTTCATATAATACCACAGATGTAATTGGAACATACTAGTACCCTTTTACACACTAACAATAATGATGAAGCAGGGATTTCATTATTTGAAAGCAAAAATCCTTGTGTGTTGAAAAGCATATGTACTACCATGATCAGTGACGTGATCACATTCGCCTATTTATAATTTCAGGGGAATGGTCAATAGATCTACTGGCCACATTAGACATGAGAGTCAGAGACAATATAGTGTTGCTATGCAAACTCAGTAGCACAAAACAGCAAACAGAAGGAAGAACTCAATGGAAGCTCGTAGGGGAGTTTTACTGCACTAACTTCTCACTCAAGACTACCACTCATGCACCCTGCTTTGCTGATCCTGATGTTTGAGTTCAATTTTAGTCAATTGGCACTGGTCCATCTCATGTCAGGCAAGCTTCTATCAGGCATAATGTCAGAGTTATGGGTTTGAAGGTACAACTTCGTAGAAAATTGTGACATACCTTTTGGTGGTGTGTTAAACATGGGGAGAAGTGCTAAGCAATGTGGTAGGTGCCAGGTTGTTACATCAAAAAGGCCCAGAGAGACGATATGTATACATTGTAATTTGTAAGCATCCTTTATTAATATTAAAATAAAGTTGAAAAGTATAAAATATTCTAAATACTAGCTAAAATTTGCTTAGTTATAAGCTCATTTTACACTCCAGCAAAAGTCAAGGAGAAAGGGGTCTATAATTGTCCAAGTATAGGAAAAGATGTCCATAAGAAAGATTTCTTTTTCAACATCTGTGTAACATTTCTTCTGTTACTTCTACAACTGCAGGAAACTGAGCTCCTCAATTCTTTGTGAGTGGGCACACGTGAAGCAGAGTTTCTTTACACTAAGGCCATTTCTTATTCATATTAATGATGCTGTCAAGGACTTCAATCATAAATGAAATATATCGTTGAAAATAGTTCATGAACAAAGTCCCAGTCCCCAGGCACTTAAAACTAGATCAATGTCTGCAAATGGGAAAATTTATGACAGTCATACTAAAACTTGTTCATGCAATGGCCAACTATTGCTGTCACCCGACTTTTCTAGTTGAGGACTATTTTGTTTTATACACCATAACATTGGGTTACACTTCCCAAAACATGATTTCAAACAATCGTTTTAGAAAAAGCAATACTAAAACATGCTTACAATGATATAATATTCCAGAAAAAATATAATCAGAAAAAAGGCAAGGAAAAAAGAATTTAAGAGTGATAATCACACCAGAAAGATAGAAGCAAGGATGAGCAATATTTGGGTGCTGGGCTGCATTTACATGATAAAAAACAAGTCTAGAACAGGGCAACAAATCCTGTTATTAACGGCACGAAAACTGCCCATATTGTCAAACTTGAAATAGCTTCATGATTATGCTGCAAGCTACTACACCACATGTGTAACTAACAACCTGCTTAATAGTTCCATTTAAGTTTTCTATGAGGTTCTCGCTATTTGTGTTTAAGACATGCCTAGGCCCCAGCTATGCTTGTTTTTGTGTCTGACTAACGCCTCTACAAGGACCTCGATGCATTTCCCCTTCTTTTTCTGTTTTAGATTCTATTTAGTTATATATGTTTGCTGATTTACGATTGTATTAATAAGATGCACTAGATATGTATTAGTTATTACTTATAATAACTGGTTGTGCTTTTTAGTTTTTGTTCTCTTTTTTAGGATAAAGACCCTCAAACAAAATCTGATGACTTACGATTTATTTTTGTCTTTTAATTTTTGTTCTATTTATTATTTAGTGGAGATATATTGGGCTTTCGTAAAAAACTTA
The DNA here is from genome assembly GCA_036023115.1 of Brasenia schreberi. Taxonomy (NCBI): domain Eukaryota; kingdom Viridiplantae; phylum Streptophyta; class Magnoliopsida; order Nymphaeales; family Cabombaceae; genus Brasenia; species Brasenia schreberi. The sequence goes on along the minus strand of JAYKKT010000075.1, from coordinate 9,629,005 downwards.
ACAAGGACGTCCCAGCTCGGAAATGCTCACTCTATTTTAAGTCAGGTAGCACCAATCTCAGGCGTACAAGGTTCAAGTGAAGCATAACACACCAAAATAACAGCATATCATAGAGACAAATCTGTCAGTGGGGTTAACAGAAGAGAATCTGGCCACAGCTATCCATCTAGAACCAAATATATTTTCCATATACTAATAAAACTCAGTATTTGTATAACAAAACAATGGTTTCCATGTCCCATTGCGTGATAACCGCAGCATTACCATGAGAAAACATGTAGATCCGTCAAAACACTTTCTTCACTAAAGACGCTCTGCATTTATCTTGGGAATATCAGCCAAAATTCAAGCCATCCAAACTACAGCAACCACTTAACATCAAAGCATACACATCTTTCAGACAAACGCAAAGACCAATAACGTCTCTCACAAAAATCTCCTTTTCGCGCAAAACGATACATTTTTCTAATTACACCTAATCCCACATCACCAAAATCATAAAGATAAAACAGAAAGGGGAAGAAACTCACTATCGGGGCCACCGAGCTGCGTCACCGCATCGACGAACCTCTCGTGGAGTTCGGCCGTCCATCTCAGCCGCGGCTTCGGATCTGTTGTCAGCACCAAACAAGCGTTACCAGGAAGATTCGAGCCCTCTAAAGGCCCCTGCAAGTCTTCCCGCCCAACTCCTTTCTCCAAAGAATGATGAATTGCCTGGTACATTTTCCTCAAACCCCAACCTTACTCCAGATTAAAGCCAAAAACACGAGCACCCACAACGGAAAACCGTAAAATAAGACACCCCAGATCGCAACTCTAACACGCACCTCTCTTTCTCTCTTCTCTCTCGCTCTTTTTCTCTTTAAAACCCTAACCAACCAAAACCTTCGGAGTCCATGGCAAGAGTGGGATTGGCCCTTCGAACCTCACCAAATGGCTCAGAATATGGGTACAGACAAGCCAGACAGAGTCCAGGAACCCCACACCAGATATGAGAGAGAGAAGAATAACGGAGGGGCCTCTTGTCCTTTACTTTTCATATAACATAAATGATGTAATGAAGAGTCTTGTATGTTTTTTTTCTTTTGAGGAATATGAAGAGACTTGTTGGAACTTGATCATAATCAATAAAATCAAATGTTATCCCTTAAAAGGTTGAACATACTACAAAATTCTTGCGCGGTGCAGCTCGTAATAATAGGGCTACGTTTAGATTGGTCAATTTATATATCGATGAAAATAAGTTTTCTTGTTATTTTTTATGATCTTTTGAAAGGGTGGTAAATGTGAAGGAAGGGAAAAGGACAAAAAATAAAAGAGGAGTTGTTTGCTTCTTGTCTTTTATTTAATAATATTTGTGAAGAGATTAGTTGGGACTTGTTCATAATCAATAAAATCAAATATATTATCTTTTAAAAAGATGAATTTTTTTTTAGGTGGTGGTTGAAACAATATTGAGATTGGAAAATTTATTTATGAATAAATATAAGATTTTTCTTGAATTTTTTTATGATTTTTTGAGAGGTCCCATAAATGGTAAATATCAAAAGGAAAGGACAAAGAGGGAAAAGGTTCTATTAGGGGGCCGGGGGGCAACCCCACCATCTTGCATGACATTGTGTCTCTTGTTGCTCTCCTTATCAATCATTTCCGGGTTCTAGGGTTTCTTCTTATTTGAAAGGTCCACGCGTTCTGCTAGGAGTGTAGGGCCCTTTTGCTTCTTCTTCTTGGCTTGCCCTGCATGCCGTAAAAGGAGAAAGGTGCGTGCATGGCTGGCGCGAATTGTTAAACTATTGATCGTTTCTCTTTCTCTCTCTCTAGAGAAAGATAGTAATATATGCTCAATTGGATACCTGCTTAAATTTATTTAAAACATTTCAATCGGTGCAATCAATAGTGTAACAAATCTAAAAAGTGAATTATAGTGTTGTATATTAAATGTGAGTACCAAGGATATAAATTATTTTTTAGATTCAAATCTTTACAATTAATCATGACTGAAAGTATTTAATTATGAATAAGATTTAATCATGAATGAAAATTGAACAGAGACCATTATATATATAAAGTGAAAAGTTATGTGTAAAGATAATTTTTCTAGTAAATACTTGGGATCAAAAGTACGACTCGCAGCCATGTAGCATGTAACTGTGCAGCATTTTTCGAAGCTTCGAAAATTATTAAAACAAATAACAAAAGTATATAAAGCTTTTCACTTGTTGGTAAAGCAAGTATCAACGTTCAAAGTTCAGTGAGACCAGTTTCGTGTTCATGCCCCAAGTATGGTACTCATGACCTTCATCTTGTGAGTTGAGACGCCTGCCAGGTGACCCAACACCCACAGTGCACCCCTAACCCCAATTATGACTTCCTCTTGTTAATAAGAAAAATAGCCTGGTCCCTTGTAATATACAAGTCGAAGGTGGCTCGAGTATGGGATTTTATAGTTGCTACTCTCGGTTGCACATGCTATTGACCTACCAACCTTCAATTATTTTTAAAATTCTAATTAAAAAATAGACGATTTTAATATGTTACTATGATTAACAATGGTGAATCGAATTTGTGACTGCTGGAACAGATCTTTCAAAAAAACAAATTTTCAACGGACAAGCGTTGTTTGAATTCCAGCACTTTGAAAGCCGCGGCCCCCTAGCCATGCAGATCAAATATGTATTTGTTAGATTTCCTGAAAATAGAAGAGGTTTCATATGATGGCCTTTAGCATCTCTTATTATGGAGCCTACTTTGTGATGCAGTCTGGAAAATGTTTGGCGCTGTGTGCGCACCCACACACACATACATAGATATATATAACTTCGACATATTCAGCCTCAAGCGGAGATGAGAAAGGAGTAGTACATATATAACTCTATTGTGACTGGTCTTAAGCCTCGATGAAAAAGAAGGATTGCATTAAGCATCCAAGAGATAGTGATAGATTTACGACTACAAATTCTAAACACAAACACTATATGCATAACTCTAACTCTATGTAAACAAAGAATATATCTATCTATCAATCTATCTATCTATCTATCTATCTATATCTATATATATATATATAAGAAAATCAATGGCATGAGTATAATTTTAAAAATTAAAGATTTTCAAAAAAGAACAATGGATTGTGTTATTTCACTTATATTTATGAAAAGCAATGAACGAGTACAAGTGAACACATTAGTCGTGAAGAAGATGTGATCATTATATATAGGAAAATTGAATCCAAACCATTTCTTACTTTTAGGAGTATAATTTAAAAAATTTTAAAAGGGTTTTGAAAAAGTACAAAGTATAATGTTGAAAGAGTGAGCACTGTCAGTGTTAGAGGTGGGATGGATCCAATTATTATATATATATGTATATCTAGATGGCCAGCATTTCATATCCCCCTGCTGATAGAAAAATAATAAAGCAACCCGATCTTTTGGGTCTGTAACATCAGAGTAATATCGTTGAAACTCGCTTGAACATAAAATAACTCGTATTGGAGTTCGACCCCCCTCCCCCAGTTGATTAGTACGAACTTCACTATTACTTGTAAGAAATAGCGAAGGAATAGGGCACATATTCATTAGATTATTAGTCAATTCAAAGTGACATGAGATCAATATACGAATTAGTTATTCATAAAAGGTCTAAGAACCTGATATCATCCTTAATCTCAAACACCTATAATATAGTTGACCTCTGAACAGTGTGTCCACCATAAGGGACCCCTTGCTTCTTCTTTTTTCTCTTTCTTCCTTTTAAAGAGAAAAAGCAGACTGCAACTAAAGAAAGCTCGAATCAATCGCCACTACCATCAGATCTTTGATCTCATGAATCAACGAATTACGGGCTTCAAATCAATTTGGTGTTTGAAAAGTTTTCAAATAATTACATTTGTATTCGGATTCTTGGTAGATCTAGATTGGGCAGTCGGACTGTCTGGACGAGTTCTATCCTGGTGAATTGTTGTAGATCAGGCCTTCTGTTCGAGCTTGAGTCAACTATTTCATGTACCCAGGTCGTATCGATTCCGTTTCGTAGTATATAGCTGATGTATCTTATTACAGTAACTTTTGTGTATTTGGATATTTCTTCATATCCATTTCCAGTTACCCTTAAGCTTATATTTGATTAGTTGGATTTGGTAAAGCCATATCTAATCAGATCCGGACCCATTTGTGTCCCCGTCAATCTTGCATGCCAGCAACCTGAACCTTTGGCAAAGAAGTCACTGTCTAGAAAAGGTGTGGAGTAGAGTGTAGATTTGGGTCATATGTGGCTAAGAAAGAAGTTCAAGTATACATTCAAGAGGGACTCCCCACCACTTCAAAAGAAACCAAATGAAAGCCACTCAACTGGGTGCAGACATCAGCAGGTCCGGAGTCGTACTTGGATCAGATTCAAGCATTAGTACCAGAACCGATCCATCATTTCGTGCATGTATTTTTTTTTTCTTTTGGTTACAACAGGAGGCTGAAGCCTAACACCCTCATGCATGTACCGCCAGGAATCAAACTCACCACCTGCGAGTGAGGGCCCTACAGGTGAGCTAATGCTCTGGGTGCATGCGCGTATTTGTATCCAGGTTACAAATTGAACTTCAATGTCGAATGTGGATATCAATATCCCAGCATATATATGTATCCCTTTATGTGTATATCTACATACATACACATGCATATATGTATATGTATATGTATATGTATATATGTGTATATATGTAGATGTATATATGTGCATATACATGTGTGTGTGTGTGTGTGTGTTTGTGTAAGTATACATAAATAACATGGTAAACTCTCATTTTACGTGGATCCACTGTAATGACCGGACTCGGGAATCGTTTGCAAGCTCTTAGTTTTATGTTGCTTCATGGAAATATGGCCCTTCTTTTTCTTCAATTACCCACACATAATCACCTTGGGGTATGTATAGGCAAAACTTAACAAAAAAATATTGCTTAACACCATTTGACGAGCTGAACCAAACTGGACGTACCATGTTGGAATAGGCGTTCACGTCAAAAAGACCTGAGCCTAACAACAAACGGTTCGGTTCATTTTCCGGTCCCTGGTTGTGAGTTGTCATCATATACAGTCTTCTTACAAGTAACCAGTTAATTAACTGACATTATAATAGTAATTATATGAAAGTGAAAAGACCAAGTAAATGGTTTTAGATTTTCTAGTGGATTCAGATTTGGTTCGGGTCTTCCTCCTCCCAAGTTCACTTTTGTCCGGTCCCTTACCATTTTCAACTAGACCGGCTTAGGTCAGATACACCACTTGCACCCACAGCCTTAGGGCCCGGTGAAGGGACCACGAGAGGCACCAACTTTGGCCAGTCTAGCAAAGGCAACATGTGAATTCGAAGGCTCCCGAACATCTTAAAATGATTAGTTGGGAATGGGCCATGCTGAAGGTTGGATCCTTTCATTTGGTTTATTTGGTTGTTTCAATTCAATTGTGAGGAGCGGCAGGGGACGTCTAATTATGAATTTTATATGGAATTGCTTTCTAACTTTTCTTTTGATGTTGAGTGGTTGACTCTGCTCCATTTGTTTACTCAAATTGATTCTTCTCTTCGCCACCAACAAGGAATTTTGAAATATATAGGGCTTGATTATGTTATGTTATTTATTTCACTAGTAGAAAAAGAAATTTTCCAAAGGTTGACAAGTAATTATTCTTGTTTCTTTTTTCGGGAAAGGGGGGGGGGGCGGGGGGGTTGTTACAAGAGTGAGGCTGAAGCTAGGTATGCAGGCCCCAGGTATGGAACTCGTGACCTTCATCTTGTGAGTCCAATCCCCAGCAAGGTGCGAATGCTCTGAGTGCAATAGCCTTTAGGTTTTACTGCAAAATAGAAACACTGACGTAAGTTTTAATTTATTTCGACTTTTTAATCTGTATTGTAATGACTATACTTGCGAAAAATGTGATTAAATCATTTCAACCGTCATTTTGGAGTGTCGTGACTGTTTGAAGAGTCGAAGCATTTCTAAATCTCTTCAATTTGTTTGTGTATAAGTAGACATGGCCGGTTTCTGGCAAGCCCAGCTGTTTCAACCGGAACTAAACCGGGTCAAGAATCAGTTGAACTTAGAACCGGAACCAAACTGTAACCGGTGGTTTGATTCCAGTAACTTTTAATTTTTTAATATTTTTTTAACAAAATCACTGGTTCTGTGTGGTTTCATACTCAAATAGGAATCGGCCCAAAACTGTAAATGAAACCGGTCTTGGACTAATTCGATTATAATTCCAAGTTCCGAACTAACCGAAACCGGATATATCTATGAATAACCTTAACTATATTATCTTCTTCTTCTTTTTGGGTGTAATGAGCGGCCAAGCCAGATGGACGAGCTGGGTGTAGACCTCATGATCTTTCGCCTTGTGAGTCGACCCTATAGCCGGGTGAGCTGTTGCTCGTGGTGCTAAACTGTACTATTCATGATTTTAACTAAGGGGCACACCAGATAGCAGTTTCAAGTTAAACATATGGACTTCGAACAAAGTACACTAGTTGTTGAACATGTAAATCATTGTTACGTCTAATATATTGCAAGTATTGTTTATTTATAGATTGAGATAAAGGATTTAACAATCATTAGAAGCATCAACAAATCATTATAATTGATTTGAAAAATTGCATAGTACTGTGATGTGTATTTCAAAACAAATGCATGTACTAGAAGCCAAACGACGCAATGAGTTGGGTATGTAGCTTTGGAAAGGAATCAGCTTTCTAACTTGTTGATATAATGCTACGGAAGTTGTTGAGAGGTTTAAGTGTGTGTGTGTGTATATATATATATATAGAGAGAGAGAGAGAGAGATGGTATATGTTGACTCAGTTAGGTGTTAGTAAATCCAAACAAATTTCAATCATCATTAAACTTTGATGATAGGTGATTCAAATTGAATTCAAAAAGCCTCATGTGAATAAAATAAATATACAAAAAGTACACATATATTTTTGCTTTTTAAATTCAATTTTCAACCATCATAAAAAAAAATAAGCAATTAAATTTGTTTAGATTTACTAGTACTTAAGTGTGCTAGTATATATCTTTCTTTCTATATATCTAGAGAGAGCATAGTCCATGCACACATTCATTCATATTCAAATCTACTAAATAATCTCAATTGTTAGATTGTTGAGATTAATGATTGATATTTTTAAGCATAAAGAAAAATAGTACTAGTTACATTTAATGTGCTCTTCAGAAAGTAGAATGATACTTCCTGCTTTTTCAATTAAAACTCAACCATCAAATTGTTGAGATCTTTAGAGATGTTTGAGCATAAATTGATGTACTCATTTATATTATTCTCATATATATATATATATATATGTGTGTGTGTGTGTGTGTGTATGTGTGTGTGTGTGTATATATATATATATATATATATATATATATATATATATATATATATATATATATATATATATAGAGAGAGAGAGAGAGAGAGAGAGAGAGAGAGAAATGATGGCAATTTTAAACAAAGTCTTCTTTACACGCAAGGGTTGGAACCTAGTATGTGATTCACCAACATGAAAACATAGTTATATTTCACGGACAAAAAATAGTCATAGTTATGAACAAACGCATAACTTTGAAGGTCTTGCAATAACATATTTATAAACAAATGCATAAGTTTGAAGGTTTTGCAATAATTTTCTTTGATAACAAGAATTCAGCGATTGTTTATGTCAAACAGAAAAGCAAGTTGAGGATGTGACACTCTACAACAACTCTAAAAAATAAATTCGCAAGATGAGTAGACTTAGCAATTTTGTGGCATTGAAGCATTTTAACAAGTTCAGACAAAATATTAAAAATTACTGGTAACCGAAACTTTGACATGATATATAGATAGAGAATTAACATATTGGCTATAGTGGAACAGCTACGTCATGTTAGTCGATCGGTTGTTGAAAAAATGAGTTCACACGATGACTCAATAAAGGTGTCAATAATATACCATTGTCATCTAATAAGCCAACAGCTAAGTCTACATGATCGTATAGGTAATATGACTTTCACTTATCTAGTTATACAAATCTATGGTGGTTTGACTATTCACAGAGTTCCTGTTCACGGTTTTTAGCCTCAATCACTCATGATACAAGAGGTCACATGCAAAATGGATATATATTGCCTATATATACAATTTCACAACTTCAACTTAGATTATATATATACACATATATTATTTATTTCTATGTACACATAGTAGTTCATTCATGCACACCATTGATACTGCTATATGCTCATTGAAAAGTGAGAGTTGGAGAGTCATCCATTTTCCCTTTTCATTTGAAATACCATTTTAAAATTTCTTGCCCCTACCATCGAATAAGTGTAGCGTTGTAGGAAACCATCATCCTATGTTTGTGTGACTCTCTCTCTCTCTCTCTCTCTATATATATATATATATATATATATATATAGAGTGTGATAAATACATAATATCTTTAGTGCATAATCTTATAAAAATATCTCAACCATTCAATTGACATTATCAAAATAGAGATTTGAATTAAAAAGTATCATGTATATTACGTTTGATGTACCATGTGTATTAATATTTTTTATTTTATCACTTCAACTGTTGATCTCAAAGATCAAATAATAGAGATATTTATGCAAATTATTTACTCAAAGACATTATGCATTAACTACTATAATATATATATATATATATGAAGATGGGGGATGCAAACTATTAATTTGTAAATTCTATCTAAACCAATCTCAACTATCTAATTAAGGATTTTTGATAGTTAATATTAGAAAACATAAAAAATGAAAAGTATATATGAGGGTAATCAATTATGTTACAAAAAGTAGCCCTTGATCGGATGGTGTAGATGGAGTGTGCATCCTCCATCTTTCCTTTATGTATATATGTATACATAGAGAAAAATAATACGCATGTAAGAATTCCAACTAAACCGTGTTAAATTCAACTTACATTTAGTAAGATTCACATGACTGGGTGCAAGAAGTTGTATAAGAAAGAACTATTAAAAAATAGTTGTGTAAGTTCACCATGTATGTATACACATTCTTCAAGAATAACTATACCCTTTATAGGAAAGCAAAGAAGGACAAAGAAGATAAAACTGCGAACTTTCAAAATAGTGCGCACTTTTCTTTGTGATTTGAAAACTTTAAATGTGTTCGGACTAAAAAAAACATGTGTGAATACATTTTTGCATGAGAAATATGTTTACATGAGTAATATAAATGTATATGGAGTTCACTTGCTAGAGTTTTTTATCAACAAGCAATTGTCGTGCACATACATCACGTATTTGAATGCATCTTTTAATGGATCATATGTTTCTCTAGATATGAAGAATAAATTCATGTCAGCGCACCCAAATATGTCCATAGCAAAGTCTATTTTGCCAAGAAGAGCACAACCTAATGGATTATACATACATATATATGTATATGTTTGTCAACATTTCTCATGTCATGAATTTCAAGTATCATGGTGTTCTGCCTCGGTCAAGTCCGATTTTCTTTTTCAACTTTTGTATAAATATTCTCAACGAGGTTTAACATATTTTGAATGAATTTTTCAGAAAAGAAGATGTGGGGAAGATTGTTTTCGTGTACAATTATTCTTAGGTGGCTTGTGTACTTAACTAGTTGTCGAGATGAACTTATTTTAGAAGAAAACCATTCACTAAATCAGCTTTAGAGAAACATTTCATAAACCTAACGGGTTTTCACTACCAAACACCAGTGGCAGATCCAGAAACTTGTTTAGGGCGCACACAGACTTTCAGATTTGGGTGGGGAAAACTTTAAAAGTTTTCATTTTTTTTTAAATTTCAATACAAAAATGCAAATTTTCAGATCACCCCACCCCGCCATAATGTGGATCCGCCACTGCCAAACACCCTGTACGGCATGAAAGAACATTATAAAATGAAAAGAGAAATGGATCTCACTCAATTCTAACAAAGAAATATGATCTTTATAGGTACTTAATTTCAAGATGACCTACAGGTTCATGAAGGCATTGCTTCCTGATTCACCGGTGCGGCCCAACTTGAGCTTTCCGCTACATCGGAGATTCCCACCGGGCTGCCCGGGTTTCGTGGAAGGGCTTGGCTGAGTTAAGGGGACAATAGTAGTCTCAATGATAAATGCAATGTTCATCCTGCTCACTTTTTTTTTGTTTAATGGCATTATGCGTCCTTACTATTAAAACCTTAGGTAATGGGTACATTATGTCCTTACTCATTTTCTTTTTACACTTTATTCTGTAAAACAAAAAAGAAAATATCCACTAAAATTCACATGAAAATTTATAAGATTTAATACAAATTAAAATAATAACAAAATATAAAAAAGAGGCGAGGCAAAAGGAAAAGATAAAATACGGGAGAGCAAGGAGATCCTTGCACCCCAAGCACCCCAAAGGCACTTAAAAGCATCACATACTGGATTATATTCTCCCAAATAATGATTGAGACAATGCCATAACAATCTTGGTTAGATCATGATGCATTTCAATTTAAACCTAAAATCTATACTAGGTGGTGGGAACGTATGATATCATTTGCTAAATTTAGTTCGAGCAGGGTTGACCCACTATGGGGGTAAAGCTCTCCTGGAACGGGTTCTCTCCTCTCAAGGTTCGAACTCGAGACCTTTGCTTAATTAGGAGCAAGTGCCAAACTACTTCAATGAATCAAGTGATTAATGTTGTATTTCATGTGCTTGAAATATTAATAATGACAAAAGATAGTTTTTTTTGTGGGGGGGCGGGGGGGGGGCAGGGGAATGAAATCTGATGTTTCTTGCATACACAACAGTAATGTAGATGTATAATACAGTCAATCGGATAAATATGGCATCGATTTATTAAGGGAAATTAGGTATAAGTTGGTTGTTGACGTTGACATCAAGCGGTCTCAGATCATAAGAGCTAGGTCTGTCCAGATACATCCAATGTGCCTCCTTTTTTCCTTGTTGTCGTTGGTTATGAGCCGGATGCATGCCATGAGTATCCAAGTTGTGACATTCAATTCAACTTATGCCTCCTGTTTGCACCACATGTATTGGATTCCATTTTCATCAGTATTGCCAATACATGCTTCTTCTTTTTTGTTATAAGAGGAGGCCGAAGCATAACACACATCCATAAATGCACCTTCTCGTTGTCGAACTCCTCACCAGCAGCAACGACGCTAGAGAGCCCTGCCATGGAGCTAATTCATTGTTTGCATTTTTACATGTTAGCCTCTATCACATGAGTGCGGATGCTAGTGTCGACATGGATGAGACCGGGTGTAGGGCACTGCAACTTTTTAAAATTTTGGATGCTAGTGTCAACATATGGATGAGCCCGGGTGTAGGGCGCTACATTGTCGCCCGAATGTAGTGAAAAATTTTCAGAGAGGGTCTCCGCATTTTGATTATGGATAGATGCGGGAGGTAAGGAAGCTAGTCCTAGATAATAAGATTCATATTGGTTCTTGGAATATCGGAACATTATCCGGTAAGCTAATGGAGGCGGTATATACTATGATTCGGAGAAAGATTCATATTCTATGTTTATAAGAGACAAAATTGGTTGGATAAAAAACAAAGGAGATAGAGGATACAGGTTTTAAATTATGGTACTAAGGTAAAGAAAATGCTCGAAATGGAGTTGGTATTATCATAAATAAAGATTTAAAGGATAGTGTAGTAGACATACAATGATATGGTGACTGAATCATGACGTTGAAATTAGTATTGGGAGCAGAGATTTTGAATATAGTTTGTGCTTACACACCCCAAGTAGGACTAGAAGATAGTATAAAGACAACTTTTTTAGAAGAGTTAGATAAGATGATTCAAAAGATTCCACAAAGGGAGATGATTTGTTTAGGAGGAGACTTAAATAGACATGTCGATAAAAAGGCATTAGGAAATCAAGGGATTCATGAAAACTTTGGTTTTGGGGATATAAATGAGGAAGGTAGAGAGATTTTAAATTTTGCTTTGGCATTTGATCTCTTTATAGTCAATACAATTTTCAAAAAACGAGATGAACATTTAATCACTTATAAGAGTGGCTTATCACAAACACAAATTGATTAATTTATTTGTAGAAAAAAAGATAGAGCGTGTTGTAAAGATCTCAAGGTAATTATAGGAGAAAGCTTAACCACCCAACATCGACTTTTAGTTATGGATTTACAAATAAAAAAATGGACAAAGAAGAAAAGAGTGCATTGAGCTACTTGGACTAAATGGTGGAACCTCAAAAGCGAGAAAGAAGATATATTTAATCAGAAAGTCCTTTAAGGAGATATTTGGAATTATATTAGTACACCCTGTGATATGTAGAATAATATGGTTATACATATTAGGAAAGTAGAGAAAGATGTGTTATGGGTATCTAAGGGAGGTGTACATGTACAAAAAGAAGCTTGGTGGTGGAGTGAAGTAGTACAAAATAAAATAAGGCAAAGGGCATGTTACAAATTACATTATGCTAAGAAAACTAGTGAAACTTTAGAGGCTTATAAGAAAGGAAAGAATGAAGCGAAAAAAGCCGTGAGTGAAGCAAAAGCTAAAATTTGGGAGGACTTATATACAAAAACTTAACTCAAAAGAGGGTGAAAGAGATATTTTTAGGATAGCTAGAGATAAGAAAACTAAAGATTTTAATTATGTTAGATGCATCAAAGGCGAGGATGAAAAAATTCTAGTGGCAAATAATGATATAAGAAATAGATGGAAAAACTATTTTTATAATCTTTTTAATGAAAATAAAGATGTTAGTATTAGCTTAGGAGAGTTAGCCAAATTAGAAAAGTATATAAACCACAATTTCTACCGATATATTCAAAAGAATGAAGTCAAAGAGGCTCTTAAACATATGAAGGGTGGTAAATCGGTAGGACCAGATAATATTCCTATAGAAGTTTGGAAAATACTAGGAGAAATAAGAATCACTTGGCTCACAAGACTATTTAATGAAATATAGAAAAACCAAAAGATGCCCGAGGAATGGAGAGCAAGTACACTTATACCCATATATAAGAACAAGGGAGACATTTTAAATTGTGCGAATTATCGAGGTATCAAGTTAATGAGCCATACTATGAAATTATGAGAAAGAATTATTGAACGTAGGTTAAGAAAAATATCAAGTACAACAGAGAACCAATTTGGATTCATGCCAGGCAGATCTACTATTGAAGCGATTCACCTTTTCAAACGTCTTATGGAACATTTTAGAGCAAAAAAGAAAGACCTTCACATGATATTTATTGATCTAGAAAATGCTTACGATAAGGTACCGAGGGAGGTTCTTTGAAGAACTTTGGAAAAAAGAGGTATCCCATCAACATATATTAACCTTATAAGAGACATGTATGATGGTGCAAAAATATGTGTGAGGACTCATGAAGGAACGACAGACTTCTTTGAAGTTAATATTGGGTTACATCAAGGATCAACTTTAAGTCCATACTTATTTATAATGGTGATGGATGAGTTAACAAAACATATTCAAGATGAAGTACCTTGGTGTATGTTATTTGCAGATGACATTGTATTAGTGGAAGAGTCTAAGGAAAAAGTTAATAGAAAATTGGAACTATGGAGAGAAACATTAGAAAGCAAAGGCCTCCAACTTAGTAAAACAAAGATAGAATATATGGAATGTAAGTTTGATCATTTGGTTATCTCAGATGATGTAGAAATTAAAATTGACACACATTGCATCCTCCAAAAGGAAAGTTTTAAATACCTAGGATCAATTTTTCAGAGTGATGAAAGAATTGATGGAGATGTTACGCATAGAATTAATGTTGGTTGGTTAAAATGAAGAGGAGCATCAGGTATTCTTTGTGATAAGAAGATACCATTAAAGTTAAAAGGTAGATATTATAGAGCGGCAATTAGACCTGCCATGTTTTATGGTTCTGAGTGTTGGATAGTTAATCATCAACATGTACAAAAGATGTCTGTGACAGAAATGAAGATGTTGAGATGTATGAGTGGTCATAGAAGAAAAGACCGTATACATAATGAGGTTATTAGAAGCAAATTAGATGTGGCACCAATAGAGGATAAGATGAGTGAATATCGTTTAAGATGGTTTGAACATATAGAAAGAAGATCAAAAGAAGAACCTATAAGAAGGTTAGAAAAACTAAATTTGGAAAGTATTAAAAGAGGTAGAGGACGACCACAAAAGTGTTGAAAAGAAACAATAAAGAATGATCTAGCTTATTGTGAGTTAACTGCTAACATGACACACGATAGGGATTTGTGGAAACAAAGAATCCATGTAGCCGACCCTGTCTAGTATGGGAAAAGGCTTAGTTGTTGTTGTTGTTTGGATGCTAGAACACAAGAATTTCTACTGCATTCTCTGTTAACTTCTTGCTACGAGTACATTACCTTAAGCTATATGATGCTCCCCTTCATTGTTGTTCGGGTTTGATAAAACAAATATGCATTTATTCATCATGTTGGATTAAGATCCAATACACATATTGTAATTAATATAAGATATTTCCGCATAGGTTTTGTGATTTTTATCCATGTATGGTTCTTCTCATGGTAGACCCGATAGGACTTAAATCAGTCAATGGTCTAACACTAACCTCCCAAATCAAGACCGAGGACTGAACCTACTGACCCGAAGCAAGTCTAACTTATTGACACCATTGTCTAGGAGGATTTGGCAATTTGGTGGTTGGCAGCTCAGAGGTTCAATTGTTCATATACTTTCTTGTAATGTTACTGCTAAGGGTCGTCCTAATCCCAGTTTGCCTTTATAAAAGTCTAGATAAATGAACGGAGGGATAGAAGATACGAGAGAAACATGAAGGATTTCGAGTCAGTGAATTTCTTCAGTAATGATACAATTAATAGATTTAGGGGTTATTCTACTGTATACGGTTGACTGACTGCAGACCTTGGATGGGTGTAGATTTTGAATGAACTTTTGCTTTCGAGTATGTGTGTATTCATATATGTGTGTGTGTGTTGTGATTGGCTATTGAATTTCCTAATCCAGTGCAATGATATCTCAAGTAATGACTGACCCCCTACTAAGTGTGGGACAAGATTTGGTTTTGGTGTTCAAAATCAAATTACCCATCACTAATGTACATAAATATGGGCCAAAGGGTTGGGCCTTAGAGCTCGAAGGCATCCATGGGGCGGCACCTCTCCGCTTCCTCCAACCTCTGTCCCAGGCTCAGAGAATCAGGATTTTTCCCAGTACTCTTCAGCCTGAGATCACCGCCCGTGAGAGTTCCGGGTAAAAGTCGCCTTGCTGAACTTACCTCCTCTTTTAAGCTGTGATAGACATATGAACTTGGATTCTAGACAAGGGGGTAAGCATCTCCCTCGCTTGTCTCGCCGCACCCTGGGAGTGCTATTGTAAGCTCTTCATGGATTTGCTTGGAAGAGCAATAACTCACCTGGTTAGGGGTTCGACTCATAAGTTGAAGGTCGCGAGTTTGATACCCGGGACGTGTATCCGGCTTCTGTGATGGTAGAAGAATTAGAG
This sequence comes from Brasenia schreberi, assembly GCA_036023115.1. NCBI lineage: Eukaryota > Viridiplantae > Streptophyta > Magnoliopsida > Nymphaeales > Cabombaceae > Brasenia > Brasenia schreberi. Next base: position 9,613,460 of record JAYKKT010000075.1, on the reverse strand, counting down.
AGGCAGGTAGCCACTCTGGAAAAGAGCAGGTTAGAAAGCAAGGACAAGCCCAGGGTCTTGTTTAACATGGTTCCATTGGAGCTATTTTTAGATTGTAGTTTGATTTGAAGGTATTTTTAACATTATGGAACTTTTCTATTATTTTGATGAAATAAAAGGAGGCATGGAAGAGCTAGACTCCGACCTTTTAATAAATAAAATAAGAGAAGGCATTTTGCATAAAGCTCTCACCTTCTCACAATAATCTTGATGAATTTGTTTGGTTCCTTTGATTGTCTGGATGGAAATCCAAAAGTTTAACATTTGGAAATTAGATTCCAAATTAAATATTGTGGCCTCATTAATTCACAGTCGTTCTTTTGGATTTAAATTTTCACCTTTTTCTTGTTTCTTTCATTTGTAAACTGGTGTTAAGCAGACCTACCAAACTGTTACTCTCAATTTTAGTTTTTAGAGAACTCAACCAAACCATGTCATAGTTAGAACCAAACCAAATAGAATCGACAATTTCAGTTTGATTCGGTTTTGAATCATAGTTCTACTTATCTTAGGATTTAACTAAATACAAAAATATTATGCCATTAGATTATTTGCATCTACAGTCAAGATTTTATTTGTATATGAAGTTATAAAGATCATATATATGAACTTATAAAGATTAATGTGTGTGTGTGTGTGTATATATATATATATGTGTGTGTGTGTGTGTGTGTGTGTGTGTGTGTGTGTGTTTAGATTTTATATGCATATGAGGTTATAAATCTCACATAAATATATAAACTTTATATATGTATTTGTGTGTGTGTGAAAAGGGAGTAGTTGCAGCTGTTTGAATAATTTCCAGAAAAGTTAGGTAGCAACTCATAACCACATAGAGAGACAAGATTTAATTAGGCTTAAGTCTTAAATTTTTTTAATACAATTAGCTGCCTCTTGTTCAATTCACACCCAGTGATGAGCTGTTTCAGTTTGGTTCGACCTAATGTAACCGAAACTTGCCAGATATCAAAAGTGACACCTTTACTCCATCATCTATTTTCCGTTCAGTGGGGAGCGCAAAGGCGAACACACGTCCAGGGTATCGAACTGATCACCTCCTGCATGTGAGTGGACCCGCTAGCCAGGTGAGCTGTTTCGTTTTGTACACCCCAGATCTCGAACTGATGACCTTCGGCATATGAGTTGACCACCTAGCCAGGCGAGCTATTGATCTCTGCACACCAATTAGAGACCCATAATTTGTTCACCTGCACCGAGAGCATTAGCTGACCAACAGGACGCTCTAGTGCCGTTGCTGGTGGTGGGGAGTTCGACTCCCAGAAGGCACATGTTGGGTGTGTTAGGCTTCGGCCTCCGCTTGTAAATAAATAAATAAATTGATTAACCACATTAAAACTTGATTAAATTTCTTAAATACTTGAGGCCATACCCCAATTTATGTACATCTTGGGTTGGTGGCGAGGTGGCCGCTAATGAGTCTCATCAGGTTGACATAGTTGCTTGTGTATTCTTTTCTGGTAGACTGAGGAAACCAAAATTCGGGTTGGATCGAGGTCAACCTGTTTATAACCCGGGTCCACAGTGAGCCAACCCGAACCTCACTGTCGACACCTGATTTGCCACTGCAACCACAGAAACTTCTTGAAGGGATCTAGCTAAATTTCGTTGAGCTTAAGCTCTCGCCATTGGCTCGTACAGCTAACATCTTGTCACCGCATGAGCTGGCTCGTCACAAATGACCAAACGCAACAAGCCATGTATTAGCAACAAGCTGTCACAGGCTTCAGACAGGCCCAGCTTAGCCGACTTCGGCTCGTTCTAGAGCTACCTTGATGAATGATCGACTTGCAAAATGAAAAGAGTGCCAGAGGTATCACCTAGTCAACAAATGCAAACTAAAGGAAATAAATTCTTACTTCCTTTAACGTGTTATGCAAACAAAAGAAATAAATTCAACTAACACATCTACCCCTTGAAAGTAACATGGCATATGTCATGTGCCACATTTTTGAGGTCAACTTGTCCCATAATGAGATGAGCTTCCCTAGGAATAGCATTAAATTAGCTGTGCAACATACACATGGAGAGAGAGAATAGGAAATATATATAGTTGAAATAAAAAATAAAAGCCAAAAATTATTGTTTTTGAATTAAGTACAGTTTATAAAAGTATAAATGCACTTGCCAACCATCGATATAGTTGGCTAAACATCTAATAAAGATTTGTAACGATATGACAAACAAAATCAAGAATTCCAAATATATAAGACCAAGGGAACCTCCCCTCCCCACCCCCCCACCTCCCCACCCCCCCACCTCCTTGAACAACCCTCCTGCCTATCTTCTTTCTTAAGGATTCAACAAAGAAAGAATAGGAAAGCTCTTCTTTTAATCACCTATATTGGGCTGGGTTGGATTGCAATATTGGCCCGACCCAAACCTCATATATATGGAGTCGGGAATGTATGATTTAATGGGGTTCAAGTTGAGATACTGGTTTGACCGGGTAAGGGGCGGCATGGTTTAAGAAGCGCTATATATATATATATATATATATATATATATATATATATATATATATATATATATATATATATATATATATATATATATATATAGAGAGAGAGAGAGAGAGAGAGAGAGGTCCATGCTCAATCCTCATTCAAGATATACCATTGTACTTATCATACTCACATTTAATTGCATAATGATACAATTTATTTTTTTATTTCAAATTTCTATATTAATCATGTTGATCGAACAGTGAAGAGGATTGAAGAGATTCAATTTTTTATACATGTATATATAAGTTGAATCAACACACTGTTTGCACTACTCTTAAACATTTTATCATCAATTCGTCCCACCTTAAAAGTTTTTTCCTAGATCCACCATTTAGGTGTAAATTTTCATTACAACTTTGCTTGACTTTGGGTTGGTCGTGACAAATGACGATGTTCAAGTTATCAAACGAGCCCAATGCCAAACCAAGTTTGAATATGACTTTCTTTTGTGTGGTACAATGGGTAGCTGAAGACAGATGTATACCCTGGGTATCAAACTCATGACCTTCAACTTGAGAGTAGACCCCCTACTCAGGTGACGACTCATGACCATCAAACCTAGATCGAATTGACCAGACCAACGTGAGCTTGTTGACCAGAACTATCATGCATGAGAGATCATGAATTAAAAGCACATCACAAAGCTCATTCCTTGAACGTAAAGAAAGTGAAATTTCAATATTATTGACCCAAAGTTCCTTTAAATGGTGACCATGGATGCAGTTTAATCATACATTTAAAGAGTTCATGGAAAAATAGCAGAAAAACTTTTATCTCCTTTTGTTTTTATCAATAATGATACAACAAATAATAATAAAATTATTTCTTCTAAATAAAAAAATAATGAAACAATTTTATGCATTTATGATTATTCTTATATTAAATAATAATACTTCTAAATGAAGATTCATGAAATATGAAGAGAGTTTCATCCTTTTCCACAGTATAGGCCTCCTTTGATACAACAACAACTAAGCCTTTTCCCATACTAGACAGGGTCAGCTACATGGATTCTTTGTTTCCACAGATCCCTATTGTATGCCATGTTAGCAGTTAACTCACAATAAGCTACATCATTTTTTATTGTTTCTTTCCAACACTTTTGTGGTCGTCTTCTAACTCTTTTAATACTTTCCAAATTTAGTTTTCATACCTTCTTATAGGTTCTTCTTTTGATCTTTTTTCTATATGTTCAAACCATCTTAAACGATATTCTCTCATTTTATCCTCTATTGGTGTCACTCCTAATTTATTTCTAATAACCTCATTATGTATACGGTCTTTTCTTGTATGACCACTCATCCATCTCAACATCTTCATTTCTGTCACAGACATCTTTTGTACATGTTGATGATTAATTGCCCGACACTCAGAACCATAAAACATGGCAGGCCTAATTGTTGCTCTATAATATTTACCTTTTAACTTTAATGTTATCTTCTTATCACAAAGAATACTTGATGCTCCTCTCCATTTTAAACAACCAACATTAATTCTATGTGTAACATCTCCATCAATTCTTCCATCACTCTGAAAAATTGACCCTAGGTATTTAAAACTTTCCTTTTAGGGGATGCAATGTGTACCAATTTTAATTTCTATGTTCTCTGAGGTAACCAAATGATGAAACTTACATTCCATATTTCCAATCTTCTATTAACTTTTCCCCTAGACTCCTCCACTAATACAATGTCATTTACAAATAACATACACCAAGGTACTTCATCTTGAATATGTTTTGTTAACTCATCAATCACCATTATAAATAAGTATGAACTTAAAGTTGATCCTTGATGTAATCCAATATTAACTTCAAAGAAGTCTGTCATTTCTTCATGAGTCCTCACACATGTTTTTGCACTATCATACATGTCTCTTATAAGGTTAATGTATGTCAATGGGATACCTCTTTTTCCAAAGTTTTGTAAAGAACCTCCCTCGGTACTCTATCATAAGCTTTTTCTAGATCAATAAATATCATGTGAAGGTTTTTTTTTTTGCTCTAAAATGTTCCATAAGACGTCTCAAAAGGTGAATTGCTTCAACAGTAGATCTGCCTGGCATGAATCCAAATTGGTTCTCTGTTGTACTTGATATTTGTCTTAACCTACGTTCGATAATTCTTTCCCACAATTTCATAGTATGACTTATTAACTTGATACCTCGATAATTCGCACAATTTTGAATGTCTCCCTTGTTCTTATATATGGGTATAAGTGTACTTGCTCTCCATTCCTCGGGTATCTTTTGGTTTTTCCATATTTAATTAAATAGTCTTGTAAGCCAAGTGATTCCTATTTCTCCTAGTATTTTCCAAACTTCTATAGGAATATTATCTGGTCCTACCGATTTACCACCCTTCATATGTTTAAGAGCCTCTTTGACTTCATTCTTTTGAATATGTCGGTAGAATTTGTGGTTTATATACTTTTCTGATTTGGCTAACTCTCTTAAGCTAATACTAACATCTTTATTTTTATTAAAAAGCTTATAAAAATAGTTTTTCCATCTATTTCTTATATCATCATTTGCCACTATAATTTTTTCATCCTTGTCCTTGATGCATCTAACATAATTAAGATATTTACTTTTCTTATCTCTAGATATCCTAAAAATGTCTCTTTCACCCTCTTTTGAGTTAAGTTTTTTATACAAATCCTTCTAAATTTTATCTTTTGCTTCACTCACGGCCTTTTTTGCTTCCTTCTTTGCTTTCTTATAAGCCTCTAAAGTTTCACTAGTTTTCTTAGCATAATGTAATTTGTAACATGCTCTCTTTGCCTTATTTTATTTTGCACTACTTTACTCCACCACCAAACTTCTTTTTGTGCTCGTACACCTCCCTTAGATACCCCTAACACATCTTTCGCCACTTTTCTAATATGTATAGCCATATTGTTCCACATATCACAGGGTGTACCAACATAATTCCAAATATCTCCTTGAAGGACTTTCTGTTTAAATATATCTTCTTTCTTTCTTTTGAGGTTCCACCATTTAGTCCGAATAGCTCGATGCACTCTTTTCTTCTTTGTCCATTTTTTAATTTGTAAATCCATAGCTAAAAGTCGATGTTGGGTTTCAAGCTTTCTCCTGGAATTACCTTGTAATCTTTACAACACGCTCTATCTTTTTTTCTACAAATAAAGTAATCAATTTGTGTTTGTGATAAGCCACTTTTATAAGTAATTAAATTTTCATCTTGTTTTTTGAAGATTGTATTGACTATAAAGAGATCAAATGCCATAGCAAAATTTAAAATCTCCGTACCTTCCTCATTTATATCCCCAAAATCAAAGTTTCCATGAATACCTTGATATCCTAATGCCTCTTTACCGACATGTCCTTTTAAGTCTCTTCCTAAACAAATCATCTCTCTTTGTGGAATCTTTTGAATCACCTTATCTAACTCTTCCCAAAAAGTTGTCTTTATACTATCTTCTAGTCCTACTTGGGGTGCGTAAGCACAAACTATATTCAAAACCTCTGCTCCTAACACTAATTTCAATGTCACGATTCGGTTACCATATCGTTGTATGTCTACTATACTATCCTTTAAATCTTTATTTATGATAATACCAACTCCATTTCGAGCCTTTTCTTTACCTGAGTATCATAATTCAAAACTTATATCCTCTATGTCCTTTGCTTTTTCTCCAACCCATTTTATCTCTTGTAAACATAGAATATGAATCTTTCTCTGAATCATAATATCTACCACCTCCATTAGCTTACCGAATAATGTTTTGATATTCCAAGAACCAATATGAATCTTATTATCTAGGACTAGCTTCCTTACCCTCCCCCCATCCGTTCATATTCAAAATGCGGAGACCCTCTCTGAAGATTATTCACTACATTCGGGCGGCAATGTAGCGGGACTAACTTCTTTACCCACACCCGTCCATGATGTGGGAACCCTCTCTGCAATTGATTCACTACATTCGGATGAAAATGTAGTGGTCCTTGCTTACTTATTACTGCATTCGGGCTCTACAGCACGTCGTTAGGCGGGGATGCCCAAAGCAATTATCATAATTTTTGTAATCCATGTTATAAAAATCCGACGAAGTTTTACGCTGGCTGTCGGAAGCCTAACACAACCCTCTTCCTTTATCTGGGCTTGGGACTAACAATGCAAGGGTGATCCCTTACATGGGCGGAGTTATAAGCCTCCTTTGACACTGATGGAATGACTAGGGCTAGTGGATGAGCTCAACGAGCCAAACCAGGGTTGTTCAGGACTCACATGTTTAACTCAAAATCGCAGTTTTGTCCATCTCATCAGCTCATTCAAAGCTGAGCCAAGCGGAGTTAAATGAGCTGAACATAAGCTGCTCTTCAATGTTAAAACCAGACCTTGTAAATATAGTTTTAATTCATTTTTAAAAAACATAGTGTTTATTAGAAATTAAATCCCCTCATCAGTAGTTAATATATGTGTGCGTGTGTGCGTTATATAACTGAAAAAAATTTATCATTTGATTGCATAATGCTAATCAAGTTGATTTGTTAAACATAGGTTTCTAGCGTAATTATGAACATAAAAACTATACATACATAACTAATCATGCTTATATGAGCCAAGCTGAACAGCGTGTAGTGCTCATATTTAGTCCGTAAAGCTGAGCCAAGTCGAACCACAAGCAGCTCACTTCATTTACCACGCTTAGGTCAAATGAGACAGTTGCTTGTTTTGCACTCGTCTGCAGCTTCAAAGAAACCGCCCGAGTCAAAACATGTGAAAAATGCGACGCCCTTCTGGAAAGCAGTTTAAAATGATCAGTCAAGCCACAAACTTAGAGTGCTTTTGGGAAATCGTCACCCTCCAACTTTCATGATGAACCACGCCAATTGATTTGGCTTTTAACAGTGGGCTCCACGTAAATAATGGAATCTGCTCATCACATAACTGAGCTCTCTCTGATGAGTTTCCACTGCCGTGATGAACCCGTCAGTAAAACTTTGATATTTTAAAGAGATATTTGAATAAATAAACAAATATATATATATATGATGAACCCCCATCACCAAACCCTTGATACTTTTAAGAGATATTTGAATAAATAACAAATATAAATGCATACGTACAAGATAAGAGGTTGTGTGTATATATAGATATACATAATCTTGCATAAACATCCGTACTTTTGATTGGTATGATATTTGGTAAAAATTTGAATTATAAAGTAAAAATATCATCCTATTTTTGTATTTTATATTTAATTTATTGTGTACATTAAATGTTTTTTGTTTTATCACTTCAATTAGTTATATCAAAGATTGAACAACAAAAATGTTTATGAAAGTAAAACGGGATCATACCTATCCTTTGCTTTTTTGTCACTTAACTATAATTTAAACTTTTTAAAGGTTTTAAAAATAGAGAAAGAATAATGTTATTATACTCATGCTCCCAAACAATAATAGTTGGGCATGAGAGAGTAGCATTATAGTCGGTAGATCCAATCGCTATATATGTATGTGTGTGAGAGAGAGAAGTATATCTTGCAACTTATGAAACATGCATACTCAAAACCATACTTTGTTTCCAACTTATTGAACAAAAAATTATAAATGATATTTTGAAAATATAAATAACATCTTTACTATGTTGATACCCCAAAACTAAAAGTATGAGTATACATGTTTCCCAGTGAAGTGTGCCATGTGAACTCTTACTTACAAAAAATTGGAGAGTAGCATTATAGTCGGTAGTTGATGTTTGTTCAATTCCTTAATGCTCTTTTGCCCTCTCTCTTATAGATTGGTTGAGACGATTCTGTAAGAGTATTTTACCTTTCGCCAAATTCTACCTCAAAAACGTTTTCACCAGTTTAAGTTCTCTATCACCCATTTTCAGCTGTCTTAATGAGTACATCATATTCATCCTTTGTGTTGCCTACTGTTAATCGTGTTATTTCCAGTTCCCTTGAATCCTCTTATGTCGACTTTCTTATGCTGATTCCTAGGTTTTGTAATTAACCTAATAAAACCAACCTAAACTCACCCTAAAACAATACAACTTTTATAAGTATAGATCAGGTTTAGGCTTATTTTCAGACTCCTGCTTAGATCAGATTTTAGCTTTTGATATACAACAACAACTACTAAGCCTTTTCCCATACTAGACGGGGTCGGCTACATGGATTCTTTGTTTCCATAGAGCCCTATCCTATCATATGCCATGTTAGCAGTTAACTGACAATAAGCTAGATCATTCTTTATTGTAGCTTTTGATATAATATTACTTAATTAACCTAAACAAAGCTCATTTCAACTCTCCTCAACGACGCTCAGTCAGAGTTGTGTTCCTTAAAGGGAAGGGGTTGACGCTCAGAACAATAAGAAAAGAATTCAAAGCACAACAACCAATTGGGTTGACTCACAAGTTGCAGGTCATACCCAGGACATGCAGGCTTCTTCATCCCATTTTATAAAAAAAAGAAAAGAGGAAGAAATGAATCCGAACTTGTACAACTTAGTTCAAACAAAGATTATGTCTACAAAGACTCTTAATCCTGATTCAGATTGGTTACAAAATGAACTTATATTCATTGAATCAGATCCAAACTACACAAAGATCCAAAACCAATATAACTGAGTTCAGATTTGATATATTAAGATGAATCAATCATCTCTGTACAGATTCAGCAGCCAAGCCTAAAACTAAGCGTTATCTAACATCAAGTGGAGCCGACTCTATACTTTCTGTCTCTATGGTTGTTCTATCTTGTATTAAATTAGCATTTAACTCCTAAAAATATATATTTCATCAAATACAGATTATGTCTTATCTAATTGAGCACTTTTAGCTTTCCATTCCTACATTTAAAGAACTTAGTAATTATTTACAGAAAGGGGCAGAAATATCTCGTTAGTAACCAATACTTTTTGTGAGGCAAACTCGGATTCTGAAGGCTCCTATGTAAATTGAGTTGATAGAGTTTGATCTATGTCAAGTCATCCATGTCAATCTTGACTGTTGGATTCCTGTCGATGTCAAATGAAAGTTGTTTCTAGAAAAAACAAAAAGTATAATGTAAACCATGCACTTTCTTACTGTTTGCTTTTTAAATCTAAATCATTCATATCTCTAATTCAATGGTTTAGATTGACATAAATAATCCAGAATAAATGAGAATATAACAACTTCTATGATATGATATTTGTTACGGGTTAACAAATAATCTTTCATAAAGATTTTAGCATAATTATTTGGTAAATATATTTAAGTGTTTTATATAATAAACAGATTATAAATAGTGAGGGTCGAGTTGGGGTGGGCCGGTTCATTGTGATGCGGATGTGGGTACTGGTTCAAAAGATCCGTGGGTTGGAGTGGGCCGGGTTCGAGCTGGGTGCCAACCCGACCCATTGACATCCCTGAACGGCTGAACGTGCCTTGGCTGTTTGTGTGAACGCTGATACCATTGGCAGGCTTTTGCAATAGGCGTTTCTTTTTCAACTCAAGAGGGAGACGGGAAGAGCTCCTATCTGACATTAGTCCTTTGAAAAAAAAACAGAGGTTTATTCATAACCGGCTCTTCTTCCCTCTGAATCGATCTTATAGAAAAACTTGCAGGCTATTAGGTGTTCATCTCTCTCTCTCTCCCCCTATTGAAACACTTGCAGGTTGTTAAGTGTTCATCTCTCTCTTTTTCTCTCTGAATTGATCTTATAGAAAACTTGCAGGCCTTTAAGTTCTCTCTCTCTCTCTCTCAGTTGATCTTGTAGGAAGACTTGCAGTCTGTTAAGTGTTCATCTCTCTCTCTGGAGGACAGAGATGGCTAGCATTCAGAGTGTACTTAAGCAAACGAGAATAATCAGATATAGCTCGGGGGTTTCTTCGGTGATGAGAGATGGGTGGGACTGCAAAAAATCAAGAGTGGTAAGGATGGGGAGATTATCAATGAAGCAGAAGCGAATGAGCTTGAAGATGCAGGAGCCATTGAGAGCGATGGTGAACAAAGATGAGCAGGAGGAGACGGACGAAGCTTTTGCCGAGGAGAGCGATGATCATGGAGGAAGGTTGGTGGTCGACGTTAGAGCGGTGGTGACGATAAGGAAGAACATGAAGGAAGGGGTTAAGGAGATGGTAGAGGATAAGTTGGAGATGTTTCGGAACGGGATTGGACAGGGAATCGTTCTTCAGCTCGTCAGCACCGACTTGGATCCAGGTGACCCACCTGAACCGTCCTCTCTCCCCTCCCCCAGAGTCGCTTTCATGGTGATGAATGTTTTCCTCTCATTTTTCCCACTTTTGCTGGCTTTTATTTTTTTTCTCATTCGGATCTCAAAAAGATGTTCTTTTTAGTTATATCTTTTGGCCTTTAGTCGGGAGCTTTGCCTAATACGTGCTCTCTCTTTCTCTCTCTCTATAATGCGTGTGCAAATTTATTTTTAAGATAAATTCTCATTATGCTGCATATTTCTTTTAGTTACTTATTGAACTTGTAAAAAAAGTGAAATCCATCCAGCACGCTATTAATATAGAGATCAACCAAACAGTCTTCAGTTAATTTGTATAAAGACTGGAATTTGGTTGATGGCAGGTTTGAAGGTTGAAGTACCAAGACTCCTTTTACCAATTTCTGGTTGTGAACTGCTTCCTACCTTTATGCCTGCGAGATATAAAGTTGATCTGATTTTTTAGTAAACACGAGTCACTAGCACAAGGAAACAGCTGTCCTGGAAAGCTACTGTCAGAAAAATATTGATTCAGGGACCGATATTGACATTATTGTATTATATTGTATTGTAGGATATGATACAAGAATGGTGGCAACAGGAACGTGGAAAATGACTCCAATAACAATGCTCTTTATTTTCCTCGTCATTTGCTGTTTTTGATTCATATTGAGCACCATGAAGAGATAACTTATTTCATAATTAAATGCACCGGATTTTTTTTTATAAAGATTATTATGCTTTTGGTGCAGAAACAAACAAAGGGAAGAGAAGTAAAGAGGCAGCTGTTGGGGGATGGCTGCCTAAGCCTTCAAACCGTCCACATATTTTAGAGTACACTGCAGATTTCACTGTTGATTCTGATTTTGGACACCCAGGAGCAATTCTTGTGACCAATCTTCATGACAAGGAGTTCTTTTTGGTAGAAATTGTGATTCACGGATTTGATGAGTGTCCAGTGTTTTTCCCTGCAAATTCTTGGATCCATTCACACAAAGATAATCCAAGCAAAAGGGTCTTCTTTTGCAATCAGGTAAATTGACATTCTCTCTCTCTCTGTGTGTGTGTGTGTGTGACAGTGACTTCAAGTTTATGTATTTATTTATATGAGAAGTGCAAGGGTGGTTCAGTACCATTGGCATCATACAGTGGTACCCCCTTTATACACATCAATCAACTCAAAGGCAAAACTTACCCCTTGGATCATGTTCAACGTTATTTATATGCCATATTCATGTATTAAATTTGGTTTAAATATGATAATTGGTAATTTTTAAGCACATTTTTCTGCATTAATTTTGAGCCCTTCATCTTTTCATGTTCTCCAAAGGTCAATCTTATAATGCATGATTAAACTTTTGATTATATTCAATTATCGAGAAAGGCACATTCATACTGTTTGTTCCGGCATTGGGATGTTAGATCATGCAAATGATGTGCACAATAACTCGTGGTTCCTGACTAACAATAGATTTTATTTATTTGGACACTGTTTATATTTTGGAAGCACATGGGCTTTCAGAATAGTTTTAGTAGACTGATGGTTAGATTGTCCAGCGGCCCACGTAATCAATCCAACCCATCCTGCAGATTGTCTTGTTTCTCATGCTGCAGTCTCTGTCATGGAAAATTGATTTGATGCTTTTGAAATACTCTTGAAATTCAGAGTATGTAACTGTGCATGGTTTCGGAGTTGGTAGTAATAATGTCTTCTGCCAAATGACCTACCTGGATCTATTCTTTCTGCTTTAAGCTTCATTGGTTTGAATTCTTCTTTCTGGCTTCTGTCAATAAGGCATACTTGCCTTCAGAAACACCGGCTGGTCTGAAGGACCTTAGAACGAGTGAACTGATTAACATTCGTGGCAACGGCAAGGGTGAGCGCAAGCAGTTTGAGACGATATATGATTATGATACTTATAATGACTTGGGAAACCCAGACAAGGATCTTGATCTTGCTAGGCCAGTTCTTGGAGGGAAGGAAAGACCTTATCCAAGACGCTGCCGCACTGGTCGCCCTCCAGCAAAGTCAGGTATGGTTATTCCCCCTGCTGATAATGTCCTCTAGATTGTTATGTTCCTCTGAAGGAAGGTCCTGTATAACTGGAGGTAAAGGCACATATAGGAAACAACATCAAATGCAAACCATGATCTTTTAGTCGGTGAATTATCATAGGAAAAGTCTGTGATTAGACACCGTTTAGTATAGCCATGCACACACACACATATACATACATATATATGTATATATACATATATATGTATATATATATATGTATATATATGCATGTATATGTGTGTGCGCGAGAATGTTAAATGGGTATTTACGATTTTCCATAATTTGTCCCTCATAAGTCTTCACTTTTTCTTATCTGGTTGCTGAGCAGATCCTCTGTCAGAGAGTAGGGTTGAGAAGCCACATCCTGTCTATGTTCCCAGAGACGAAAACTTTGAGGAGATAAAACAAGGGACATTCTCCTCTGGGCGACTCAAGGCCGTTCTACACACTTTGATACCGTCTCTCGCTGCGGCTCTCTCTCACAGTAACAATCCATTTGAGGGCTTCTCTCAGATTGACAAGCTGTATAATGAAGGCATCATTATAAATCACGACGAGAAGAAAAGTATTCTTGGGAACTTATTATTTCCACGGATTCTAAAACAAGCCATGAGTGCTAGTAAACGGCTTCTGAAATTTGAAACTCCCGCAATAATTTCAAGTATGTTCAAAGAAATCGCAAACTTCGCTCTTGTTAGTACCTTTTTATAGTATTCAGGTGGCATAAATCATGTATAATTAAAGGTTTATGCATATATTAATGTTTCAGGAGACAGATTTTCATGGCTACGTGATAATGAATTCGCTCGTCAAACACTGGCTGGTGTAAATCCTGTGAACATTGAGAGAATAAAGGTATTTAACATTTATGCCTTTTTCTTCTTGTCCAGAGCCATCTGTTACAGATCAGAACCCTTTATGTAGAACTTTGAGGTACAAAACGATTTTCAGGAATTTCCAATTCTGAGCAAATTAGACCCAGCATTATATGGCTCGCCTGAGTCAGCAATAACAAAGGAGATCATTGAGCAAGAACTTTATGGAGTTAATATTGAAAAGGTACTAAAGGTTATTTCTCTTTCTATGGTTACAATACAAATTTTACTGCCTTGACAATGGGGTCATCTAGGCTGATGACCTTGTTATTTGCATTCAGTCGGTGCTTCATAGCCAGTGGTTTGAACTCACATGCATTATCCATCCAATCTTTTATCTATCTATCTACTGGTCAGTCTATCTTCCTTTGAAATATGCATCGCTTTTCTGCTATATTTTTTCCTCATTTTGGTTATTTAGGCAATCGAGGACAGGAGGCTCTTTATACTCGACTACCATGATATACTCTTACCTACAATCAAAAAGATGAATTTATTAGAAGGAAGAAAAGCCTATGCATCAAGGACTGTGTTTTTCTTGACCCCTGGTGGTATTCTGAAGCCAATTGCTATTGAACTCAGCCTGCCTCCAACCCCATCTATGCCAAGGAATAAGCATGTCTACACCAATGGGCATGATGCGACAGCACACTGGACCTGGAAAATTGCCAAAGCTCATGTCTGTTCCAATGATGCTGGTGTGCACCAACTGGTAAATCATTGGTAAGTAGTCCACCCGAGAATAAGGAAACCATGTTGCGAGCTTCAACAATTCATCCTTTCTTCTGTCATCATGACTCACGAGTTCAGTAGGGTCCATAAATCAGGGAAAGATCTAATAGTATGTTGCACCATTTTAGCAAAGAAAAAAAAATCCTGTTATATTGTTGTTTCATGGTGAAGGCCATGTTTCGGTAAGTGCTGATCTGCCTATCGCTTTAAATTTCAGGATGAGGACTCATGCATGCATGGAACCTTATGTTCTTGCAACTCATAGACAGCTAAGTGCAATGCATCCTGTTTATAAATTACTGCATCCGCACATGCGTTACACTCTTGAGATTAATGCATTGGCACGACAGAGTTTGATAAACGGAGGGGGAGTTATTGAAGAATGTTTCAGTCCGGGAAAGTATGCCATGGAGCTCAGTTCAGCTGCCTATAAGAGCATGTGGAGGTTTGATATGGAGGCATTACCTGCAGACTTGATCAGAAGGTGAGTCTACTGTTAAGATTTCTACTTTGGTAGGTTTAACTAATGAAGATATATACATGAGAATTTTTGGTGAAACAACATGCATTCAGTTCACTGTTTTTTGTGTCATAAGTATCATGTTATATAGGGATTCAAAGACATCGACACAAGGAACAGAATTGACCAGCATTCGAGTTGATTTTGTGCATAGATTGGAAGTCAAACACTGAGCTGCTTATATAAATCAATCTATTGTATTGAACAAATTTTTATGCCATTACTAATTTATATGACAAACAATACATGTTTCTCGGCTCATTTGTTTCACCCTTTTATTTCAAATCATGGGTAGGATATAATCCATTTTAAGCATGACTAGAAAAGGCACATTTCTCTGTCACTCGAATTTATGAAGTTACTTCTGTTTTATTTTGGGTTTTTTCCCACGAAGGAGACATTTTCCTGTAACTATGTTTTATGAGATCATGGTGCTTCTTCTTTGTAACTGATTATGAACTTCAGAGGCATGGCTGTAGAGGATCCTTCAAGCATCCATGGTGTTCGGCTCATTATCGAGGACTACCCATATGCTGCAGATGGGCTTCTCATATGGTCAGCAATTAAAGACTGGATTGAGGAATATATTTCACACTTTTACTCAGAATCAAATAGTGTACGATCTGATACTGAACTGCAAAACTGGTGGAATGAGATAAAAAGTAAAGGTCATCATGATAAGAGGAATGAACCATGGTGGCCTCAACTGAACACGAAAGAGGATTTGTGTGGAATTCTTACTACAATGATCTGGGTCGCGTCAGGGCAGCACGCTGCTGTCAATTTTGGTCAGTATCCTTATGGTGGATACATGCCGAATCGGCCTACGCATATGAGGAAACTAATCCCGAGAGAAGATCAAGAGGAGTTCCAAAATCTCATTCTGGATCCTCAATCTGTGTTTCTTGCATCACTACCAACCCAACTGCAAGCTATGAAGGTCATGGCTGTTAAGGATACATTGTCAACACACTCTCCAGATGAAGAGTACTTGGGCCAAATGCAGCAATATCACTCACACTGGATTCATGACCAAAAGATTGAATCGGCATTCGACAAGTTCGCTGCGAGATTAGAGGAAATAGAAGAGATCATTCATAGGAGGAACAAAGATATACGACTTAAGAACAGATGTGGGGCTGGAATTCCTCCTTATGAGCTACTGCTTCCCACATCAGGCCCCGGAGTGACTGGCAGGGGAATCCCCAACAGCATTTCTATATGATACAACATTCAAGGTGCATTCGTTTCTTAAAATAGTTTTCCACATGTAAGTTGTTTAGGATTTCCACTGTTGTATTATTTCTGTGAGCTTTGCAATATCTTGCTGTTTGGTTCGAGATTTGAACTTGATCTCAGGTGGTTGATCTCTAAATGGTGCACTCAAACTACAGTATCATAATTTAAAACTTAATGATCTCACTTATTTGTTCTAGTATTCTCTCTCTCTCTCTCTCTCTCTCTCTATATATATATATATATATATATATATATATATATATATATATATATATATATATATATATATATATATATATATATATATATATTCTCGGGAAGGTTAGTGGTTTAATAATGATAGAACTCCATAAAGGAAGTGGAGGAAAAAAACTTAGAGCGGCCCGTGAGAGCTGGGCGGAGCGCTCCGTGGACTTACCAGACAGAGGTTGAGCCGTAAGCAATGTGCCAAAGCTCTCAATTGGAAAAATCTACTGTAAATTGCAACAGTTTAAAATTATTGATTTTCAATACAAACTTAAAGGAAGTTATTTATGTTTGAAAGCTAAATTCACAGGATTTAATGTCTGAACCTAACTCATTATGTAATCGTTTTTTGTGACATAAGATATACATAAAGTATATTTATAATGTGGAACAAATTGACGTGCTTTTCTCAGCCAGGCTTATCCATGCCAATTACGTATAATGTCATGAATTGAGCTTCAGCAAGCTGGAAAATAATGCGGAAACTTTGCATGCTCGATCTGTAATGGCATTGCTCAATCGCCTATCGAACAACCAGTCCGAGAACACTCACATGCATGCACCGGTTGGGCTCCTCTTCCTCAGAATTGGATCACTCTCTCTCAACTTAAAGGAAAACACAGGAAATCTCAAATATATTATAGATAGGGCAGAATAGAACCTTTACAGTAGGGAGCATCGCTATGTACATTAGGGGTCGAAGTGCGGAAAAACCCTAATCATAGTGATACCAAGACACAACACTAATGAAAATGAAACACTTAACATGAATATTTCATATGTGACACAATGACACTAATGTGGATATTAGCTAACCTGAACCTAAATTCAAATCCAATATTAGAAATATAACCTAAATGACTCTAAACCAAATGAAGTCCAAATCAAATTTCAATCAAGTATGGAGCCTCCAAGTTTGGATCCACGTGTCATACAAATCATGTGTGACCCTATCTACATGTGGTCAGTGTCTTGTAATAATTCTTCCTTGTCAAAACTCAACCTCGTCTTTGAGATTGTAGAATGTCAATACGCTCTACGCTTTGATTCTACAACACCATAACCACACAATCTCTTATATCAGTGAGCTCTCTTTAACGATATCTATACCTTGATCAGCATAGTGGTCGTTGTCTTGCCTTGATGCAACCCGTAGGATAGAGCCTCTCTTGTTCCCTCAAGGGACACATCTAGCTATCATCTACATCTCCATCGCATTCCAATACTGCACAACTCATATTCCACACTTCTCGATGTCAAGAGCTCCTTAACTATGGTAAACACCAAACAATCATCACTTTTTCTATAAGACTATCCTAAGTCGCTCCATCCCCCAATTCAAAGCTTGGCAAATACATCAAAATCACCTTTTTTCTAGAGCTCTCTCTTATCTCTTGGTAGGACTCCTCAACTATGGTCGACATCAAATGATCATCACTATTCACAATTACCTTCTCTAGAGATCTCCCTTGTCTCTTGGTAGCACGGCTTAGGTTTCAACCATCTACGAACCCAAGCTGGGTGTCATAGGTGATTACGCAACCTCCAAGATACAATACCACCATGGCATGCACCTACCTCATATCACATCTGAGATGCATGTTGTAGTCATCCAAATTAGTCATTATAAAGTTCAGTGTACTACTACAACAACCCATGCATACCTGAATGGACCTGGCTACTCTTGCTATCCTTATGAGGTAAGTGTTCATCGTCTTTAATATACTTTCAAAGGCAACGAGTAATACACCCAATGTCCTAATGCAAGTCGATGACATAACCTTTGCACATAAGTGTTCATCATCTTTAATATATTTTCAAAAGCAACGAGTCATACAACCAATGTCCTAATGCAAGTCGATGACATAATCAAATGTGTAGACACAATCCAACAAAGCATATACCGAGTGATCTCCAATGCACACCTCTAGATGCATCGGCGACATTTCAACACATCACATTTAGCAGTTGGGATGGTGTAGCCTTACAAAGTTCATGAATTCTTGGTCTAACCTCGTCCTAGATGCTCGATTCTACTTGATCCTCGACTATCAAGGTGTTTAGATTCTCATGTGATGGGGCCCTCCATAGATATAACAACTAGCTGTAGGGCCCTTGTGTGGACTCGGTCTTCTCCTTGTTAACCATACGAGTATCATGTCAAAGCACGAGAGCTGAATCCTATCGAGTATTACTATCAAGCAAAGTATGTTGAAGTCTACGTCTACCACCAACTCTGCTATCTGGCAGTGCTTAACAAAGAAGAGTTCTTAGATATCTTTGTCCCATGAAAGACTGTCAATAACTATGATGTCATGGTGTGGTGTATGTCCCTAGGTTATTGTTATGTACCAGGACTACATCCTATGCACTAGAATGGTCTGCTCTTAACAGGCATATCATGGATATCCAGTAGTCTTGTTAAAAAGTGTCCAGTAAGCTTGACTGAGGCCAACAATCGGTTGTGCATGAAAGTTGAAGTGATTTAGAAAAATAAAGCAAAATCTAACACTACAGCTAGCACCTTTACATAGAGCTCATCAATATCTTTCCAACAACAAGTGCATGCACACACACATAAGGTTTCGATATTGGATAAGGCGGAAATCGTCGGTCATAGATGACTAGCTTTTCTGGCAAGATATGTTGATTGGGTTCAACTAGGTTTGGTTGACTGAAACAGGGTCAAGTAAAAAGAGCTAAGTTTTAATGAAGAACTAGATTTGAATATGGTTATTGAGAAATAAGAACCACATCCAATTTAAACTCCATGCTATATTAAAAACACAGTATCTAAATGAGGAGTCCACCGACGAGTCTTCCTCCTTGTCGCCTCTATTCAACCCCAAATTAGTAGATCCACCACCAACCACGGCTTCTTTAGCTACTCACGTTATTTCTATATGCAACACTCAAAAAAGAAACCAAAGCCGTTAGTAACAACTGCAATTGGATGCTGGAAGCGGGCAAAAAAATAGAGTATTCTAGCTATCTTTTCTTGCACCATTAGCAAAGCCGATTGAAGGTCAAATTGAATGCTCAGAGAAGAATCATGACCTGAAATAGCAAAAGAAAGACCTTCAATAGCTACTAACCGGATCGAATTCCATGGGAAGCAAGCAATGCTCCCTTTTCCTTTTCCTGTCACCGGTGCACCTCAAAATCATTTCTCGTTCAAATGATCAGTCTCCAAAGCAACCCAATCGCCCAAAAAGCTTCATGATCATCTGGAAACTTGTTTCCCACGTGCAAATCATGAATGACAACACGATCCTCTTTGAAAACGCAGTAGATCACTCTTCTTCTTCTTCTTTTTTAATCATTTTCAGTTGATCTCCACTCGCCCAAAAGAATAAAATATACGGGAATATGCTCTAATATCAATTGTCATGAGTTAAAATCTAGCAAACTCAAAAACTGCAAAGTATCACCTATTCGATCCAAGATTGCATTGATTGATCGTCTATTGAGTAACCATCCCAAAAACACTCACATGCATCTCTCCCTCTCTCAACTCAAGTAGAAATAAAGGAAATCTCAAATGTATTACAAAATAAGATAGAATAGAGTCCTCTACGAGAACTAACACTAGGGGAAAAAATAATCATATGACATGACAGTAATAGAAAATAGACACTTAACATGGATACTCCAAATATGACATAATAACATTAATGTGGATTTGAGCTAATATAGATCCAAATCTAAATTCAATACTAGAATTGCAACCCAAATTAAATTAAAATTAAATCTAAATCTAGTATGATTTCTCTAAGTCTGAATTAATGTGTTATTTGTCCTATGATATATAGTCTATGCTTCACCGTAAAAAGGTAAATGTGACTCTATTGGTTTAAGGATGACCCACAATCATTGATTAACCTGCTAATCTCGGGAGCATATATAAATGGTCTATTTAATTGAGTTTTGTTAGATTAATGTTAATTATAGTTGAATTTATTAAACCCATATACATTAATAACATTTAATTCATGTTTATATCCCAAATATTCAATTGATGTATTATTGATATATGTGAAAGTCCAAAAGTATAAAAAGTCATATGTGAGTGACTTGTGCATGTGATGACCAAGAGGAGACAAAGTTTAGCCTCATATTGAAGAATGAAACAAACCCACATGTCCTTTTATATAGTTGACAAACCATGAACCTTAGTTCAAAGAGCTTGAGAAGAACATGCTAGACCACACACACGCGCCAGTCCAAGCTTAGGTTTGGGAATTGTGTTCGGTCTATCTTTTTCAACAAAATGTTTTTGATCTAACGGCTAAGAGTGCTTGTATAAGAACAATTACGAGACGAAGAGATGTGTCGTTTGGATCAGATACACGATATGTGATTCAACACGTACTTTATAAATGTTATCAGGGCTTCCTAATAAGTTCATTACAATGATTACTCTCTCTCCTCCCATCTCCCCTCTATGGTTTGCCTGCGATGTGACTGCTTACAATCATTCTTCCCTCCAATCATAGGTGACTAAGGCATGGTTGAGGTTGACTCGAAGCTAGGCACATGTCTTTCGAGTTGTGTGTGTTTTATCCAAGAAGGAAGGCACAGGTACTTGTACATACTCATAGCAAGATACTGATTTCTCTAAGGCAAGTTTGAAAGGGAGACTTACATAAAAAATGTTTTCTAATTATTGCTTATGTTTTTGTTTTTCGTATGGTTTGTTTTATAACTTACTTTGGATTTGCATCTATTGTTGTCGACAGAGGCACGTTTATATTTATTGCATATTGGGTTATTATGTATGTATGTCTGCGGTTTTTACCAACAGTCTTAGAGAAATCAATATTCAGTATAGTAAACATGTTTACAATTGTTATCCTCCGACCTAAGGTCAACTTAACCTTGATGTCGGAAAAGTTTATCGGTTCCCACTTTAAACATTGACAACAACATATAAAAATTTGGTTAACCATGTTAGGGATGCATATTTATATTGAGTCGGATTGTCCCCTACTCGGTGATATTGACCCTAAAAGATAGAATAAAATTGCTGAGTAGAAGGAGAAGGACACTCTGTATCGATGTTATATTTTATCACAATTATCAAATATTTTATTCGATGTATATAGTTCTTCCCCTTCCACGATAACGAAAGATCTTTGGGTTGCTTTGGATCAGAAATACAATATTGAATACCTCGATCTTGAAAAATATTTTGTGGCCAAATTTCTTTAGTATCAAATGGTAGAAAAGAAATCTGTTATTGAACAGACTCACGAGTTTCAGTTTTTATATCATAGTCTCAAAGAAGTCGAGATAGAGTTTCCTAATAAGTTTATTGTTATATCTATTAATTAAAAATTTTCTAAGTCTTGTAAGGGTTTCGGCTTAGATCTCAATCATAAAAAGGGCAAGATGACCCTTGATGATCTAATAGTAGACATAACAATAGAGAAAGAGCATAGAAGTTAGAAATCAGTTATGCATGTAGACAACACCCAAGGGTTAACCTAATGGTTAAAATAAAACAATCTAGTGATCTTAAGAGAAAACAATAAAAACATAAACCAAAGGTCAATTATGTTGTATGATATGCTAGATTAGGTTATTTAAACTTTAATTCCATGAAAAGAATGATGAATTTAAATCTTATTCCTAAGACTGTTATAGATAGAAAGCATAAATATGGTATATGTGTGCAATTGAAATAACCTAGGAAACCTTTTCATTCGATTGAAAAGAAATATGAGATTTTGGATTTGGTGCTCATTGATATTTATGAATTCAATGGAATGACTATGCAAGATAACAAACGATATTTTATCATGTTTATTAATGATTGTGGTACATATTATTATATTACTTACTTAAAAGTAAAGATGAAACTTTAGAAAAGTTTTAAATTTTTAGAAATGAAGCACAAACTCAAACAGACATTGTACTTAAACGACTAAGGTCTGATAGGAGAGGAGAGTATACATCAAACATTTTTCAAGTATATTATCTAAACAATTGTATTGTTCATGAGGTTACAGATCCGTACTCTCCTCAGTATAGTGGGATAGTTGAATGGAAGAATAGAACCTTACGTTATATGGTTAATGTTTTACTTTAAAGTTTGGGGTTACCTACCTATATATATGGGGAAGCTTTGAATATGACTTACCATATTTTGAATAGAATTTTCCATAAGTATAAGGAAAGTAGTGCCTTTGAGCATTAGAAGGATTTAAAGACCAATATCAAATATCTTAATGTGTAGAAGTGTCTTGCGAAAGTACTCATCCCTAAAAATAAGAGAAATAAATTGAGACCTAAAACAATGGATACTATATTTCTAGGTATGTGTACAAATTCTTGGTAATTAGATATGATGTTTCTGGTATAAATGTAAATACAATAGTTGAGCTTTGTGATGCTACATTGTTTGAGAATGTATTTTCCATGAAGTATACAAAGTATATCTTCTAAAGCTTCTGACTCTACTACTAGTTTTATTCTCGATCATGTAGAAATGATAACAAATGTGAGATATGATCTTGATTGTATTATTTTCATATCAGATGACTCTGAAGAAATAACTGAATTAAAGAGAAGTAAATGACCTATGATATCAAATGACTTTAGAAATGACTTTATTATTTTTAATGTCGATGAGAGTCATATCACCTTTGAGAAGGTATGACCTCAACCAAGGTTAAGTTTTGAAAGAAAGTCGTTAACAATGAAATTGAATAAATTCTCTCTAATGATACTTGAGAATTAATGGATTTAATTTTTATTGTTCTCTTATGGGTTGCAAGTAGATCTTTGAGAAGAAACTAAATGCAAAGGGAACAATTAATAAGTACAAGGTCAGGCTAGTTACTAAGGAATACACACAAAAAGAAGAAATGAATTACTTTGATACTTATTCTCCAAATTTTCGAATGACTACTCTCTGAGTATTTATAACACTAACCTTCATATATGACCTCATAATCTATCGTATGGATGTGAAGACTTTCCTTCATGATAACCTTCATGAGAAAATTTATATGGATTAGGCAGAGGGATTTGTAGCTCTTGGAAATAAATCAAATCTGTAAAATCTTGTTAAATCATTAGATGGTTTGAAATAAACCCCTCAATAACGGCATGAAAAGTTTGATTCGGTCAATAATGCTTTTACCATTCTTTGCCTTTATGTAGATGATATATTGTTGTTTGGTTCGAATATGAGAATAATAAGTGAGACTAAGTCATTTTTATATAGTAAGTTTGAGATGAAGGACATGAATTTGGTTGATGTGATTTTAGGACTTAAAATCATAAAGTTTATTGATGATATAGTAATCTCTCAGTCTCACTATATGAGAAAATTTTAGAAAGATTTTGGATATATAAACTGTCTGACATGTTAATACCTCATATGATTCATCTAAGGTTTTATATAAGAATGAGAGTTGTATTTTTGTATCTCAACTATGATATTCTTAGATTATTAGTAATTTGATGTATCTAACCAATTGTTGTGTGTAAATTAAGTAGATACACTACTTGTCCATACACAAATTATTTCACTATCTGAAGGAAACAATTTCCCTATGAGTGCATTATGACAAATATACTTCTATTCTTGAAAGATTTAGTGATAATAGTTGGATAACAAAGAACTTTAATAATAATGAGATCACTAGATATGTGTTTCTTGTGGGTGGTGCTATCACTTTGAAATCTAAGAAACATACCATATTGGTTTGTTCTACCTTTAAGGCAAAAAAGATGAGAAAGCAACGGATTCGCAAATGCACTTCGGAGTCTTCCTAAATCTGTTGAAACCATAGCAAGACCTCTAAAGATATAATGTAGAAGATCTCTTGCCTCTTGGGATGGAAACCGATAGTGATGAAGAAACCCCGGACTTTCACAAATTGAATGGCCTCATTCCACATCGCCCAAAAAGCATATAGAAGAAAGAGTTAGTGCTAGTAGCAAATGGATCGTTCCGCCTCAAGGGAGAAGCTTCTTAATGGTTGTTGGATCTTACCCAAATCCAAGATTTTGGAGATTTAGCAACTGCTAAAATGGATAGAATCAAATACAGAGACTATGCCTACTTGGAGCACTCTCAAAGAACTAAAAGAAAGGAAGGGAGAACCAAGAAGCCATGTGCACACCGTGGCCAAGAAAGAAAAAGCCAAGGCTAGACCACACAAGGAAGCACGAAGAACCCAAGGTCCATCAGAACTGGAGAGAACCAGAGGCCAGAGCTTATAGAAGTTCCCCATGGGCCCAGGATAGGGAATTCACACCCATTGTATCTTTCCCAAGTCCTTATCATCCTTCAGGAAAGGGGCCTCATCAGACTCCCCTATGTTACAGACCCTCCAACACCCAAGGGTAGGCCCCGTGGGAGTAGCGGGCCATTTCCACCGCCTTCGAGGACACGGAGGACTTTCCTCAAGCACAAGATCCAAGACCTCATAGACCAAGGGAATTGTCTCAGGAGAAGCCTCTCATATCTATTGTTATTGTTAGTTTACTACTGTCTATGCTTTGTGCGTCCACTTCGCAAACCTAATGCTTTGCTCGTTGTTACCTACGCACTGCCCCAACCCACCCACTTATAGGCATGGGTAGGGCTACATAAGCACTAGACGAAATCCCTGACGGCTATGCACAGCTCACTATGGGCTCCCTACCCGCTACCTTTGACCTTGTGGGGCTTGCGAAACAAGCCTCCATTGCTTCACTACCCGCTACGAATCACTTTCCTTTCTTCATGCGGGGACGCTTGGAAGGCAGAATCCTAATTCGACAGCTAAGTGCTTGAAGTTTACTAGATACGTCATCGACTTAGTACGGTAATGTAAGTTGCCTTCCTTGGTGAGTTGGCCAATCAATGAGTCAACCTGGAGCCGTCAAGCCCATCGCTGGTAGGGTAGGACAAGGGATAGGAGAAAGAGTGTTCCCTTGGAGGCGGAAAGCTGCCAACAACCCATCCTTAAATACCTATATTAGAACCCCTAGGGGTAGCTCAATTAGGAGGACAGTAGTGCCAGTGGACAACCAAACCCCTAATACACCCCTTAGGGGTTGCTCATTAGGTGCACTGTTGGGACCCACGGGGCGGTGGAGTTGTTGGATGGGAGGGGTTGCCCCCTTGGGGGGATAAGAAAAGCAGAACCACTCCGGGGATGAGAGCGGAGAGAGAGGGGCCCCACTAATACGGGGCCACTCGATCGACAACCACAACCCACAACCCCAGGGAGTAAGGCACCGGAGGAAACCAGCACAATTGTGGTATACCGAAGGGGCAGCTGGTACTCGCTTCTTTTTAGACCCTCCGCCTCTTGTTATACCGCCTTTTCCTTTCCTTTCCTTTCCTTTCCTTTCCTTTCCTTTTCCTTTTCTTAGCTTCCTCTTATGTAACCTAGCGCTTACTGTTACACTTGACATTTTCATGTCACCATATGAAATTGAAATTTTCATGTCACAGTACCGTTTTTCAACTTCTACATGACTAAGAAATGAAACTTTTTTAACCAGCTCCTGCTTTTTGTACCTGTTGCTAAGAACTATACTACCTACGGCTTTAGAAAGTGCTCTTTTTCCTACAACCTAACTTTCTTTTCAACTGGTATTTCATCCTCGGAACAATTTATCATTGACTTTGAAAGAAGAGTTAAAAATAATCCTACTCCTCCTATTATTTTATCTCCTACTATAAAAAGTGATACATCTTTCTGTAATGGCACACCTCAATATCGTTATAAAGAGCAAGTTTTTTCTATATTACATGACACTAAACTAAAAATTGATCATCTTAACTCTGAAGAGTTGCATTCGATACAAGAACAAATTGAGAAGCTTTCTATGGATTTTGAAGAATTCAGTTTATTAAAAAGTGTTCCAAAGGTGCTTGAGAAGCTTGTATTTGAATATGAGCTATCAGCAAAAGCAACCATTTTATCCAAAAAAGATCTCGATACTGAGATAAGGGATGCAGTTTTTCAAATGGATAGTTATACTTTAGAAGCAATAGGAATATATGTTTTGTCATTGTTATTTAGTGAAGATAAAAAATCATTATTTGTCAGAGCAGCTACCTTTATTGATAGATTGAGTCAGTGTATAGAATTTCACATTACTGTGATTGAACAAAGAAAACAACATGCTTTAGGAATTAATAAAGAGTATGGATCAGTTAAAGGTATGACAAAATCACCAGCTCAAGGTGCTAAGCAAAAAGATACAAAAGTCTCAGTGAAAGATGGAAGTACTTCCAGAACCATAGCAATATACTTGATGGAATTTCTTATTGATAGAAAAATAATCAATGTAAGTTAAGATTTCATCGAAAAAGAATCAATTCGTGTTGTAAGAGGTCGTTATACGAAATTAAAGTATTTATATGTTATGTGTCTGTTCGACATTTCAACACTTCCTGTCAAAATTAGCCTACCTATGATTGTTCCACCAGTTGACTGGAGGGTGATAGATAATGTTTTAATAAACAAAAAGGATGTACTACAAATCAGTGATATTACAGGTGGATACTTAAGAAACTCCCAGAGTTTCAAAGCCCTTCCTTACCGACTGTTGAGCAGCCCAGAATATAAGAACTTTTATATTACATTCAAAGATCGTGAGAAATGCAATGAATTATGCAACATCGTTAATCACTTACAAAAGCAGCGTTTCCGCATTAACAGCGCAATGTTCAAATTCCTTTTAGATAATAAGGATGTGTTAGAAGAATTTGGTCTTCTAATGCCTTCCTGGCTGGCAAATGTGGAGCCTCATATTATCTTCCGGATCTTCAGAGAAGATTTGTTGGAAACGAATAATAAGCAGTTCAAGTTTTCAACCTTAGTCAAAATCTTAGATAAACGTATTCAACAGGCTCGGTATGAGCAGCTTACTTATTATAAGAATAGCAACAGCCTACGAGGGGTTATCTTTCTATCTTCCAGCATTCTTAGACTTCAGAGGTCGAATTTCTCGCACAGGAATCCTAAACTTCCATGAACGGAGTCTAATAAAGAGTCTTATTCTTTTTGATGATGATCGAAAATATGAAGCCATCCTTAGTGAGCAGAAAGATGAGGATTTCTCCAGGATGCGAATGTATTTTTACAGCTCTGCAGCCTCACATTACAAAAGTTTCAATTCAATCAAGGAGAGTATGGAATGGTTTTCCAACATACTTGAGAAATACAATAATAATAATAATGTGAAGGAATTCATTCAATTTGCATCTTCTGGTAAAAAACCATTTCAATTTATTAGCATGTTTATTAATTATAGCTTCAATGCAGAAGAATCAATTTTCACTAAAATACCAATCAGTATGGATGCATCCTCTAGTGCTTATCAGATCATGTCATATTTACTTTTCAATAAGGATTTGGCAAAAAGAACAAATTGAATTACAGGATCATCCATTAAAGATCTATACAGCTCACTTTTGGAGGATATATCCAATGAATTTCAATCATCATTAGATAAAGATCTGGCAGATATTGTTTGCAAAAACCTGACTCGGGGACTAGTTAAGTCAATCTATATGCCACTGGTTTATGGAAAGACTCAATTTAGTGCTACCTATGATGTTGAAAGCCATATGTCATTTATTTTAAATAAAAAATAAAATAGTATGATTACAAAGATATTCTACAAGGTTTGGGATAGCAAATTTCCATCAATCAGCAAATTGATGAAGTTAGTAAGCGAAATTGCCTGGGTAACAGCTTACAAGCAAAGGCCTTTTTCTTATTCGAATTTCATATTTACCACCATTCAAGATTATATGATTGAAAAAAAGATAGGTGTATGGGTTTACAATAAGCCGCTAAAAAAGAGACACAAGATCACCATCTCATTACCAACAACCTCTAGGAATGCTTTGAAAAGTATGAGGTCAAGCTTTGCAAATCTTATCCATCAGTTTGATGCATCTATTGCTTATAGAGTGATAGAGTATTGTATGGCTGATGATATCCCAGTTTACACAGTCCACGACAACTTTCTCACTAATGTATTGTTTGCATCTAAAATGCCACCTTTCTATATCTCAGCATTTTTATCACAGCAGGATCCTCTCTCTATAATTAACAGTCTGCTATTTGAGAATTTATTCCCGAATTCGAAGAGGGGAGGCCATGCTGATGTGAACAATCATATCTATGATAGATATTGTAGTAAACTCTACATTTTTCCAAGAGAGGAATTAGAAGCTTTAATGATGGAAATTATGCCACCTAATCTGGCTTCAACACAGATCAAACAATGGAATAAACATTGTGAAGAACTAATCGATTCTTATTTATCCTTTGCTCATGAGGTAGGTTGCAGTAACGGTGAACTCAGCACACAATGTTATCTTAGTAAGCTAAGAGAGTTTACTTCACTGATGGAAGAAAGCAAACAGATTGGGAGTAACGCAGTACACCCTTTTGAGTTGTATAAATTGCTGAGAACTACGTGTTACTAAAGAATAGGAATGATAAGCGAGATTCAATTGTTGAATGGTGACACAAAAAAAGAAGAAATGAATTACTTTGATACTTATTCTCCAATTTTTCGGATGACTACTATCTGAGTGTTTATAACACTAACCTTCATATATGACCTCATAATATATCGTATGGATGTGAAGACTTTCCTTCATGATAACCTTCATGAGGAATTTATATGGATTAGGCAGAGGGATTTGTAGCTCGTGGAAATAAATCAAATGTATAAAATCTTGTTAAATCATTAGATGGTTTGAAATAAACCCCTCAATAATGGCATGAAAAGTTTGATTCGGTCAATAATGCTTTTACCATTCTTTGCCTATATGTAGATGATATATTGTTGTTTGGTTCGAATATGAGAATAGTAAGTGAGACTAAGTCATTTTTATATAGTAAGTTTGAGATGAAGGACATGAGTTTGACTATATGATTTTAGGACTTAAAATCACAAAGTTTATTGATGATATAGTAATCTCTCAGTATCACTATATGAGAAAATTTTAGAAAGATTTGGATATATAAACTGTCGACATGTTAATACCTCATATGATTTATCTAAGGTTTTATATAAGAATGAGAGTTGTATTTTTATATCTCAACTATGATATTCTTAGATTATTAGTAATTTGATGTATCTAACCAATTGTACATGACCAAATATTGCATTTGTTGTGTGTAAATTAAGTAGATACACTACTTGTCCATACACAAATTATTTTACTATTTGAAGGAAACAATTTCCCTATGAGTGCATTACGACAAATATACTTCTATTCTTGAAAGATTTAGTGATAATAGTTGGATAACAAAGAACTTTAATAGTAATGAGATCACTAGATATGTGTTTCTTATGGGTAGTGCTATCACTTTGAAATCTAAGAAACATACTATATTGGTTTGTTCTACCTTTAAGGCAAAATCATGTGCTTTGGATGATACTGGATTGGAAGTTAAATGACTTAAGAGACTTATGTTCAATTTACCTATGATAAAAAAATGACTTCTTGTAATTTCAGTATACTGTGATAGTATTACTACAATTGCTAAGATCATTAGTTTCAAGTACAATCAAAAGCAGTGGAGTCACATCAAAGTCAGATTCAAGTCTATAAGGGCTTTTATATCTAATGGGTGATCATTGTACATTTTGTTGGATCCAAATATAACACAGTTGATCCATTGACTAAGGATCTATCAGTAGCCTTAGTTGAGAAATCCATGTTGGACATAAGACTCAAACCCATAATTTATTCACAATCAGTGACAACACAACCTATTTGAGTAGAGATCCTATGAAGAATGCTTAATGTGATAGTAACAAACTGTTGGGTGAATATGATGACACTTTGTATTAGTGATAGTTTTAGTATATGTGCTTGTCTTTTGTAAATCTAAAGTGTCACGACTATAAGTTTAGTAAGAGATTTTTCTCTCAATGAGATCAAGTCATAGAAAAAATACTAGTTGTACATCCTTGGGCATGATTGACATTGTGAGACCATAGTAGGAGAATTGAGTTATTACCTGAAATCAATCATGATACAAGATATGAATGCATAAACATTAATGCATCACCCCTAAAGATCATGTCATAGCCTTTTAGTATGTTGTTACCAATGAATACCTTTACACCCAAGGTTTATGTCTAAGATGTATGTTTGCCTAGTGCTTATAAGGATAATATTAGATAATTCAGGTAATGGTTCAAACTGAAATGTACTTTTACTAAAAGCATAATATGATGGTTGGTTTAAGAGTGTACTTTTACACTTGAGGACTTTGTAAGAGATAATTGAACTAATGTTAATTATGATTGGGTTTATTAAACTCATGTGCATTAATGATATTTAATTCATGTTTATATCCTAAATATTCAATTGATGCATCATTGATATATGTGAAAGTCCTAAAGTGTAAAAGGTCACATATGAAGGACTTGTGCATGTGATGAGCAGGCAGATCTAATGACACCATGAAATACATACTTTGCTCTTCCAAACACTATTTTCTAGATCTAATATTGGGCCTAGAAGAAGAATTGGTTGCTCACGTACAATTTTTACTCAATCGATTGAATTCATGTCCAATTCTGGATTAGTATTTATACACTCCATTTTACTAAACACCCCTAATTATTTTCTAAAAATTACTCCTTAAGTTCACTTTTCTCATTCGCCCATTCTTTACCATCTATTACGTGCAAAAGGTGCACATGTCACACATTCCTCTTCAAATAGTGACGTATTATTAGCCTCCTTTAAACAAAATGTGACCTTTTCACCCGCTTAAAGGATTTATTGTAACCAACTTTCTCAAAACTCCATTTTATGTCGACTTTTTTGGTGAGATTCAAGACTGAAATTGAGATGAAAGTTGAGAGCAATGAACAAAGAGGTCGGAAAGATCGATCGATAGAAAGATTGGACATCAGTTTAAGAGAGTTTTGAAAAGAGAGAATTTAAGAGGGTGAGATTAAGAAGGATCGAATGATTGATGATGGAGTGAAATCAAGAGAAAATGATTGAAGGAAGAAAAATCAAGAAAGATGGTTGGGAGAAGTGGGTGGCACCAAAGAGATGATTGAAACGAGGAAAAGCCGGTGATTAGAGAAGAGAGCTATATGCTCGAGGAATAATTTATAAATTCTTATATAAAGAGTATGTCTTTAGTAAAATAGAATGAATTGAATAGTAAATAGTCTTCCTTTCAAAAGTTATGTGTCCAAGTTTTGGTCACGGCTCAATCTCACTGTCTGGCGAACGGGTTTACATTGGACAAACATGGCTGGTTCAGGGTAAGCCAAGGCCCGCTGTTTCAAACCAGTGATTTACTTGAACCCACAATCATAACCAAACTGAAACCTCTCTTGGGTTTCGGGTTCAGTTAGAAACTGTCGGTTTCTCCATTCAATATCTTATTTTATGAAAAATTATATAAAAATTTCAATTTTAGACGGCCAAGATGTATCCGTTTCTATCGTGGTTCCGGCTCAGTTTCTGAAAAATCTTAATTTATCGAACAAGGGGACAGTTCCAGTCACGGTCTGATCGAGGTTAAGCCGGTTCACAACACGGTTCGGTATATGTTGAACCGGCAGTCGGGTTACAATCCCTACAGGTGAGGTGAGGGGCAATTCGGTCACCAAGTAGCTGCCACAAAACCCTACCACGCTGCCAACCAAACCCTTTAGAAGCGCGACTGCGTGGCCTCAACAGGGGAGGCAGAAGCTGCAGCTAACAGGGGCCGAAGCAATGGTGTCTGGTTCGGGTGCGTGCGCGCGGGTGGTGGTGGTGGATGCCCGCCACCACATGCTGGGGCGGCTGGCGTCGATTCTAGCGAAGGAGCTCCTCAACGGTCAGAGGATCGTGGTGGTTCGCTGCGAGGAGATCTGCCTGTCCGGCGGCCTCGTCCGCCAGAAAATGAAGTACCTACGGTTCCTCCGCAAGCGAATGAACACGAAGCCCTCTCACGGGCCCATCCACTTCCGAGCCCCCTCCAAGATCCTCTGGCGTACCCTTCGTGGGTACGTTTTCCTTCTCCTTTCCATCTCCCCCTCTCCCCCTCTCCCTGTCACTTTCTCTCTCTGAACATGAACGCACAACAGCAGAATCCTGAAGCTACAAAGAGGGGAAAATACAATCTTGAAGCATTTTCTTTGTTCAGGTCTCTCCCCCCACGAAAGCAACAATGTAATCTTGCATAAAAAACTCGAAACTACAATTCTCTAGTATTTGTTTCTCCCCTCTTTGTTGGTTCCTTTTTCTTGTTGCTCCTCATGATCTATTTTTCGTTTAGATTTTTTTGTGCCCTAGAAACTGTTTATGGTGTTGTATGTACTCTCTTTCTTGATCGTTTGATTTGTTTGTGGCGGGTGGGTGATTTTTCTTTTGTTTTAGTGTCATTGGTCGTACTTCTTTTTCGACCGCAGGTCGATTGTTTTTTAGTGTTTCTGCAATCTCTTTCTCGTTCGTTTTATCGTATCCAATCTATTGGCTTTTAATATTCTAAAGTGCAGTCTTTCTCGATGGTTTAATTCGTATCTCGTATAGAATGGGTTTTTTGTTTTTCGTCCTGTTTCTCTCTTTCCTCTTTATCCCCTTTATAATTGGTTCTTTGTGCCTTGTTCTTTGCTTTATTTTGTCTAAATGCGTTTGCGGGTATTGGTTCTTTATAATGATTCAGGATGATCCCTCACAAGACCAAGCGTGGTGCTGCCGCCCTCTCGAGATTGAAGGTGTACGAGGGCGTCCCACCGCCTTATGACAGGAAGAAGAGGATGGTCATCCCTGATGCTCTCAAGTGAGTTCTTTCATTTCCTTTTGTTAGAAGAGTGCACAACGACGTGATCTTCATGTTCAAAGACCTTACAATCGACCGTTCACACAGTGTTCTGACAAATAAATTCGGTTGTGTATGTGTTTAAACTAGAGCTAGTGTTTTGGCTTATAAAGTTCGAATTGTAGATTGAAAAGCATGTGTTGGTAGTTGATTCTAAATGGTTATAGGCACTCTACCTATATATATGTGGTTAGTTTTTGTTTGAACAAATGCTTGAAACCTGAGTTACAGAGCTTGAGCAAATAGTTCTCCGACAGTTCAGCAATAAATTTTCCATATATTTTTTTGCTAGGAGGTTTCCATTTTCCCTTTTTCCCAGGTTTGCTTTCCTCATCATTTTGTGAGTCATTCACAATGTAGATTTTAGTAATCCAGAGTTTTGCTTCCTTGGTGCTGTTTTTGGAAATTAGGGTTTTGAGACTTCAGAAGGGGCACAAGTACTGCCTGCTGGGTCGTCTGTCATCAGAGGTTGGCTGGAGTCAATATGATACTATCAAGGCAAGATCCTTTTCTCTGTTTGGTATTTCATGCATTGTCTGGGATTGTCGATTGATGCATTTTCCAATGGGACATTTGAGAAGATAGCTTGTACAGAGGCCTGTTTTTGTGTTATTCGTGATGCATTCATTGAAAATGCTGGTCAGTGCATCCTAGTTTCTCTGCACTGCAATTTCCCATTTTTTGTTTTTGGTGGTAAATTGGAATGATTGCTCAATTAAGCACTTGCACGATGATGGAAACCAAAAGGCCATAATTGATGATTGGTTATAGGGTCGGTCTGGTTAATCTATTATTTATTAATTTCTTATCATGCTGTTGCTCCAAGTACAAATTCATGTTTATTTCCATATATCATGGTTATTGACACGGTTACCTTTAGCCAAGCAGCCTACTTAAATGCTTGGTTAAATATAGAGGTCCATTTTGTACAGGATTATTGTTTCTCTATTTCAAGTGGGAATTCTACCAGGGGGACATACCTGTGTTCGACACTACATTACTCATACACTTTTACTTCTTTTGTGTTTGATGTGTTCGACTCACCGTAAACCCACCCAAACCAAGCCTTTTCCCACAATAAGCACGGCTTGCTACATTGGTTCTCACCTATGTTGCATGGATATAGGTACGGTACCGGTACCCGATACGGGTATGGGGTACACAATTTAAAAAAAACTAAGGTATGGGTATGACATTATTAAAAAATATTAAAAAAATTACATATATATATATACACAATTATATAGAACATTCTATATTTTAAAGTACATATTCAAGCATATTAATATATATATATATATAATTATAAACTAAATTAGATCCAAATACAAACACCAACTAAATTAAATACAAATACAAAATACATATAAAACTCGGATTAGATTCAAATACAAAATATAAAGGTTAGTTTACATGGATCTGAAAAGGTTAAAGTTGCAAAACCCTTAATAAAAAGTCACATGCAAAAAGGGGGAGAACTAGCTGGTGTCGTCTTACACGTATCGTATCGCATATTGCTGGGCTCCATGATACGAGCGTATCGTATCAGATTGCCCGTATCGTACTTTAATATTAAAATAATACAAAAAATATTTAAAAAATCAAGAAAAATTAATAAAAATTCAAGAAAAATCAGAAAATCAGGAAAAAAATTGGTAATTGCTTTAAATTCATATAATGCAAAGTTTAGTACAGATTGAGTATTCAACATTGAACAATTGCATGATTTGCATCCAAATTTATATATTTTGAATAAAAAAATGAAATACATTTACATTTTACAAATTATAATCAGGATCATCAACTAAATAATCTTCATCTTCTCCTTGCTGAAGATCCTCTTCCTCATCATCATTAACACCACCTGTTTGGAAATCAAATTCTTCATCTCCTTGATACTGTTGTTGCGCTCCTTCCAAATTAATCCATGCAATGTCTTCTTCAGTTAGGAGGACATTTTCTTCGTTGTCTTCTATAATCTAGTCTTCTAATATATCAAAATTATCCAAACTTATTGTATCAAAGTGGCTTTCTTGTCTATTTACTTTTTTTAATTGCCTACAACAAACAAAGATAAACAATTAGTAAATACTATTAACAATTGAAGTCCAACAATTTATTGAATTAAACATTTAAGTACTAAGTAATACAATATTATCTTTCACGAAGGCGCAACGAATAAAAACTATTCAGTCTCTTATGTTCCAACCTGTTGCGTTTTTTTGTATGGATGTGTTCAAAGACACTCCAATTTGTACAATACGGTGCGATACGGGTAACATTGTAGATAACACTAGAACCAGCCATGAATGAAAATAAAGAAAGAAAGATTATCTGCAAAAGACACAAAAGGAGCGCACATTCCAATAAAAATCGATCGTGATCGTTGAAACTTGCAGAATCATAGTGAAACATCCAGCGATCCTAAGAAAAACAAAACCCTTCGAGTCCCTCTTCTCAGTTTACCAGTTTTGTGTAAAAACTGGTTCTATAAATACCTGTTTTGCTTTCAGCCCAGGAAATCGGGTGTCGGTCTTGCTTCGGCAGAGATCTCTCTCTACTTCTCTCTCTTTCTCTCACCAGATGCAAAGAGATTCTCTCTTTGCTCCACGCAGAGAAACCATTTCGCTCTCTTTCTCTGTGTTTGTCGGGAAACCATCTCTCTCTTTCTCTCCCTCCCTCTCTCTCTCTTTGTTGTGAAGCTCACCTGAATCGCCGCTCTAGGTTGCCATCCTCGCCACCGTCGGACTGCCCTAACCATCTTCTCGCCTCAGCCACCGTCCTCCCCCCACTTAGCCACCACAGGTGTCGTCGGGATGAACACCTCCGTCACCTTGTCTGATATGATTGTCCCACCCATTTCCACTCGCCAGATTTCGACCCCAAGTCTGTGTGTAAGAGAGAGAATGAGAACTCGGCAGACCTGCTTCTAGGTTTTGTAATTGGAGAGAGCGGGCGGGCTAGTAGGAAGTACCCGGTACGTGGTGTACCCAAATTTGGGTATGCGTACCGGTATATAGACATACATACCGGTACGCCATTCAGCAAATGGGTACGTACCAAACATACCCATACGCGTATCCGTACCGGATACGGGTACGATGCCCAAATTGGCATACCCGTGCAACGTAGGTTCTCACTCACCATAGGGTACAATCCTATGCATATCAGCATTTAACTCCATAAAAGAAGGATCACACTTTATTGTTTCTTTCCAAACTTCATGCCATGTGTCTATTTTATATAGGGGCCATGCGCTATAATTTTTCACATCTTATTGTTGGAGTTTTACCAGGTTTTCCCTCCAAATTTGCCAACTACCTTAGTCATGCCTCTTTCATTTATCTTATATAGCGGTTTCACCAACTTCCCCCCTCCCCCCAAATTCTGCCACAAACATCTTTTGCACATATTGATG
The DNA here is from genome assembly GCA_036023115.1 of Brasenia schreberi. Taxonomy (NCBI): domain Eukaryota; kingdom Viridiplantae; phylum Streptophyta; class Magnoliopsida; order Nymphaeales; family Cabombaceae; genus Brasenia; species Brasenia schreberi. The sequence continues at coordinate 9,576,800 of JAYKKT010000075.1, read as the reverse complement.
GTTTAACCTATCCTAGTTTAAGTGTTTCTTGACCAAGAATTCTAGCTTGGAGATAGTTCAGTGGCATGCGACAAGGTCAATTCAATATTGATTGATTATTATGCTATTGGTGAATAATTGCTTGTCAAAGATTGACCTTAGTTTTTCAAGTCGTTAATCGTGTACAATATTTATACAATGTATACTCCTATATGCAATGTGCACAGTTTTTGGCTGAGCCGGCTGTCACACCTTGTGAAACAGCTATTCCTGGAATTTTGACATTTGACTGCTGCAAGCTGTTGTTTTGAGTTGCCCTAGTTTTTTTGTTGCTAAAGTTAGTTATTTGTTCGTTGAATGAGTTTTTCTTTCTGTTTTAGAATGTATAATGATGTAAAACCTAACGTTGTTGTCTGACATGCTTTAGGAGTTGGAGGCAAAGAGAAAGGCAAGATCTCAAGTGATTTACGAGAGGCGAAAGCAATTGGCCAAGTTGAGAGAGAAGGCAGAGAAATCTGCAGAGCAGCAGCTTGGCTCTCAACTTGATGTGCTTACCCCTATCAAATATTGATTTGCAGTTGTAGCTTATCAGTATTTCTTAAATCATCTTGAAGGTGGATCCATGTCTTCTGGTTTCTGTAGGTTTTATGTTGGATTTTACAATAGTTTGTTTGTGTTTCCCCAATTTTGGCTTTTGACTTGAGATTTATAACATTCATAGAATGATGGTTTCATACATTTCTTATGTTTCACTGTTAAATCATAAAAACTGGGCGCATTATTTGTGATTTAGTTGGTACTTGGCCTTTTGAATACAGGCTCAACCTCCATTTCTTACAATATGTTTGTATCTATGCTTTCTGAGATACAAAGCATTAAATCTTCCTTGAATGTCACCGAGAAACAAATGTCTCGTAATTCCTTTCTGGTTGAACTGGGATAAACTGAATTATGAGTCAAGAGATTTCATCACATTCTCGATTAGGTTTAGTAGGATAAACTGAATTATGAGTCGAGAGATTTCATCACATTCTCGATATGTTTAGTAGGATCAAAACCCAATGTACTCGGCTATCAATGGGGAAGAAAAGAGTGCTTCAACATGTTTCCATCTTCAGGAACGTCATTTTTCTTGGGTAGTGGTCACCAGGATCGCACTATCATGCTTTGCAGTTAATTGATGAATTGTTGACATTACAATTCGCGTGCAAGTTCTTTAATCTTTTAGAGACTAGGGTTATCTCTTTTCACTAAGGTACATTTTATTAATTAAGACACTTTCATATATACTTTTTTTTTTTTCATTGTGAACTTAACTACTTATCGCTTAGAAGAATGATTGATATATTTTCAGTATTTAAGGTGGGTGCCATAGTCTAGGAGCCCAAACTATGTGATTGAATAAATCCTCATCCTCTATCTCTTTTAGGTGGAGTTCCTTTTCCTTCCCCTTCTTCTTCAAAGCTGGATTTGTATCTTTCATATAGAAATCTCTGATCAACGATAAAACAAGATCCATTTTGCATCATATCTAACTGATTCCTTGGTTTATCCCGAAAAAGCAATATCACTCAGATCATTATCAAACTGACTGTATTTTGTTTATGAGTATCTCACCAGAGCACTTTCTAATAGGCCATGAACTAGATCAGAATCATTCATAACGAATCCATAAGAAGTTGTTCTCTACCTTAAGAACTTAACTATTTATCACTTAGAAGAACGGTTGATATATTTTATTTTTAGTATTTAAGGTGGGTGCCATAGTCTAGGAGCCCAAATTATGTGATTGAATAAATCCTCGTCCTCTATCTGTTGCAGGTCGAGTTCCTTCTCCTTCCCCTTCTTCTTCAAAGCTGGATTCGTATTTTTCATATAGAAATCTTTGATCAACGATAGAACAAGACCCATTTTGCATCATATCTAACTGATTCCTTGGTTTGGCCCGAAGAAGCAATATCACTCGATCATTATCAAACTGACTGTATTTTGTTTGTATCTCACCAGAGCACTTTCTAATAGGCCATGAACTAGATGAGAATCATTCTGAACGAATCCATAAGAAGTTAGTTCTCTACCTTAATGTCAAGCAGAAGTTGGTTCTCTACCTTAATGGCAAGCATTCAATACTAGAGGGAAAAAAAGGTTGTCCTTAAATCTGAGAACAAGTAACGGTAGGATATCTCTAATACTTAATTCGGTAACCAACCCTGTTGGTCAAGTATAATTTTATTAAATCATAAACAAACTTATCTGATTTTAAGAGATTATGATATATGGAATGGATAATTAAAATTTTGGCTAGGTTTGTTTGGTTCCACCAAAACTTAGAACCCGAACCAACGGCCCCCCATGCCCCCTTCAAGATGTGTTTGATACGAAGGTTTTGGTGGTTTCTTGCCTATCGGTGCTTGTAAATTCTAAGTTTTGTTTACCTCAAACGTTGAACTCGTTGTAGGCGCCTAACTATAGTACTATAGTTTTATAGGGTTAATTTTAGAGTGAAAGAGTTCGTTATCAGGGGACAGGTCAGCTATGGGTTAAGTGTTTCACCACGGATGAAAAATAAGGTGGGAATTTGGTTCAAGGGTGGAAGTAGAACTAAACGGGGGAGTCTTTGGTTTCGGTTCCAGCTGGTTATGCATGGGTTTTGGTATAGTTCAACATGCCAGACCGGGTCGGATTCAATCAAATCTAACCCTGGTCAGTATACGTTTTGTCAAACCCCGACATGGTTTTCGCTTTTGAAGCATATTTCACACCTACACATTCTCCAACTGTTTTTTCACACTTTCTCCAACTTGAATTGTTGCAACAATCTGACGCTAAAACTCGTTTATAGAACTGTTAGTCACTTCACGCCAAGTACAATCAAGTACACACGTTGGGGTACACCCACAAAAACTTTGGTATCATAGCATGCAGGAGCTTTTGTCAAGTTGAATTGAAGACAAGAAGAGCAGCTAGACAAGCACAAACCAGATCTGAAAGTTGTAAAAATGTTCAGACGATTTTTGATAAAAATTAGGCATTGTTCGTGTAGATCTGGCTATTCCAAGCATATATACATGAGGTAAGTAAAATTTACCTTGATTTCTGAGTCAAGGAGTGATCGATCTAGACTCTCCTCAACACGATCCAAATCAGATAGTGCAACCGAAGCCATCGTTCTTGAGGAACGATTCCCAAAGTATAGAAATCATGATAGATTTCTCTGATTTGTTCCTGCGAGCAATTGCAGAAAAATCTGTCAATTGTCAATTCTCAAACAGAATTTCAGAGGGGAAATCTCAATGTGTGAGTGATTGAGATATGTTGCACATCTGATTAGATCCACAAGATATGATCGAAATTGAGTGGTAGATGCCAAGAAGTTATGACCGAATTACAGTTCTGAAAATTCAGCGGACCAGTTAATCATTTCGATTCCTTTTTGCTGAAACGAGTACTAACTAAAGTGAATGGAAGATCAAGATTCAATCTACAGCAAGGAGTGCTCATGATCGACGTCATTTTGAAGCAACCGAAGCAAGACACTCAGCTATCATGAAGATGATAATGGTTGGATCGATTTGATAGAACCTGGTGGACAGAAAATCATACTTAATTACTTTTTGTAATCAAACAAAGAAATTTCTGTACCAAAATTTTTATACTCTCTTTTGAGAATTTAGATTTCAGAACCCACACCTTTTGAGGGTGTTCGTGATAGAATCTTAATGCGCAAAGAAGAAGACACCTTTTGAGGGTGTCCGTATTAAGAAAATAATCAATAATTTTCTATAAGACTTAGAGAGACATCTAGATGTTTCTCACGTAGCCAAAAAAAACAAAGTGCTAATAGCCAATTGTACCTAAAAGAAGATATGAAGCTATGGTGGAGAACAAGAGAGTTAGCCACAGGAGGAGCAGCTCTACCTTGCACTTGGGAGAGCTTCAAAAGAGAGTTAAGGTTGCAATTCACGGCCACTAATTGCAATTGATGAACCCATGGGTTGAACAAGCAACTCAAACAAATAAGATTACTTCAAAAATATGTGAAGAAATTTAGCACTTTATTGCTTGATGTGCAAAACATGAGCGAAGAAGATAAATGGTTCTACTTCGAAGAAGGTCTTCAACCTTGGGCTCAAGTTGAGCTAAGATAAAAAGGATTCATGACCAGTGATAGAGAATATGATAGCCGTAGAGGCCTTTGTGGATATGTGAGCCCCAAAACATAGAGGTGATGAGTCTACAAAGAAGAAAGAAAAAGGTGACAAAGGAAATGGCAAAAATAAAATAAGAAGTGGAAGAAGAATAAGGGAGCAACCAAAAACTCTAAAGGAGAGAATGCACCGACTGACCCTAAGGCCAATAATGATGGGCAATCAAACAAAAAGGGCAAGGGATCAGGCACCTGCTTCATTTGCCAAAGCCCACACCTCAAGATTGTGCCCATAGAAAGCAAAGATGGTCGTCATCCTAACCAAAGACCATGTAGTCGGGGCTAGAACGAGTGATGCATAGGCCACAACTAGCTCTTAAGCACTGCATGCACGAGTGGGAAGCCATGAAGAAATTTGATAGGTCTCGAGCTTTCACACTCACATACACAAGTGCCTCTCATTCAATCATTTCCACCACTATGGTCAAATCACTAGGTCTCAAGCTTTCACCTTCGTTGCAAAAACTCAAAATGATCAATCACAAGCAATTATAGTGACGGGAATTGTGAAGACATACGGTGTCTAGGTCGGGTGTTGGACAGGTAGCATGAACTTCATAATCAACAACATTGATGATTTTGGAGTGGTGTTAGGTTGCGACTTTTTTCGTGCAGTTAAGATATTGGCCGCACTGCACCTTGGGGGTTTGGTGTGCATGGATGTACAACAACGAGGGTTTGTATCCCAATACGACCCGGGCAAAGTACCAACCAATATGACCTTTAGATTCTCTTAGCCATGATATTGAGTCCAATTTATGTAGGGTCCATCCCACCCCTTTAATCATTTTGAGAGAGCCAAAAACTGACTCCAAGTGAGAGAACATCTTGAAAGAGACATGCCATGTTACTTGAATTCCAAGATATGATGCTATCCAAACTCCTCAAAAGTTTGCCACCTAGGCGAGCTACCAACCATGAGATAGACATGGGCGATCCAAATAGGGACTTAGAAGGTTGAACTATACCTGCATCCAAGAGCTCCCCAAGCTATTTCTTGAGTTCCTCTAACTCAAGAGGACTCATACGATAGGTGACTTTGCTAAGAGCCTTAGAACCAGGCTCTAAGATAATCTTGTGATTAGTCCCCTTCCTTGGAGGCAGATGTTTGGATAGTTTGGCCATCCTTGTATCCACAAACTATTATAATACCTCTTGTACTTCTGTAGAAATTATCCTCTATTGAACCAAACTTCTCCTCTTCTCTAAGGATTATCAATACCGTAGGACAACCCCTACAGTGTCCATCTTTCAACAGCATGTTTGAAAGAAATATGGCACCGCATATTGGCTCGATCAAAGCCTTGTTGTGGTCACATTGAGGCACAAAACCCAATTGTTGTGGGTCTACGCATGCCAATCCTCCTAGGTGTGGTGTTGTCATCATCTTGATTGCGTGAAAGAAATCACAATCGAGTACCTCACAATAAAGGTTAGGGATCCACTCCAATACCCTACTTGAGTCAACAATCCTTAGCAATACCGGTTATTCAATTCGTTTGAGTATTAATGATCTTTAGTCATTGTTTGGAAGGCATGGGTCTCAAGCTCATGCTAGAGACTATAGTGGTAGAAACAATGGAGTTGGATGCTTTGGTATTGACTAGGGCCCAAACCACCATGGTTCCAATTCAGGCTTCCTCTAAAATAAGAGATCTTCGCAGTTCTTTAGGCACTCAGCAACACCAAGGAGTTTGAAACTCACACCTTGGGCATCACATCCACTTGAGTTAGATGCATTATCTTTCTCGTCACTCAGCATAGCTGCAAGCTTGACTTTCTTGGGGCAGAACTACATGTGATGCAATCCTTGGCTTGGAGGAGTTCATTGATTCATAAAGATGGACCTAAAGTTGGGATATTGACAGGTGTCTGTAACACTTGGGGATGAGGCCAAAAAACCATGGTAACACGATACGACACATATGAGTTTTTGGTGATATTATTCGGGCTAACCAACATGCCTGCTACATTTTATCAACTTATAAACAAGGTATTAAATAGGTACACAAATGAATTGATTGTGGTATATCTTGATGATACAATCATCTACAACTGTGACTTAGAAGAGTATGATGAGCACACACGTTATATTTGAAGAGAGAGAAGTGCAAATTTGTAGAGGCCCAAATCACTTTCTTGAGCCATATTATAGGTAGTGGGGAGATCCGTATGGACTCCAAGAAAGTGTGTGCTATAAAGGATTGAGAAGCACCATACGTTAGCCAACTATTACCCAAAAGTTTGTCAAAATTTTTTCGACAATGGCAACCCCTCTTACCAAATTATTGAAGAAAGGTTCTTCTTGGGCATGGACTTCCAGTGCGTAGAAGCCTTTGGGGCCCTTAAAGCAAGGGTATGCCAAGAATTAATGCTTCACTTACCCAACTCTACATGGAGTACATATGGATGCAACTGATCGAGCTCTAGGTGGTGTTCTCTTATAAGACGACCACCCTATTGCCTTTGGGAGTCACAAGGTTAAGGAGGCCAAGACTCGATATCTAACCCATGAGAGAGAATTATTGTACATGATACATTTTCATCTTTGGAGAGTCTATCTTTTGGGGTCTCACTTTATGGTTGTCACGAGCAATGTGGCAAATACATTTCTCAAAACCCAAAAGAAATTAACTCCAAGGCAGGTCCAATGACTTGAGTTACTTGAGGAGCATAACTTTGAGTGGGCTTATTGACGGGGGAAGGAGAATTATGTAGCCAATGCTCTCAATCAAAAAGCGAACCGAGGAGGTCTTGGGTGCCATGATCTAACTCCAAGATAATATGGTGTAGAAAATCAAGCAACTCACCAAGAAAGATCATTCATACAACAAAATATGTGAGGAGGTCTTAGCTGGTCCTACTGAAAATTATGATGTTTATAATGGTGTGGTATGTACAAGGAGTAGGCATCTCTTAGTTCCAGATACCGGTAGGCTAAAGAGAGATTTAATGTATGAGATCCATGATTCAGTATATGTGGGACACATCAGGATAAAGAGGACCATCACCCTTTTGGTGCGTGAATACTATTAGCCCCAGATGTCTCATGAGGTAGCACGCCTATTCTTGTGCCATATGATGGAACACTTTGGAATTCCAAAAGAAACAATGAGCGACCATGATGCCTGCTTCACAAGTAAGTTTTAGGATAAATTGTTTATGATGGTGGACACGTGATTGCTTTTCTCATCTACATATTATCCACCAATGAACAACCAAACCAAAAGATTGAACTCCATGTAGAAGAATACTTGTCATTATGTCATAGCCAACTAAAAAAGCCGGGTGTCATTGCTTGAGGTAGCACAATTCAACTACAACTCCTATCGAAGTAAAACCATGGGAATGAGTATCCTAGAGCTTGTGATGGATTGACAATCACTCAGTCTATTGGAGTTGATACAAGGAGATAATAGTGGATGTTATCCAGCCACTCTCTATGAGGTGCGAGAGAGGTAAACCTTGTATGAAGAAATCAAAATCTCCCCCAACTCAACAAGTGCACACAAGGTGAAAAACGCAGACAAGCACCGACTTGTGATAGAGCTCAGTGTTAGAGACTAAGTATGGGTTCAAATACCCGAATATATCCAGAAAAAGGTTTACAAGAGTAGTCATATAGGACACAAGCCAAAGTATGACAAGTCATTCCATGTGACACAATGCATTAGGCAAGTGATATACAAACTTGAATTGTTGGACAAGTTGAAATTACATTTGGTCTTCTATATTTTACAGTTGAAGAAGTACCATAAGGATTGAGACATGTTGGAGCATCAACCTCTATCCTTGGTTAGAGAGGACATCCTTGCACTCCCAGTATTGCTAGCTCATCAGGTGGATGACAGAGGACCCTGACGATAGATAGAGTACTTGGTGTGGTAGATGGGCAGAGGTTCCGACAACAATATGTGGGTACCTAGCATGCAATTGTGGTAGTATGAGCACATGCTACACACCTATCACGAGGCCTCAAAGATGAGTTCTAATTTTGTTGAAGGAGAATTATCATGGGGCTGATTCGTGCGGCGCACACACTTCAAAAGTTTCTCCAAATTTCCAGCAAACCTCCCTTGCATTCACTTGTAAACCTCCCCAACCTACGTAGTTAATTTTTATAATTAGGTAGCCCACTTGAGACCCATGGTTGTAACCGAATAACCATAACTCCTTCTAGACGCCTTGGTTCCTAACCATGTAAGCTTAGAGGCTTCTAAGAGAAGCCACTCTAGCCTTCCACGTCTATAAATAGACATGAGGGCCTTAGAGCTAGAGTACTAGTCCTTGAGTCTCTTTAGACCCTTGTAGTGCATCTTTGATATCGATAAAGTGTGTGTTCCCTTCTGGTTATTACACCCTAGTATCTCCAACCATATATGTGTGAGTGATTCTTGTGCCTAGAGAGTGTGTGTGCGAGAGAGGGACAACAAGACCTCAAGAGGAGGCCTTGACCCCAACATTAGGAAGAGTCCACACCAATTGTCCCAAGTCAAAGGAAGATTCCTTCCACCTTGAGCTTTAGCTATCTCTCTAGTACTCCATTATAGTTTAGCATCATTGCTAAGGAACAATGTAGGAATAGTGACTTTGTATTCATTGAACACTTGCAAAACCTCCCACTTAAGTTCTTCCATGAGAATGAGTTCCTTCGAGCTTGTGATGGGCTGATAGTCGCTTGGTCCATTGGAGTTGATATAAGAGGATGGTAGTGGATATTATCCAGCCACTCTCCATGAGGTATGAGGGAGGCAAACCTTGTATGAGGAGATCAAAACCTCTCTCAACCAAGCACGTGTACATTTGATGAAACACACAAATAAGTACTAGTGCAAGATGGAGTTTAGTGTTGGGGATTATGTGTGGCTTCAGATACCCGAGTATATCCAAAAGCAAGTTATAAGAGGAGTCATATGGGGCTAAAGCCAAAGTATGAAGGGTCATTCTGAGTGACACAATGCATTAGGTAGGTGGCTTACAAACTCAAATTGCAGGACATGTTGAAATTGCACACAAATTTTCATGTTTCACAATTGAAGATGTACGACGAGGACCTAGACAGGTTGGAGCATCGACTCCTACCCTTGGTTAGGGATGACATTCCTCAATGCATGGAGGTGCTAGCTCATTGGGTGGATGGCGCAAAATCTTGACGACAGACACAATACTTGGTGTGGTGGATAGGCAAAGGTCCTGACGATGATACGTGGGTGATTAGCACGTAACTATAGTAGTACGAGCACTTGCTATATGCTTACCATGAGACCTCAATGATGAGTCCTGATTCATTTGGGAGAGAATTGTCACGTGATTGATTCATACGGCATGTATATTCCGAAAGCTTCTTGAGATTTTCAGCAATACTCCCTTGCATTCACTTGTAAACCTTACTAACCTACTTAGTTAGTTGTTGTAATCGGGTAGCTCACTTGGGTCGGTGGTTGTAACAGAATAACCATAGCACCTTTTAGATGCTATGACCCCAAACTATGTAACTCTAGAGGTTTCTAAGGGAAACTAACCTAGCTTCTAAGTAAAGACATGATGGCCTTGGAGCTGGAGAGTTAATCCTTGAGTCTCTTTTGACCCTTGTAGTGCATCTTTGATATCAATAAAGTGTGCATTTTCTTCTAGGCTATTTCGCCCAAGTCTCTCCAATCGTATGTGTGTGTGAATGACTCTTGTGCCCAAAGAGTGTGCGAGAGAGGGACAACAAGACTTTAATAGGAGGCCTTGACCCCGGCATTAGGAAGAGCCCATGCACCGCATCCCTCACCCGCACCCGAAGTGGTTGACGTAGCGCGCGCCCTACTGCCCTCACCATTGCGTAAACCTCCTTTTGAGTAAAAGCGGACTGCGCTAGGTGACAAACCTATATTGTATGAAAAGTCAAGCGGCAATACCATTCACAAGTCAAACATGGAACCATGGTTCTTTGAAATTACAGTTAAAAGCTCACGCAATGTTAGGGCTGTAATTTTATTTCCAGGAACATGACATCACGAATTAAACACACCTTAGGACTCCAATTTTTCGTTTAGTTTTTATCTAGATCTGTTTTTCATTTGAAACATAAGGTGGGACTTTGGTTCAAGGGTAGAACTAGAACCGAACCATGAAGTCTTTGGTTTCAGTCTAGTTTCATTTCCAACCGGTTATACAAGGGTTTTGGTATAGTAAAACGCTGACGCGTTTTGCAAAACCATGACATAGTTTGTACTTTTGAAGCCTATCACACACTTACCCTTGTATCAGATTGGGCAGATACGCTATTGTGTATGCTGGGTCTAGATTGAGGTGAGGTAGGGCGTGTGCCTCACCCAAATTTTGAAAATTAGAATAGGTAAAACTCGTGCAGTATATATATATATATATATATATATATATATCTATATATATATATGTGTGTGTGTGTGTGTATATAAATTGGGTGGATATAATTTGTACTAAATTACCAAACCTATTAAATTTCTAAAAAGTGTACTAAAAGTAACTTTTTATTTTACTTAAAAGGTATATCGTTTTATGTAATGTTCATTTTCTATAGTATCCAAAAGAGATAAGCAATTGAATATGAAAGAAAAGGTATGAGTCGAAGACCGAGCCTTTAAAAGCACCTGTTCTGCTGAAGGTTTAATCCACGGGCAAAGCGACTATGCCTCTTTCACGATACATGAACATATCTCGAGCTAGTGGTTTTTCGTTTAGGTGGGTTCATCAGAGGTCTTGTTCGTGTGAAGTTATTTTCTGTTTGTATCCTAAAGAGGCTGATCTTAACACGACTTAAATTTCCTTTTCTTTTATTATTTCGAGAGAGCAAAATTCACATGTTCACGAACTTTTGCCTCATGCCTCTGTCGAGTTTTCCAATTTTTGTGTCGTTGATGATATCGTCAAGTATAGTGGCAGGTAGATCTTTCAAATCATGGTGCTGTTTTATTTCGTGTTCGCATCATAGATTGGTCCACTTGAAGCTGAACACAACCCTTTGGTGTTACTCATTGCGAATTTTAATTAGTTATTTAGATGTCTTTTGGTTTTCAAAATTGTTTAAGGTTTAATTTATCTAGATATTTCTGTTCTTTTTTCACACTTTCTCTAAAAACAACTTCCTCATTTTCATGACGAGTAAGATTTCATTGCAAAACATTCAAAACCCTGCCTTCTTTCCCTCTTTTTGGAGACACCCGCAGAGAGACATTCAACACACTGCTACGTTATGACGCACCATCAACTAGATTAGGAATGGCAAAAGAGGTGGGACATGTTTTCACTCCACCCACACCCGCCAATCACCCTTTTGTTATGACCTGGCCCTGCACCGCCCCATTTCAACCTATATTTAAAAAAAAAATAATATATATTTTACATAAACACAAAATCTATTTTAAAGATATTTTATATTATTAAACTAAAAGTTATTATGTATATGTATAGTTATATTTATATATAAGCATATCAAATATTTAAAAGCACACACATATATATATACTCTATGGTGAGGCAGGACAGGTATACCGCAAACCAATACCCATCCTATCTTGCATCTCCTTCACCCCTCGCTCCATTGTAAGCAAGATTTTCAGGTCTAGAAACCAATCCCATATCGGGCTGGTCAAAGCAGGTACCCACAGAGCGAGTTCAAATTGCCATCCCCAAGCTATATTGATGAACCTTTATTTCCCTTTGATTATCAATGAGTCTTCAGCTATGTTTCTACAAATGTAGTTAGGATTAAAATCACCATCTTCAAATCGCTGCCGCACTTCACAGGTTTTTGAAGGACCCCCCCTACCGCAAACCATCTAATGCTGTATATGGCCATTCTCAGCTGTAAATCCGAGGAAAAACATTACATACAAAAAACATATAAAAGATTAAATGTATATGTTACAAAAGACGAAAAATAACTTATAACAAAAAGGTCGGACGAGAAAACCATGAAGATGAAGTTGTGATCATTCTCTATAAATATTGTAGAGAAGATGATCAAAATGTACAGAAAATAAATACAGAAATCTTCCTTCAGAAAGTCATTTGTGGGAAACCGTGTATATCATTCTAACCTATTCCTTCTTCTGACCAAAGAAAGGCGACCACCGTCGTTTCAAGCAAACGAACTGAAGCACGGTAGTATCCAACAATGGTATCATAGCCTGGTTTATTTGGAACTTGCAAAATAGGTAAGAATATCAAACAAAAAATATAATATACAAAAGGAGCAGAGAGCTAGAAGAATGCCCAAAAGGCAAAAGGACATAAGAATCCCCAAATCAAGAGGCCAGAAGAGAAGAGGGGCAGAAGAACGCGTAAAAGGTGAGAGGCTAGAAGAGTAGAGAGCTAAAAGAGCAAAGAGGCAGAAACACACCAAAACGAAGGAAGCACGAAAGCGTTGATGCAAGGTCAACACAAACCAATGGAGCAATGCCCTCCTTCTCCCCTCCCTTTCTCTCTCCTTCTCTCTCCCCTATTGTATCCTCTCCTCTCTCTCCCCCGTCGCCTCTATCCTCTCTCATTCTCCATGCTCTCTCTTTCCCTCCCTCTTTTCTCTCTCTTCTTCTTTTCGAGAGTTGTACAAACCACCCAACAATTTTTTAAAGACCACGGGTGGTGAATCAACAAACTCCAAAACTGCCTCGGGCAATAGACTAAAAAAGTTCATTCGGCCCCTAACATTTTTTTATTTTTCAAACCTACTGTTGGAAGAAATTACAAAAAAGTCTAGATATTTTTAAGTAAAAAGCTAGTTTTGTCCTTAACAAACGGAAAACAAAGCTGTTCTCTAACAATTTTTGAAAATTACAGAAAACCAACATGTGAAATTACCCAATTGCCTCGGGGCAAACGAAATTTCACAGTTCTGTCATGGTGTAAAAAGATAGTACTATCCCTACATTTTTAGTAAAATAACAAAACCAATTGAGGGTTACAATTATGGTTCTACACTATATTTGATCGCAAATTTTGTAGGTAAACCAAGTGCCATTTTACTATTCTATCTCAGGTCATTTTTAAAATATTTCAAAATAGGATAAAAAGTAAAATTCTTAGTTTGTCCTTGAGTTTTTTTGGAAATTATGGTAGCATGAAGTAAAATAAAAAATTATAGTTTTATCCCTTGGCTGCTTCTGAAATAGGAGAATTAAGTTGAGAGTTTTTTCAATTGATATCTAAGTATCAACTGAAAATACCTATAAGTTTTTTTTTAAAAAGGTACTTATATATTGTTAGAAACTACTGCAGTCTACTAATAAACGTGGTTGATTATTTCTTTTTAGACCGTTCTATTGTTATTTTTTGTCAAACAAAATTAGAATGAACTCTAGGATTTATGTATTGGAGTTGGCAAAAATAGAGAAATTGAATGGTCTAAATTTTCATGTATGAAAAAGATGTATCCCCTTATCACTTATACTTGAAGATAAACTATGTTTTAAAGGATATAGTTTCACCACCTACTTCAACTACAAAAAGAGAAGAAAAAGAAGTGTCCAAAATATTCCTTAGAGATGATATTATAGTCAAAACTATAATGTTAACCTATATGGATGATGACCTAATTAGGGTATTTGAAAAATATGAGATTGTAAAAGAGTTGCTTCATTCAATAATAGCTAAATACGAAAATACAACTCCTATAAAATAAAAGGAGACAATGTAGTAGAACATGTAAACCAAATGTTGGTAATGGCAAGAGACTTAGTTGTAGTAACGTCGGTCATCCCTAAGGCTATGCAAATATCAACTATACTAAAATAGTCTTTTTCTTCAAGGAATATGGTTGTCACAACCTTGAGATTAGTTGGAGAAACAAATCTTTCTGAGTTATCCCTCAAACTAGCAATTCAACAAGAGCACATGAATAAAAACTAGAAGGATACGTTACTAGTAACTCAAGAAGAGATTGGAACAAATTCTATACCAAACAAAAAAAAACTAAATAAAAGGTTTGATAAGAATAATAAAAAATAATGTCAAACTTTTAAAAAATTGCAAGAAACCACTTTTCGAGTCAAGTGCTTCAATTATGGAAAAATAGGGTATTACAAAAGAGATTGTCGCAACAAGAAGTGTGACGGTGGAAACACCTAACAACACGATCCATCGGAGAAGTATGATATAATTTGTATGATTTCAGAATATCTCTACATGGATCGCCCAATATCTGGTTGGTAGAATAATTCTAGAGCAATAATACATATCTCAAAGAGCAAACAAAGGGCCATGGACCTAAAGGAATATAAACTAGGAGAACATAGGGTGTATATGAGAAATACACCTTCTAGATGTTCTTAGTGTGAGATCCTTTAGGAATTATGTACAAGGTACATTATAGTTGTTCTAACTGATGTATTAATTGTACCAAATATAAGATACAATTTGGTCTCGGTACTTGCCTTGGTTAAGAAGTATTTTGAAATTAGGTTTATTTCTCGCAAGGTAACTATAAGGAAGCATAGAAGAATAGCCTTCTCAGGATTATTCGACGATGAATAAGATTTGTTTAAATTAAATGAAAGAGAAGGATCTTCTGCTTATATTGATCGTGCCATTAATATTGATGTGAATGTATAACATAGATGCCTAAGGCATATAAGTATGAAAAAATTGAGAAAATTAACTGATTTTTACTTATTACTAAGATTTAGGAAAATATTTTTGGTATACGTGAAACTTGTATACAAGAGAAAATGACAAGAAAAATATTTTCTAAGAAAATAACAAGGACAACAATCTTATTAAAAATTATTCATACTGATTTATGTGGACCTTTTAGAGTAAGATAAATAGAAGAAAGGTAAGATAGATAGAAGAAATGTTTATTTCATAATCTTTATTGATGACTACTTAAGATATATACACATATATCTCTTAACACATAAATATGAGGCACTTGAAGCATTTAAAGAAAATAAGCAACAAGTGAAGAGTCAATTGGGCCATGCAATAAAATCTTGAGATTATATAGAGGTGGTGGGTATACCTCTACAAAATTTTTAGAATTTTATAAAGACCTTGATATTACTAAGTAAAATACAATGCCTAGGACATCTTAGGATTTTTCAAAAGTGGGTAGATAGATAAAATTATTGCTTTACCCCTAATATTATTTGGGAAATTCAAAAAGAAGAAACTTTTGGGAAAATTCAAGTTTATCCCTAGATGTTTATGAAACTGTCTTTAGACTATTTTTATGATATTATGCATTGTTTTAACATGCTTCCTGCTATGTGTGGTTGTTGCTTCATGATTATTTCCTTTTTAAACCGTTTAATTGTTAAAATTGCCAAACACGTAAAAATGAGTTCTAGAATTTGTGTTTGAATTGGTAAAAACTGAGAAATTAAATGGTCTTAACTTCCAAACATGGAAGAGGAGAATCCCACTAGCTCTAACACTTGAAGGTGTTGAGTATATGCTAAAGAAAACTATGCGTCATAGAGATGTACAAAATATTTCTAAAAGATGACACCATAGGTACGACAATAATATTAACCTACATGGAGGATGACTTAATCAGGGTCTTTGAAGAACACGAGACTGTAAAAGAGCTATTTGATTCAATAACAGCTAAGTATGATACAATTACCAAATTGCATGTATAGTTGATACTACAAAAGTATAACTCCTTGAAAATGGGAGAAGGAGACAATGTAGTAGAACATGTAAACCACATGTTAGTAATGGCTAAGGACTTAGCTGTAACAAAGTCAGTCATCCCAGAACCGATGCAGATATCTACCATATTAAATAGTCTACTCCCGTCAAAGAACATGGTCACCACTGCCCTCAAATTAGGGGCAGAGATTAACCTTTCTAAATTGCCCCTGAAACTAGCAATAGAACAAGAACACATGAACAAGAACAAGAAAGAAAAATTGCTAGTAGCCCAAGATGAGATATTGTCTAGCACCAAAACTAATCAAAAGATAAATAAATCAAAGAAGTTTGGCAAGAATAACAAGAAAGGCGGTCAAAATTTTAAGAAATCACAAGAAACCGTTTTTCGGGTAAAGTACTTAAATTGTGGAAAGTTGGGACACTTAAAGAGGGACTACCAAATAAGAAAGGTAGAGAAAACAACTTAAAACACGGATAGTTAGAGAAGTAAGATATAATCTGCGTGATCTCATAATGTTTATATATGGACTGCCCTATGATAGGTTTGTGGATAGACTTAGGAGCTATTCAACACATCTCAAAGACCAAGTAATGAGCAATGGATCTAACGGAATACAAACCCGAGGAACATCGAGTCTAAATAGGAAATAATACTTTTTCTGATGTTTTGGGTATTGGGTCCTTCAAAATATTTATACAAGGTAAGCCGATTGTATTGACTGATGTATTAATTGTGCCATCTATAAGACGCAATCTAGTCTCGGTCCCTGCCTTAGTAAAGAAAGGTATTGAGGTCAGGTTTATTCCTAGCAAGGTGACTGTGAAAAATCATGGGAGAATATTATTTTCTAGGAAATTTGATGTAAAACATGGTCTGTTTAAACTATGTGATAATGAAATTGATACTTCTTCTGCTTATATTGAGTGTGCCTTTTCTCTTGATGTGAATATGTGGCATAAACACATTTGGCATATAAGTTTGGAAAACTTGAGGAAATTATCCAACTTTGACTTATTGCTTAGATTTGAGAAAAATACTTTCAACAAGTGTGAAGCTTGTATACAAGGAAAGTTTTTCTCAAATATTCAATAAGGGCAACAACCCTATTGGAGGTCATTCACACGGAATTATGTGGACCATTTAGAATAAGGTCACATCGTGTAAAGATTTATTGTATAACCTTTATTGATGATTACTCTAGATGTATGTATTTATATCTTTTGGCACATAAATCTTAGACACTATATGATTTTAAAGAATATAAGCAGGAAGTGAAAAATTAATTAGAGCTTTCAATCAAAGTCTTAAGATCAAACAAAGGTGGTGAATTTACCTCTACAAAATTTCTTGAATTTTGTAAAGACTTTGGTATTGCAAAGCAAAATACAATGCCCATAACACCTCAACAAAATGGTGTAGCTGAGAGATACAACAGAACCTTGCTGAATATGACAAGGTCTATGTTAATCGATACCTCTCTATCAAGAGTATTTTGGGAGAAGTAGTAAGTACAATGGTTTACATACTCAATAGGGTACCGTATAAAGCTGTATTCACTATACCATACAAGATGTGATTTGAAAGAAAACCCAACCAAAGTCATCTCAGGAGGTGGGGATCTGTTGCACATGTAAAGATCATTGATCAGTCTAGAGATAAGCTAGAAATAGGTCCTTAAGATGTGTATTCATTGGATATCTAAAATGTTCAAAAGGATATCGGTTTATCATAAGGACTACAGACTCTTTGAAAGTAGAGATGTTGAATTTTTATAAGATACTAATAATGACATCCTGGAAAATAATAATGAATGTATTGATGATCTAGTAGACCTAGATCAAATATCTTTTGAGCCTATTGAAGATCTTCTTGAAACTACCGAAACCTTAAGTGAACATAAAAGGCTAAGAGCCACTCCGTCCTACTTAAAGGATTATCACACTTATCTTCTTGAAGAAATGTACAATTTAGTGGATTTAGATGAGTTGACTGATAACTTGACTTATCAGTAAGCTATGAACTCATCTGAATCATCAAACTAGGGGAAAGTCATGGATGAGGAAATTGAATCCTTTAAGAAAAACCAGGTCTGGAAATTGATTGATTTGCCAAAAGGAAGGAAAGCCATAGGCTGTAAATGAGTTCTGAAAAAGAAATATAAGGTTGATAGTACAATCAACAAGTTTAAAGCAAGGTTAGTTGCAAAGGATTTTTCGCAAAAATAGGAGATAGATTATATTGAGACATATTCCCTAGTAGCGAAATTTGCATCCATATGTATAATCTTGGCAATATTTGTATACTATGATTTGGATTTACATCAATTAGATATAAAGACAACATTTCTAAAGGGAGATTTAGAAGAAATTATATACATGCAACAACCCGAAAGATTTGTGATTGAAGGCTAAGAAGATAAAGTATATAGGTTAAGAAAATCCCTATATGGCCTGAAACAGTCACCTCGCCAATGGTATTTGACTTTTCAAAATAGCATTATAGAACTTGGGTTTGTGGCTAATAAACTTGATCACTGTGTATATGTCTGGAATAGTGGAAGCCACTTTATCATCCTATCGTTATATATATATACATGACATTTTGTTGATTGGAAATGACAATAAGATGATTGTAAAAAGCAAGTCATGGTTGAACTCTAAGTTCGAAATGAAGGATATGAGGGAAGCATCCTATATCCTGGGAATAAAGATTTCTCAAGATAGAGAATCTAGACTCTTATGCTTAGTCAGGAGAGATATATTGATTATATCCTTAATAAGTTTAAAATGGGTGAATGCAAGTCTGCTGATACACCTGTTATAAAAGAGGTCAAATTAAGTAAGGTTGATTGTCTCAGTGAAGGAGACGAAAAGCCTAATGTTTCTCATGCACAAGCTATTGGTAGCTTGATGTATGCTATGTTGTGTACAAGACCTGATATCAGCTTTGCTGTTAGTCTTGTAAGTAGATATCAAAGTAATCCTAGATGGCAACATTGGGTAGCTGTGAAAAGGATTTTAAGATATTTGAAAGGAACAAAAGACTTGAAACTATGTTTTCAAAGTAGATGAATTGAAAGTGGTAGGATACTCAGATGCTGACTTTGTTGGGAGCAAAGATGACAACAAATCAATCTCGAAACAAATATTCTTATTTGGAGGTGGTGCTGTTTCTTGGGCATGTAAGAAACAGGGTTGTGTAGCATTGCATACATAGGATGCTGAGTATGTAGCTTGTTGTATGGCTGCAACGAGTGCTGTTTGGATAAGCCGCTTCATACATGATTTGAAGTTAGAAATAACTAATGAGCTAGTTGTTATTTACTGTGATAACAATGCAGTAAATACTCTTATCAAGAGTGAAACTGACTGCTCAAAAAGCAAGCATATAATGGTGAAATACCACTATGTTCATGATATGGTTATGAGAAAGGAAATATCCATCTCATACATGCCAACAAACGATATGTTGGCAGACCCCTTGACTAAAGGCATAATAGAGGAACTTTTCTCAAAACATGTTACAAACATGGGTTTGAGGTATGTTTGATTGTTGTGTTGGAAAATAACCATAGAACGAGTAAAATATTATATAGGAAAATAATCACACAATGGATAAAATGTTGTGTAGGAAAATAACCACACAACGAGTAGATTGTTGTGTAGGAAAATAACCACACAACAAGTACTGATTGCAATAGTAATCAAGAAATGACATTACTAGGTAAACCCTGAAAAAGTGGAAGAAAAACCAATATGTCAATACACTTTGCTCGAATGGCTAAGTGAGAGATGTTACATATTATAGTAGCCATTCTCGACAACCCAGCAGGGTAACGACTGGATTGGCCATCCAGATCGTTACTCGGAGAGGAGTTACAAATAGGGCCTGGGTCGTAACCACCAGTCCGTTACCAAATTTTCCGGTAACAGTTCAGATTTACTACTCAAATAAAGGGAACCCAAGCATGAAATCCATGATATAAGGAGCAGACATTGCTCTATAAGAGCAGTGCATATACAAGTGAAAAATAACGAAAAATAGTGATATACAAATACATTGAAAAAACATACAACGTATCCTCAAGAAGGCCACTGTGAGGAAACCTCGAACTCCATCCTACAACTTTTTCGCTGCAGATCTACCAGAGAAAGAGAAAGCCGGCAACTGAGTACACTGAATGGACAGAGGAAAGAAGCACAATGGTCATCAACCTGATGGCCTTTGTGCTTCTTCCTTAATCTGTTTTAGAGTTCTCGGTTGCCGACTTTTCCTGTCACCGATAGATCTATAGTGGAAAGGATTTAGGATGTTGTTTGAGGTTTCCTTACAACGGCCTTCTCAAGGATACGTTGTATATTTTGAGTATTTTTGTGTATCTGTATATCACACACACTCTATGTTTCCGTGATTTTTCACTCGAATATATATACTTCTCTTGTATCGTAGCTTTCTCACTGGGTTTTCCTCTTTTTAAGCAGTAATTCGGTAATGGTCCGACGATTACAACTCAGGCCCTATCCGTAACACTTCTCCGGGTAATGGTCTGGATGGCCAGTCCAGCTGTTACCCGGCTGAGTTGCCGAGAATGACTACTATTATCTGTAACATCTCCCACTTAGCCATTCGAGCCAAGTGTATTGACATACTAGTTTTTCTCCTACTTTTCCAGGGTTTACGTCGTAATGTCATTTCCTGATTACTATTGCAATTAGTATCTGTTGTATGGTTATTTTCCTTCACAAGAATTTATCCGTTGTATGGTTGTTTACCTATACAACACTTTTATCCGTTGTGTGGTTATTTTCTAACACAACAGTCAAACATACCTCAAACCCATGTTTGTAACATATTTTGAGAAAAGTTCCTCTATTATGCCTTTAGTCAAGGGGTCTGCCAACATATCGTTTGTTGGCATGTATGAGATGGATATTTCCTTTCTCATAACCATATCATTAACATAGTGGTATTTCACCATTATATGCTTGCTTTTTGAGCAGTCAGTTCCACTCTTGATAAGAGTAATTGTTACATTGTTATCACAGTAAATAACAATTAGCTCATTAGTTATTTCTAACTTCAAATCACGTATGAAGCGGCTTATCCAAACATCACTCGTTGCAGCCATACAGCAAGCTACATACTCAACATCCTATGTATGCAATGCTACACAACCCTGTTTCTTATATGCCCAAAAAACACCACCACCTCCAAATAAGAATATTTGTTTCAAGATTGATTTGCTGTCATCTTTGCTCTCAGCAAAGTCAGTGTCTGAGTATCCTACTACTTTCAGTTCATCTGCTTGAAAACATAGTTTTAAGTCTTTTGTTCCTTTCAGATATCTTAAAATCCTTTTCACAGAGGTGGTTTACATGCGCAAGCTCCTTTCATAATTTATTGAGAAAAGAGATCAACTGGCATTACTAATAGTTCTCACCCACTTACACCTCTACATGAACAAGTCTCCAACATCGCCGTTGCTCTACCCACATGCTTTTTAGTAGTTAGAAATGATGCCACCCTCGCATCAATACCCTGACAACTCTTTGATGCATTGAGGTCCATCGTAAATGAAGCAGTCCGTGCTCAACCATTGCATGGGGTCGCCACATACTTCCCCCTATCTGTTGTACGTATCTCCTATTGGGGTACCAGAGCTAGATGGTGATGAAGATCAACGTCCATGCTCGACGGCTTGCTCAGATATCATTGAATGTATGTCCTTTGTCATTCGATGAGTCTGTCTTTTCTCTCATCTCTCAACCCATAAAATTCCATCGGTGCTTTCAAGATCATCAACATGACGAAGACATCCCTTGGTTTCTCCACATTTCTCATTTGTACTCAGGCGATGCAACATGTGCATGAACTGGAACTAGGTAAGTTGTGTAGGTTGCCTAAGTGTAGATTTAGCTAGAACCAATCGGGTTGTAGAGTTTAAGATTCAAGCTCAGTTATGGGTTAATCAGGTTGAGTTAAGAGAGTATTTGATTCAGTTCATCAAGTGACAGGTTAAAAAGGAGGCTGAGGGGAATACTGGGCCGATTTTGGAAAGGACTAAGACTGACTAAATTAGTGAAGGACTAATAAGGTGAGCGTGTGGATTGGCTAAAGTAGACTATAATTAACAAGATAGATTGGATCCAAAGGGATGTTAATAAACATCAAGCAAAGTGTATGAAAGCTATATATATATTAGATTTGCATGCAGGAGAAGAACATGATGCTTTGGTATAAAAGATATAGACAACGATATGCAATTACTTGGATTTATGCTGATTCAAGTAATATGAACTTATGAGAGGAACATGAATTGTATAAGCCAATGTTGATGACATGAGATGATTATGACAAGATAATGTATTATAAACTAAGACGATATGGTGAACAAACAAGCAGATAACAACAATCCAAACGGAACGATCCTAGTTGTTAACCTATTTATGTGTATTGCTAATGAAAGAGCAAACATTTTACGCACTTCATGTCTGCGATGGATGGCTAAACAACTCGGCTGAAAATCTAATCTGCAATTAATATGGTATGTAACTATTAGTACGTAAGTGATAACTAATGTCCAATGCACTTTGAAACTAAAATGAATGGCTAATGTGGCCAATATGCAGCAAGTAATGAACATGCAATAACTAATATGAGGCATTATCTAATACAATATAAAACTCAAGGTTAATGTGAATCAATTTATGAAGAGCTATAATGAATGGAATAGAAAATGATATGCAATAATCAACTAATATAAATAACTAAAATGAACAACCGATACGACTTGAAAAATAAGAGAAATAAAACCTAAGAACCAAGGTTCATTTGGTGTGCCTGATGAAGAAGAAGCAACATGGGTCAAGCACCCTCTCTCTAGGTTGACACTCATGAGGAAGAAGGAAACAAAGGAAAAGATAAGAAAAAGGGACAAGTCTTGATTACCCAACTGTGAATGGTTATAAGGGGGTCATGCAACCCTATTTATGGTTTTTTGAATAAAATGAAAAACATAAGAACAAAAAAAATCCTTCTTGATTTGAACTTATTGCAGTAGAATTCAGATCCAACAATATTTCAATGAAGTTAGAGAGGACAATTACTCACTTCATGAGAAAATATTTATGATCATATGCATTTTACTTATAATAGTTTTTCTAGATTGAGTTTTTCAACTTATTAATTTGTACAGGCTACTATTACATACTTGTGCCACTTTATATTAGTTTTTGAAACAAAAATTTGCTTTCGCGTACTATGACGTAACAGAAATAGAACATGTACTAAATATTTTCTTTTCTTAACTTCAGAACTCTCCTATATTCTCTGCTTTATGTTATAAGTTCTATATCACTTTATAAAGTTGGTACTTTGTCTTGTACAAAAGCGAGAATATAAATGAGAAGACAGACAACTATTAATAAAACTTGGAGATAAACAATCATTCTGTGACACTGCCTCCATATGCAAGATTCCTCAACTTTGTACAATTAGTGTTTGTGAAGTTTTTACACTTTTGTGGCTTGACTATCATTGTCTCACAAAAGTGAAGTGATGAAAATTTATTCAAGGGACAAAATTTAAGTCTTAGAAAACCTTCGTAAGGTAAATTCAAATAAATCTTCTTCAGAAAGTAGCAATAGCAGCAACTCATCTCAATCGTGTGACATTGAGACTTGAGAGTGAGTAAGAGATGGTGAAATCATCTTTATCAAGGTGGTCATTGAGATCAATAGGAGCCTTTTCAAGATTAGTATGATACAAAGAGACGGACACCTACTATTCCGCACCCACGATAGGGAGGATGCATGTTTACATAGACAAATACAACAAACACTTTAGAGAGATCTCATGCTACCTATAGTTGGCTGCTTTATTTGCGGGAGTTCTCATTAGATCAGAGATTGTTCAAAGCATGAGTGGCTAGCAAAGTTTGTTGATGAGGACAACAACCTTAAGCCTGGAAGTATACGCTTCACTCATGTAACTCAATACAATGCACATAGAGGAACCATATAGAGATTTGATGTATGTGGAGGTATAACTTAAGTGACACAATATTCATGCTATAGTTGATAGGAATGCAATATATTTCATTATCAATACTGGGTGCAGATAGACGATTAGGATACATATGAGGTCCATTGGTAATAAGATGTAGATTGTAAACCCGGTTGCTTGTAGGATTAGAGGCGTGATGATTGTAGTACCCTTAAGGGTTGGGTGGTAGTTTGAGACTCTTGACTTGATATTGACAACTATTGCATGATTCTAGGATGCAACTTTTTGCTCCAATCTAGTACTATAACCATGCTTTATTTCAAGAGACTTACCTATACTGATGAGACTCAGCCTGGTATCATCTGTTAGTATGATCAAAGTAAAGCAATAACCACAATAGGATAGTGTACGGTGATACTCAAGGATGGCCTGAAGAAGAGTTGTCCTTGCAAATCTTAAGGTTCAAGATGAACCATGCATCGATGTGAGTTATACACAAGTCCTATTGCTAGAGAGGGGTTACAATATACAAAAGAGCTGGTTGATAAGCTCCTTCTCAGGAGGAGGAGGAAGTACAGGCATCACTTAGTCGAGCGTAGGTAAAGAAGAGCAATGAGGCCAATCAAATACTAGAAAGCACATATCTTCGTAGTTGAGGGTCGTGCATGACAAATAACCCTCCACATATGTCTACTTAAAGCGGTGCGACTGACTAGGCAAGGAGAGATTGGTGACACCTAAATTCCAATGGAGCAAATGATGGCCGCATGAGTTGCTCATCCGGAGACTATGCGAAATGACGGACAAGCTCAAGCTTAGGCAACCGAGAGTTCTCACCGGACTCGCTTCCTTACCCTGCCGTAGCACCACACGAGGTGGGTAGATCCAACGATCAGGCCGGCGCTATCTATATGTTTCAGTTGATTGGGTTGGACCGGTTCAGTTTTGCTCCAGATACACTCCAGCCAATTCGACCCTAACCGACCTGTTCTGGACAATGAAGGAATAGTGAAAGCAATGACCACTAGTGGTTGGATTGGTGTAATCATGCAAACAAAAATCTACTTTATCATTTTCATCCAATTTAAAAATGATCAAATGAAGTAATGCAAAGTATGAAAAGTATAATGATATATTTTACATCTTACATATTTTATATTTTGAATTAAAATCTTCACATTTTAATCATATGCACCAAATAACAAATATGTTTAAATGAATTTGAACATGGATGTGCACATTTACAACTTTTCATGTATATATATATAACATTTGTTTGGTTTTACTTTGTCTATAATTAGAACCGAATCACCCTCAGGACAGTTCTAATTTTGGTATCAAAACCGCCAGCTTCAAAGTGATTTTCATTCTCATTTCAAAACCTCTCTGAAATCGGTGATTGACATTTCAATATTTTTTTGAAATATAAGGATGCATTTTCAGTCCTTTAGGAGTCATACCTCCTACGAGATGCATTTTCTTCCATTGAGCTAAAGATATGCTTATGAACAAGGATTTCAAATAAATATTTCACAACTTTTTTTTGAAACATAAAACGTATTCCAAACATAATTGATATGTGCATACCCATTTTACTACACACACTCCTTTTTTGCTGTCTTTTTCAAAATACCCTGGTTATTTTAGTAATTATTAAAATACCCCTCAATAAAAACTAGATGTTCTCTCTCTTCACGTGTCCTCATGCTTCCAGGTCTCATTTCCGATCGTTCTTCCTTACATTCTTCACTCTCCAACTCATTTCAACCACCTATTATTCTACCTACAACTATTTTCTGTAAATGAACGGATCAAAGACCATCAAAAAATAGAAAAACAAACAATAAAAAGAAATAAAAAGAAAGAAAGAGAGCAATGAAGAAAAAGAGGATAAAAAATACCGATTCACCAGTGGACCATGAGTGGATTAAGATGCTGGCCATATGATTGCCATATGAAAGTAAATAGTTATGACCTCAAGAGTCATCCTTATCACCACATAAATTGCTATAAAGGGTCATAAGTCTAAGCACCTAAAATTTGTGAACTAAAATCTAGTTTTTACTTATAAAATTGGTTTTAAATGACCTATTTCAAGGTACATGAGGTGCATCTTGAGTCTTGAATTTTCACAAGAGGAGCTCACAAATGATTCTGTGTCAAGAATGGTTTTAAAACAAGATATCCAAATCTTGGGCCCTATTGTAGGTTTGATCCAATTTAATCATAAATCCAAATCAAGATCCAATTTTAAAAAGATAAGTATTGGAATGATACTCATGAAAAGATATCCGAAATCAATTTACCCAAGAATTTAAGTAATATTGATTTGGATATTTCATGAAGACAAAGACAAGATCTAACTTCCGTTAACAAGATGATGTCAGTAAGATCTAACAACAGCCTAATATGGGTCCTAACCTTTTACTTTCTCTTTTGTTGATTGTGAATAGAGGACTGTTGGATGTATCTCTGTCCGTTACTTTTGGTTTTTCTATAAGAAAAGAAAAAATATTATGCTAGAAAAATTTTCCAACATATTTTCTCTCCTTGTTTCTTTTTCAAATCACTAACAACATACCTTTTGCAAACTTCGGTCAATCTGGCTTTGATACCATTAATGAATATAACTTGTCTCTTTTGTATGATTGTCTCTAATATTCTCAGTGATGCAGCGAAAGAGTGAAAGGGTCAAAGAAGTAACAACAGCTTGTGCATGAGGAACATTAGGCTTTCGTCTCCTTCACCGGGACAATCAACCTTACTTAATTTGACACATTTTGCAATGGGTGTATCAGCAGACTTGCATTCACCCATTTTAAACTTCTTGAGGATACAATCAATATATCTCTCCTCACTCATGCATAAGAGTCTAGATTCTCTATCTCGAGAGATCTTTATTCCCAGGATATAGGATGCTTCTCTCATATATTTCATTTCGAACTTGGATTTCAACCATGACTTGGTTTTAACAATCATCTTGTTGTCGTTTTCAGTCAACAAAATGTCATCTACATATAATGATAGGATGACAAAGTGGCTCCCACTATTCCAAACATATACACAGTGATTAAGTTTATTAGCCACAAACCGAAGTTCTATAATGGCATTTTGAAAAGTCAAATACCATTGGCGAGGTGGCTGTTTCAGGCCATATAGGGATTTTCTCAACCTATATACTTTATCTTCTTCGTCTTCAATCGCAAATCCTTCGGGTTGTTGCATGTATATGATTTCTTCTAAATCCCCGTTTAGAAATGCTGTCTTTACATCTAACTGATGTAAATCCAAATCATAGTATACAGATATTGTCAAGATTATATGTATGGATGCAAATTTCGCTACTGGAGAATATGTCTCAACATAATCTATCCCCTCTTTTTGCGAAAAACCCTTTGCAACTAACTTCGCTTTAAACTTGTCGATTGTACCATCAACCTTATATTTCTTTTTCAGAACCCATTTACAGCTTATGACTTTTCTTTCTTTTGGCAAATCAGCCAATTTCTAGACCTGGTTTTTCTTAATGGATTCAATTTCCTCATCCATGACTTTCTCTCAATCTGATGATTCATATGAGTTCATAACATGCTGATAAGTCAAGTTATGAGTCAACTCATCTAAATCCACCGAATTACACACTTCTTCTGCAAGATAAGTATGATAATCCTTTAAGTAGGACGGAATGACTCTTTGCCTTTTATGTCCACTTAATTTTTTAGTAGTTTCAGGAAGATCTTCAATGGGCTCAAAAGATGTTTGATCTAGGTCTACTAGATCATCAATATATTCGTCATTGTTTTTCAGGATGTCATTCTTAGTATCTTCTAAGAATTCAACATCTCTACTTTTAATGAGTCCGTGGTCCTTTCGATAAACCCGATATCCTTTTGAACCTTTCGAATATCCAATGAATATAAATCTTAAGGACCTATTGTCTAGCTTATCTCTAAACTGATCAAGGATCTTTACATGTGCAACAGATCCCCACCTCCTGAGATGACCTAGGTTGGGTTTTCTTCCAAACCACATCTCATATAGTGTAGTGAATACAACTTTACATGGTACTCTATTGAGTATGAAAACTGATGTACTTACTGCTTCTCCCCAAAATACCCTTGGTAGAGAGGCATCGATCAACATAGACCTTGTTATATTTAGTAAGGTTCTGTTGTATCTCTCAACTGCACCATTTTGTTGAGGTGTCGTGGGCATTGTATTTTGCTTTGCAATACCAAAGTCTTTACAGAATTCAAAATTTTTTGTTAAGGTATATTCACCACCTCTGTCTCATCTTAAAACTTTGATTGAATGCTCTAATTGGTTTTTCACTTCTTTCTTATATTCTTTAAAAACAAGTGCCTCAGATTTATGTACCAAAAGATATAAATACATATATCTAGAGTAATCATCGATAAAGGTTATACAATAAACCTTTATACGATGTGACTTTATTCTAAATGGTCTACATAAATCCGTGTGAATGACCTCGAACAGGGTTGTTGCCCTTGTTGAATCTTTGGGAAAAACTTTCCTTGTTATTTTTTATTGTATACAATCTTCACACTTGTTGAAAGTATTTTCCTAAAATCTAGGTAATAAGTCAAAGTTGAATAATTTCCTCAACTTTTCCAGACTTATATGCCAAAGGCGTTTATGCCACATATTCACATCAACAGAAAAGACACACTCAACTTTCACAATTGAAGCACTTTACCCGAAAACCGGTTCCTGCAATTTCTTAAAATCTTAACCGCTTTTCTTGTTATTTTTGTCAAACTTCTTGTTTGATTTATTTTTCTTTTGGTTTGTTTTGAAACTAGACGCTATCTCATCTTATACTACTAGCAATTTTTCTTTCTTATTCTTGTTTATGTGTTCCTACTCTATTGCTAGTTTCAGGGGCAATTTAGAAAGGTTATTATCTGGCCCTAATCTGAGGGCAGTGGTGACCATGTTCCATGACAGGGGTATACTTTTTAATATGGTAGATATCTACATCAGTTCTAGGATAACTGACTTTGCTATGGCTAAGTCCCTAGCCATTACTAACATGTAGTTCACATATTCTGCTACATTGTCTCCTCTCATTTTGAAGGAGTTATACTTTTGTAGTAGCAATTGCATATGCAACTTGGCAGTTGTATCATACTTAGCTGTGATTGAATCAAATAGCTCTTTTGTGGTCTCATGTTCTTCGAAGACCTTGATTAAGTCATCTTCCATGTAGGTTAATATTACTGTCCTGGCTATGGTGTCATCTTTTAGAAATATTTTGTACATCTCTACTTGTTGCTCAGTTGCATCTTGAGGTGGTGGACACATAGTTTCCTTCAGCACATACTCAACACTCTCGAGTGTTAGAGCTAGTTGGATTCGTCTCCTCAATGTTTGAAAGTTAAGACTGTTTAATTTATCAGTTTTTGCCAATTCAGACACACAAATTCTAGAACTCATTTTTATGTGTTTGATAATTTTAATAATTAGACGTTCTAAAAAGGAAATAATCATAAAGCAACAACCACACATAGCAGGGAGCATATTAGACCGATGCATAATATCATAAAACAGTCTAATATCATTTCTTTAAACTACTTGGGACAAACTTGTAATTTTCCCAAAAGTTTTTGCCTTTTGTATTTTTCAAATAATACTAGGGATAAAACAATAATTTTAGGTCTCTATCCACTTTTGAATTTTTTTGAAAAAGCCTAAGGACAGACTTGTAAAATTACTCTTTGGTATTTCTGTAAAATTCATAATTGATCGGGGTTAAAATTATAATTTTAACCCTCAGTCTGAATCTATAATTCTTTCAAAAGTACAAGGGCAAATCTGTCTTTTGACTGAATGACATAACTGAAATTATCTCAACTAGGAAGGACAAAACAGTAAAGTTAGAACCTGGTATTTCATAATTTTCACAAATCGCTAGAGGGTAAAACAGACTTTTTGCATAGTGATAAAATTGTAAATACTGAAAATCGGTCGGGGTAGAACGAACTTTTTAATGCACTACCCGAGCGATTTCCAGGAAACCGTTGGCAGTTTTCCAAAACCGTGGGCGGTTTCGAGAAACCGCCGGTTTTGGCCCACGATTTTCAGAAATCGCATGGCGGTTTTCATCGAGTAAGAACAGGAGGAGAGAGAAAAGGAAGAGAGAGAGATTGAGTGAGAGTGAGAGTGAGAGTGAGAGAGGAAGCAGAGCTCCACTCCTTTGGCTCTTTTGTTGCGGCCGCCTGTGGCTGCTTCCAACAGTAGCCTTTTGTGGCTGCCTCTGTAGCTCGTTTCCGGCCGTTCAGGCTTCAATCCTTTCATCTGTTTCCGACCGTTTAAGCTTTAGGCCTTCCATCCATTTTCGATCGTTCAGGCCTTCCTCTGTGACTTGTTTCTTGCCGTTTAGGCTCCAGCCATTCTGGCCTTTGCCTGCCTTTGCGACTTGTTTCTGGCCGATTCTCGGGCTGCGGCCATTTAGGTCTTTGCCAGCCTTCTTGCCTAGCCTGTCGGCTTTTCGGATCTATTCTCTTCCTCCTTTTTTTATTCTTCCCCTTCCCCCCTCCTTTTTCTTTGGAGTAGTAAGTGTACTTTTTTTTGTTTTTGCAAGATCAAGGACTTGAGCCCTGATACCAGTGATGGCCTCCGTGCTTCTTCCTCAGTCTGTTTCAGAGTTCCAGGATACCAGCTTTTCCTATCACCAGTAGATGTGCAACAAAAATGATTTAGGATGTCGTTTGAGGTTTACTCACAGTGGCCTTTCCAAGGATACGTTGTATATTTCGAGTATTTTTGTGTATCTGTATATCACACACACTCTATGTTTCCATGATTTTTCACTCGAATATATATACTGCTCTTATATCCTGGCTTTCTTGCTGGGTTTTCCTCTGTTTGAGTAGTAAATTTGGAATGTTACTTGATTTTTCGGTAATGGTCCAGTGGTTACAACTCAGGCCCTATCCGTAACTCCTCTCCGGGTAACGGTCTGGATGACCAGTCTAGCTGTTACCCAACTGAATTGCCGAGAATGACCACGTGTAACACAACCTCCTCTGTTTTGACTAGTCAATTCCATCAAACTAACGCAGCCTCTTGTTTCTCATACCAATCATATCGAAAAATCACTTCCCACTACAAGTTTCTTTGGAAACAAGAGTATCGTTAATCCGAACCCTGAAGCCCTAGATTCGTTTTCTGCGCTCGTTAATCCAATTTCCCCACTTGGGGTGTATTTAAATTCAATATCTTTAATTGGGTCGGAGGAGCTTTTGGAAGATGGGGAGTCTGGTTGTGTGGAGGAGGAGAACGTTATTCGAGCATATAGCGTTAAGAAAAAGCGTAAGAAGAAGATGAACAAGCACAAGTATAGGAAACTGAGGAAGTGACTCCCGCGGAAGACTTAGCTCTGTGATTTTGGGACTCCTGATGGTTGCTTTTTTGGTCTACCTTTTACATTGAAGTTTTCCTTGTAGTTAACTTTTGAGCAATTTAGCACACCTTTGTGGGTTGAAGCGTGAAAATTTGTTATTTTTAATGCTTATTTATAACTTTTTCATGAACAAGACGAAGGATTGCTTATGAGTTGCAATTTTCACATGTTTTTTAGTTGCCAACTAATTGTATAATGGATTATCTTGCATGTCCCATTAAAATAATTATCATGCTATCTATTTGGACTTCACAATCCGTATATTGTTTTCTTTTATATGGTTGATGTGCAAGTCCATGTTCTGGACCAAATGTACAATCACCAACTTCAAAGGTAGGGGGGTACATAAAGGATTGTAGATTTTGAAGAATGGCCTTCTGTTCATCTAGTTGTAAGTAAACCATACTTTTGATTATTTGGCGACTAAGAATCCATGAAACCAACTCCAATTAGTGTGGGGAAAACGTTTAATGTCTGTCTCTTGTTACTTTGGTTACCTAAGCCCTATTTGTTGATACAGGATAAATGGTTAGGAAACATGGACCTGACTCGGTTTTGTTTGTTTTAGATGAGTAATTGACTCGATGGGGTTTTCTTTCGTTAACTTGGCATCAGTTAAGGATTGACATACTTGGTTGATATTTAGATTTTACATGCAACGGTATGCACAATAACTTCATTTTATTTCAAGTTTTCAACGCTAGCATGGTCATACAGGGGCATCTGAACCACCGTGAAGGTAGAACCATCCACTGTCAATTGGTCATTGCTATGAGATGCCTGGAATCAGCTGCTACGATAGCTTTTATAAAAAAAATTGTGCACGTGGGTTTATCTTAAAAAAAATTGTGCACGTGGGTGCACGATAGCTTTTAGAGTTTCATAACAATAGTTCTTCATCAGTATTTTAAATAAACAAATCTGTAATAAGCACATGACATGACCTCGTTTATGCCAGATTATATGTGTGGTACATACAAAGGATGCGGGACACAACTATGTGCATACATGTATATGTTTATATATTATATCATAATTGAACTTTTTATAAATTTCAATTTGATAGGAAAACAGAACTTTGCTTGTAAAATTATAGCATTACAAAAGCTCTGTTAAACTGATGCCAAGTTATCAGGTTAGTGCTTTTATTTATAGCACTTCACAAGGTTGATGTTTAAACGGAGATGAGAAGTGCCAATATCTCTATCAATGAATTCTTTTAACGCAGGTACAGACCTCCTATAAGTATTTATGTAATGTAGGGGGCCGCATAGCATGTGGCAGATTTCTGTCTCTATGGATGATAAGACCAACCTTTGCTTGATGGTTATATGTCTTGCAGATGTCAGTCTCAAATGGCAGCTCAGAAAATCTTATTTTGAACTTGGCAAAGTTTTCATATGTGTATGCGATGATAAGAAGACCATACTTGCAGTTGTCATTATTTGCTGGTTACTTTGTAGTGTTTATTGTCATACGATACAATTTTATCGTGTATCATACGAAAATATGGTATGGTAAAGGTACACATATCGCAAGAAGCGATTTATCATATCGTATAGTATCATATGGGGTTATATTATACCATATTATATGATACAACCCGTATTGTATTAGTTAATACTGATTTTTTGTATATAAAGTTTGAGAATCCGAAGTTACCAAAATTACTTCTTCTTTCCAAACCCTTTTCATGCAATTCTCTTGCTCCCAAATCCTTTTTTCATCCTTATTCTTGTTGATTTTGTGGTTTATTCAAAAGATTCTCAAGTTTTTCACCAAATTCAACTCCCAATCTCACATCTTTCCTTTTACATTCTACCTGATTTTTCACTTTAAAAATTTGGGGGTTTTATAGATTCCATGATTATTGACCTCTAGAAAACCTTTTTCTTCTTATTGATTGTCTACTATCATCTTAATGGCTTCCGATTCGGTCGATCCACCACAAAAATATTGTATTCTAGTATCTGAAGGCAATAAGCTTGTGAACAAGTGCATGTTTTACAATGTAATAAAACATTGTGATATTTCTCGTTTGAAATACTACTTTGCGGGAACCAAGAAGGATGCTAGTATTTGTTTTCAAGTTCTCGAAGCAGTGAAATATGAGATTGAGCCAGTATTGGAGGCTTCGAAGGAGAGGAAGAGATTAAGAATGAGAGAGAGGGCATAAATATGCAGTTAGGATATGTCTTAACCATTTGAACATGCTTTTCAAGGGATGTATGGTGATGAATTTTATGGTTGTGTAGGTTATAATAGTAGTAGTAGTGGAGTTAGCTCTTGCTCAACTGTAAGAGCTCCTACTCACCCGATGCCTACGAGGGATACTAAAAGAGAAGATAGAGGTAGTGGGATACCCTTCATTTTTTTCTCTACGTACAACTCTTAAAGCTCGGCTAGGCATTAGATTAGCTATGGCTTTAAAGAGGGTAATTGAGAAAGTAGATTTCAAGTGTGGAGAATTTTTTTTATGAAAATTGTGTCCCTTTCAATGTTGCAAACTCATTTTCATTTCAAAGTATGGTGGATGCTATTGGTAGTGTGAGATTGAGTTATAGAGTCCCTACTTATTATACTTTGAGGGGTATATTACTATAGAAATAAGTTGATATTGTTAACGCATGGAGTTCTGAATGTAAGGAGTCGTGGAAGAAAACAAAATGTTTTATTATGGCTATTGGTTAGAAAGATGATTAGCGTAGGTCTTTGGTGAACTTCCTAGTCTGTTGTCTAATGGGAACAATGTTTTTAAAATCATATGACTTGTCCAATATTGATAAAACTGTAGATAATATCCTTCATATTTTTGAAGAAATTGTTGAGGATGTAGATGTTTCAAATGTTGTTAAATTCATTACTTATAATGCTACAAATTTTGGTAAGATGCTTGAGGCGAACCATCCATCCTTATTATGAACTCCATGTGTTGCACATTAGATAGACTTATTATTTGAATATTTGAGTATAATGGATGAAATAAGAGAGACTATAGATGCATGCAGAAATGTCACAAAGTTTATTTATAATCATTCTTCTGTATTGCATTTGATACGAATCTATACAAGTGGAAAGGAATAGGTTAGGCATTCATTGACTAGATTTACTACGAATATCATTACTATGCAAAGTCTTGTTATACAAAAATATATTAAAAAATAATATTGTAAAAAACATATCGGTGCCCATGCCACCGATACGTATAGTATGATATAGTGTAATTTTTTTAATTTCTCAATTAAAAATTTAAAAAATATTAATAAATCCAAAAAAATATAAGAGTTGAAATGAATGAATGAATAAAACATATATATTACAATCAACATTAAACAAAATCAAATCCAAAAGAACAAATAATTCCTAATAAATGACTGTCTGTATAAGAATATTTAGAGAGATTATGAGAAGAGAACACTGTGAGATAAGCATAACAAAGTTAAATAACATGTAATATGGAACAATCATCTATAACGTGAATACTGAGTACCTTTAATAAACAACAAATTTACAATCATCTATTCCAGAACATTACAAAGTTCCAATTACATTTACAATAATCATCTACAACGTGGATCATAATCAATAAAATTATTGTAATAACCATAGTTAGGATCGCCATCACCATCTCCAACCTCTTCCTCTTCTAGAATCGGATTTGCCCATCCAACACTTTCATATTCATCATCATCTCCAACTCCAAGTTCTATTTCGGCTTGGAGTGCCTACAAATTTTCATCCTCTAAATTGATGGAGAGCTCCCTCTCTTCGACCCAAACATCAAGAATATCAATATTTTCGTAACTTAGTAAGTCATATGGCACTTTCTTTACCCTTCTTGCATCTTTTTTGTATTTGTCTTTAAACAAAGAATATCCAAACTATCAATAATATCAAATACAATATAATTATTAATCATTCATTATTAATAAAAAATAACTAGGGAGCAACAATACATATTTTTAAAATTATTACCTTTGCCTTGAATTCATGTTATATGCAATATTTATCAAATCACGTAGTCGAATATGCTCAAGTCTATTTCTCTTTTTCGTGGGAATGCATTCGAAAAAGCTCTACTCAAAGTACATGTTTGACTTAATATACGTTGAGCAAATCTTGACAAGTTTGGTGCAACTACACCAAAGTGAATATATCATTCATCTAAAATAAAATACGATAATGATTAATAAGAAATACTCAAAGTTGATCAGTTGATAACTTAAATGAATATCAATAAAAAGTATATAATACCTGGTCGCATTTAGGAGCAGAGTTGGATTGCAATTGGCCTACCAAAATCTTCAAGACTCTATATATATTTGCTTAATTCTAAATGGATATTGCAACGAGTAGATGAATCTTATATAAGGTCAATTATATTTAATATACTCTTTTTTACTTTTTCGTCCTCTACAAAGTTGAGTGAAAATCGAATAGAAGGGTTAACAAAATATACATTAACATGCAAATTATGATGCATTTGGCAGTTGTAGTGTGCATCAATTATTTTTAAACATTTTTTAGAAGTGACTGGTTGCAGCCAAGGTTTACTTGTATTTCTAATTTGGTTTTATCCATAGCATCATATATATAAGGCATCACAGGCCTATCTTCACTGTTCACCACCCTCATTACTTAACCAAAGGTACAATCATCTTCAAAATTTTACTACAATATTTCCAAAAATTATTATTAAAACAACTACCACTATAATCCCCTATCTCTTTTTGGACCAACTAATAGAGCCACATTCATCAAATGCAAACATTTTTTAATTCATTTTTAGGTATGACAAGACTTTGCACACTAATGACATTCATAACAAATCTTGTCAATAAAGGCCTAATCAATTCTCTTTAACCTGTATAGATTCACTTCAAATGCAATACAAAAGAATAATTATAAATAAACTTTGTAATATTTCTTCATGCATCTATAGTCCTTATTTCATCCATTACACTAAAAACTTTAAGCATTAAGTTTATGTAATGTGCAATACAAACCTACGTTGACCATCTTTCCAACCATCAACTATAAATGAACATTCCATTTTCTTCCATGACTACCTAAATTTAGAACTCCATAAATTAACAATATCAACTAATTTATATATTAATGTACCTCTAAAAGCATGATAAGAAGGGATTCTATAACATGATTCCATACTGGTAATAACATTCACCATACTTTGAAATGAAAATGAGTTTGTAACATTAAAAGGGAAACAATTTTCATAAAAAAATTGTGCAAACTTTAAATTTACTTTTTCAATTACCTCCTTTGAAGTTATAGTTGATCTAAGGTTTAGCTAAGCTTTAAAAGTAGTATGGAGAGAAAAATGAAAGTATCCTACTAACTCTAGCTCCTCCTCTAATACCCCTCGTAGGCATAAGGTAGGTAGTAGCTCTTGCAGTGGAGTAGGAGCCAACTCCACTGCTACTAGCACCAAAACCTACTATCTTTTCCTTTTCGCTCCCTCCTCTCCTATTCGATCGCCTCTTCTTTCATCTCACCTACACCATGAAATTTATCATCATACATCATTTGAGAAACATCTTCAAATGGTTGAGATATATCCCAACCATCTATTTTTACCCTCTCTCACCCTTAATCTCTTCATCTCCTTCAAAGCCTCAAATACCGGCTCAATCTCGTACTCCATTTCTTTGAGAACCCGAGAACAAGTACTAACATCCTTCTTGGTTCCTCAAAGGAGGTGTTTCATATGAGAAATGTTACCATGCTTTACCGCATTGAAAAACATGTACTTGTTCATACACCTATTACTTTTGTACACCGGGGTGCAGTATTTTCATGCTGATTTGACCCGATTTAAAGCCATTAAGATAAGATTAGATAATTAATAAGAAGAAAAAAACTTTCTAGAGGTCAAGAATCACAAAATTTGTAAAACTCCTAAATTTGGAAGTGAAGAATCAGGTAAAATACAAAAAGAAAGATGTATGTCATAGATTTGACAAAAGCCCTAGAGATGAGAACTTAGATTGAACAAAAAACTTGAGAATCTTGTAAATAAACTAGTTTTATCCATACCTCTTCATATCGTATGATACAGTGTGATACGTATCATATCGTGGAGCTCCACGATACGATACAATCCATTATATTATATATAAGAGATTATCATGTCGTATCGTACGATATAGTTCGTATCACACGATACGACTAATATCGCGTGTATTGTGCATGAGAAGAGACTAGAAAAGAAGTTGCTCCTTGCACGGGTAAAATTAAGAAATTGCTAGAAGTCATTAAATAGCAATATATACAAATAATTGGGAGCATATATGAGAGGAGACAATAGAAGGATAATTTAGAAATGTTTGAGGAAGCGGATGATGATGCTGTTAGATTGAGTGATAATATTCCTTTTGATGGTAGGACAAATATTGGTAATAGTAATTCTCGACCATCAACGAAGAGAAAGAGGGTTATTGAAGATGTTGCATGTGGAAGTGGTAGAAGAGGAAGGAATAGAGGAAGAACTTCCTTTGACATACAATCATTTTCCCTCCTTCTATACATGATACTCAATCTTAAATTTGTACTACTATGGCTTTAGAGTAATTGCATGAGCAGGCAGACCTTGAAGTGGGCAGATAGTTTTATGATTCATGTATTCTATTTAATGTAGCAAACAATTTTTATTTTTAAGTAATGCTAGATGCAATTGTTAACATTGGTCCATGGTATAAGATGCCTTCTTATCAAAAGTTGAGAGAAAAATTATTAGATAAGATTATCCTTGAAGTACAAGAATATTATTCTACTTTAAGAGAGTCATGGAAGGAAACAGAATGCACTATCATGATAAATGAATGAACAGATAAATGAAGAAGAATTTTGTTAAACTTTCTTATCTATTGTCCTAAAATACTTATGTTTTTTATATCTCTAAACATATTAGAAGAAAAGCATACTTGAGAGATATTAAGGCAATAGTTTGATTAAGTGATATTTGAGGTTGAGCTGGACAATGTAGTCTAATTTATTAAAAATAATGCAGCTAACTATAAAGTAGTTGGGAAGGAGTTAATAAATACTTATAAACTTTCTATTGAAACCATGTGCAACCCATTGTTTAGATCTTATCCTTGAGGATATTCATGAGATGGATGAGATAAAGACAATGATTGAGTGTTGCCAAGATATCACTAAATTTATTTATAATCATGCTTATGTATTATATATGATGAGGATATATAGATGATGGAGATCTCCTTCGTACAACTGCAACTCGATTTATAACTAATTTCTTATTTTTATAGAGCATTGTAAAACAAAATCAAGCTTTGAAGAGAATGCTCTCCTCATATGAGTGACAACAATTTATAGAGTTACTTGAAAATAGAAGAAAAAGAAAGTTAAATGATATTTGAGAGACAATCTTTAGAAGTATATTTTAAAATACATGTATAAGACTATTGAAGATTACATGTTCATTAGTAAAAATTTTGAGATTGACTAATAGCGAGGAGAAACCATTTATAGGCTATCTTTATGAAGCCATGGATAGGGCAAAAGAAGCCATTAAAAGTAATTTGAATAGAGGAAAGAGGGATTAAGTGTCAGTGTAGAACATTATAAATAACATATGAAACAAATAATTGCATCAACCTATTCATGCAATACTTATTACCTAAACCCAATATTCATGTACTTAGAAAATTTAAAAGGGATGGTGAGGTAAATCAAGGTATCATTGATTGTATAAATAAATTAGTCCTTGATAAGAGTAGAGTAAATGCTATCCATTGAGAGATGAAGATCTACGATAATGCTCTTTACTTCATGAGCTTACTTGTAGCAATTCGCAATTGTACTAATATGTGCCTAGGTAAACTATTTATCTTCATATTTAAGTTTCTTAAAATCTTATATTTATTGTGGATGACGTCTCTCATGTTTGTCTTTTTCTATCAAATGTTTGGTGGAATAGGTTTGGAAGTAATTGCCCAAACCTTAGAGATTTTGTAATGAGAATTCTGAGCTAAACCTATAGTGCAATGGGTTGTAAAAGGAATTAGAGTATCTTTGATACATCCACACAAAAAAGTACAACAGGTTGGAACATAAGCAGCTCAGTGACTTAGTTTTCATCTATTGTAACATGTGACTCCGATAATAATAATCTTTTAGTAGTTACTACTTAAATATTTAATTCAATATTTTATTTTTACCAATTTTTAGTATTAAATATTTTTGTTAAATATTTCAATATTTCAATTCAATTAAATATTCAATGTATTTTTTCAATTATGAAAGTTATATTATATGATTTTTTTGTAATTATCATATTTTTTCCAATTTTTTAAATTTTTATCAATTTTTAGTATTAAATTATGATACGGGGTGATATATATCGTATTAAGGACCAAAACAATACATAATATGATACACATCGAACAATATTAGAATAAACCACGAAATCAACAAGAACAAGGATAGAAAAAAAATATCAGAGCAAGTGAATGACATGAAAAATGGTTTAGAAAGAAGTAGAAGTAATTTTTGTAACTTCGAATTATCATATTTTATACCCAAAAAAATTAGTATTGACTTATTCGATACAGTACGATATAACCCCATATCGTACGATACAACATGATAAATTGCTTCGTGTGATATGTGCTCCCATGTCATACTGTATTCTTGTATGATACATAATAAAATCATATCGTACAATATGATTTTTACAACATTGAAAAAACTGTTTATATACGATGAATAGGGCTCTATTTGTTGGTTGAGAAAGAGGGATGGGATAACTCTGGTAGATGTTTTTGATGCTGATTTTTGAAAAAATTATAGCAAATTTTTTATGATGATTATACCTTTAATTAAGGTAATGAGGATGATGGACAGTGAAGATAGGTCTCCGATATCTTATACATATATGATGCTATTGATAAGGCCAAATTGAAAACATAAGTAAACCTTGACTGCAAGTGGTCACTTGTAAAAAGGTTTGGAAGATAATTTATGCATGTTGAAACCGACAAATGCATCATTATTTGCATGCTGCATATTTTCTTAATCTTTCTATTCGATTTTCTCCTAACTTTATAGAGTATGATGAAGTGAAAATGAGTATATGTACAAGATTCATCTACTGTTGCAATATCCATTTAGATTTAATCAAGTATATACAAAGTCTTGGAGATTTTGGAAAGCTAATTGCAATCCAACTCCACTCCCAAATGTGATCAGGTATTATATATTTTTTTATTGATATTCATTTAAGTTATCAATTTGACTTTTAGTATTTCTTACTAATCATTATTGTATTTTATTTCAGATAAATGGTGAACACACTTTGGTATAGGTATACCAAACTTGTCAAGGTTTGCTCAACGTACATTGAGTCAAACATATAAATTGAGTGGGTACGAGAGAAATTGAAGTTTTTTCAAACGCATTCACACAAAAAAGAAAATTTGACTAAGCATACTCGACTGCGTGATTTGATATACATTATATATAACATGAAGTTAAGACAAAGGTAATAACAACAACAACAACTAAGCCTTTTCCCAAACTAGACGGGGTCGGCTACATGGATTCTTTGTTTCCACAAATCCCTATCGTGTGGCATGTTAGCAGTTAACTCACAATAAGCTAGATCATTCTTTATTGTTTCTTTCCAACACTTTTGTAGTCGTCCTCTACCTCTTTTAATACTTTCCAAATTTAGTTATTCTAACTTTCTTACAGGTTCTTCTTTCGATCTTCTTTCTATATGTCCAAACCATCTTAAACGATATTCTCTCATTTTATCCTCTATTGGTGCCACTCCTAATTTGTTTCTAATAACCTCATTATGTATATGGTCTTTTCTTGTATGACCACTCATCCATCTCAACATCTTCATTTTGTGACAGACATTTTTTGTACATGTTGATGATTAACTGCCCAATACTCAGAACTATAAAACATGATAGGTCTAATTACAATTCTACGATATTTACCTTATGCTCCTCTCCATTTTAACCAACCAGCATTAATTCTATGCGTAACATCTCCATCAATTCTTCCATCACTCTGAAAAAGTGACCCTAAGTATTTAAAACTTTCCTTTTGGGGGATGCAATGTGTGCCAATTTTAATTTCTATGTCCTCTGCGGTAACCAAATGATCAAACTTACATTCCATATATTCTGTCTTTGTTCTACTAAGTCGGAGGCCTTTGCTTTCTAATGTTTCTCTCCATAATTTCAATTTTCTTTTAACTTTTTCTTTAGAGTCCTCCACTAATAGAATGTCATCTGCAAATAACATACACCAAGGTACTTCATCTTGAATATGTTTTGTTAACTCATCCATCACCATTATAAATAAGTATGGACTTAAAGTTGATCCTTGATGTAACCCAATATTAACTTCAAAGAAGTTTGTCGTTCCCTCATGAGTCCCCACACATGTTTTTGCACCATCATATGTCTCTTATAAGGTTAATATATGTCAATGGGATACCTCTTTTTTCCAAAGTTCTCCAAAGAACCTCCCTTGGTACCATATCATAAGCTTTTTCTAGATCAATAAATATCATGTGAAGGTCTTTCTTTTTTGCTCTAAAATGTTCAATAAGACGTCTCAAAAGGTAAATCGCTTCAATAGTAGATCTGCCTGGCATGAATCCAAATTGGTTCTCTGTTGTACTTGATACTTGTCTTAACCTACGTTCGATAATTCTTTCCCACAATTTCATAGTATGGCTCATTAACTTGATACCTCGATAATTCATACAATTTTGAATGTCTCCCTTGTTCTTATATATGGGTATAAGTGTACTTGCTCTCCATTCCTCAAGCATCTTTTGGTTTTTTCATATTTCATTAAATAGTCTTGTGAGCCAAGTGATTCCTATTTCTCCTAGTATTTTCCAAACTTCTATAGGAATATTATTTGGTCCTACCGATTTACCACCCTTCATATGTTTAAGAGCCTCTTTGACTTCATTCTTTTGAATACGTCGGTAGAAATTGTGGTTTATATACTTTTCTTATTTGGCTAACTCTCTTAACCTAATACTAACATCTTTATTTTCATTAAAAAGATTATAAAAATAGTTTTTCCATATATTTCTTATATCATCATTTGCCACTAGAATTTTTTCATCCTCGTCTTTGATGCATCTAACATAATTAAGATCTTTAGTTTTCTTATCTCTAGCCCTAGCTATCCTAAAAATATCTCTTTCACCCTCTTTTGAGTTGAGTTTTTTATATAAGTCTTCCCAAATTTTAGCTTTTGCTTCACTCACGCCCTTTTTTACTTCCTTCTTTGCTTTCTTATAAGCTTCTAAAGTTTCACTGGTTTTCTTAGCATAATGTAATTTGTAACATGCCCTCTTTGCCTTGATTTTATTTTGTACTACTTCACTCCACCACCAAGCTTCTTTTTGTGCCGGTACACCTCCCTTAGATACCCCTAACACATCTTTCCCCACTTTTCTAATATGTGTAGCCATATTGTTCCATATATCACAGGGTGTACCAACATAATTCCAAACATCTTCTTGAAGGACTTTCTTTTTAAATATATCTTCTTTCTCTCTTTTGAGGTTCCACCATTTAGTCTGAATAGCTCGATGCACTCCTTTCTTCTTTGTCCATTTTTTTATTTGTAAATCCATAACTAAAAGTCGATGTTGGGTGGTTAAGCTTTCTCCTGGAATTACCTTGCAATCTTTACAACATGCTCTATCTTTTTTTTCTATAAATAAAATAATCAATTTGTGTTTGTGATAAGCCACTCTTATAAGTAATTAAATGTTCATCTCATTTTTGAAGATTGTATTGACTATAAAGAGATCAAATGCCATAGCAAAATTTAAAATCTCCCTACCTTCCTCATTTATATCCCCAAAACCAAAGTTTCCATGAATCCCTTGATATCCTAATGCCTCTTTACCAACATGTTCATTTAAGTCTCCTCCTAAACAAATCATCTCCCTTTGTGAAATCTTTTGAATCACCTTATCTAACTCTTTCCAAAATGTTGTCTTTATACTATCTTCTAGTCCTACTTGGGGTGCGTAAGCACAAACTATATTCAAAACCTCTGCTCCTAACACTAATTTCAACGTCATGATTCGGCCACCATATCGTTGTATGTCTACTACACTATCCTTTAAATCTTTATTTATGATAATACCAACTCCGTTTCGAGCATTTTCTTTACCTGAGTACCATCATTTAAAACTTGTATCCTTTATGTCATTTGCTTTTTCTCCAACCCATTTTGTCTCTTGTAAACATAGAATATGAATCTTTCTCCGAATCATTGTATCTACCACCTCCATTAGCTTATCGGATAATGTTCCGATATTCCAAGAACCAATACGAATCTTATTATCTAGGACTAGCTTCCTTACCCCCCACATCCGTCCATAATCAAAATGCAAAGACCCTCTCTGAAAATTTTTCACTACATTCGGGAGGCAATGTAGCGGGACTAACTTCTTTACCCACACCGGTCCATGATGTGGGAACCCTCTCTCCAATTGATTCACTATATTAAGACAAAGGTAATAACTTTTAA
The DNA here is from genome assembly GCA_036023115.1 of Brasenia schreberi. Lineage (NCBI taxonomy): Eukaryota > Viridiplantae > Streptophyta > Magnoliopsida > Nymphaeales > Cabombaceae > Brasenia > Brasenia schreberi. Next base: position 9,532,994 of record JAYKKT010000075.1, on the reverse strand, counting down.
AATATGTCTTGCTACTCTCTCATTCTTTATTATTAATAATAAATGATTTATGACTATATTGTATTTAATATTCTTGATAATTTAGGTATTCTTTCTTTACAAATAAATGCAAAAGGATGCAAGAAGGGTAAGAAAGATATCATATGACTTATTGAGCTATAAAAATGTTGATATTCTTAATGATTTGGTCGAAGAGGGGGAGGAGACCCCATCAATTTAGAAGATGAAAACTTGAGTTGGAGATGATGATGAAGGTGTTAGATGGGAGGATCCAAATGTGGAGGTCACAGTGATCCCGACTATGTCAATTACGATGCTTTTGTTGATTATGATTCACGTTGTAGGTGATTGTTGTAAATGTAATTATAACTTTATAACATTCCGGTATAGATGATTGTAACTTTGTTGTTTATTAAAGGTATTCATTATTCATGTTATGGATGATTATTCATTATGACATGTTATTAAACTTTATTATGCTAAGCCTCAGAGTGTTCTCTTCTCACAATCTCCCTGATTATTCTTATAGAGTCAGTTATTTATTAAGAATTAACTGTTTCAAATTAAGCTTTTGGATTTTATTTTGTTTAAATTAAAAAATTTATACCGTATCATATGATATGGTACAATATGGGCGTATCAGTCCCCAGTGCGATACTGGCACCAATACACTTTTTACAATATTGCTCCGTATGTTGCATAGTGGGTAAAATTTCTCAAGTTACATATAGGTTCCAATTGTCAAAAATTCCTTAAATTGGTCAAAGATGAACTGATGCATGCACAATTACTTGTCATATTTGCTGGTTACTTTGTAGCATTTCTCTTTATGTTGCATAGTGGGTAAAATTTCTCTCAAGTTACAGTTGGGGTCCAATTGTCAAAAATTCCTTTAAATTGGTCAAGGATGAACAGATGCATTCACAATTACTTTGAAAGCATTATGGACGGATGCGGGGGGTAAGGAAGCTAGTCCTAGATAATAAGATTCGTATTGGTTCTTGGAATATCGGAACATTATCGGGTAAGCTAATGGAGGTGGTAGATACTATGATTCGGAGAAAGATTCATATTCTATGTTTACAAGAGACAAAATGGGTTGGAGAAAAAGCAAAGGAGATAGAGGATACAGGTTTTAAATTATGGTACTCAGGTAAAGAAAAGGCCCGAAACGGAGTTGGTATTATCATAAATAAAGATTTAAAGGAGAGTGTAGTAGACAAACAACGATATGGTGACCGAATCATGACATTGAAATTAGTGTTAGGAGTAGAGGTTTTGAATATAGTTTGTGCTTACGCACCCCAAGTAGGACTAGAAGATAGTATAAAGACAGCTTTTTGGGAAGAGTTAGATAAGGTGTTTCAAAAGATTCCACAAAGGGAGATGATTTGTTTAGGAGGAGATTTAAATGGACATGTTGGTAAAGAGGCATTAGGATATCAAGGGATTCATGGAAACTTTGGTTATGGGGATATAAACGAGGAAGGTAGGGAGATTTTAAATTTTGCTATGTCATTTGATCTCTTTATAGTCAATACAATCTTCAAAAAACGAGATGAACATTTAATTACTTATAAGAGTGGCTTATCACAAACACAAATTGATTACTTTATTTGTAGAAAAAAGATAGAGCGTGTTGTAAAGATTGTAAGGTAATTCCAGGAGAAAGCTTAACCACCCAACATCGACTTTTAGTTATGGATTTACAAATAAAAAAATGGACAAAGAAGAAAAGAGTGCATCGAGCTATTCGGACTAAATGGTGGAACCTCAAAAGTGAGAAAGAAGATATATTTAAACAAAAAGTCCTTCAAGGAGATGTTTGGAATTATGTTAGCACACCCTCTGATATGTGGGAACAATATGGCTATACATATTAGGAAAGTGGCGAAGATGTGTTAGGGGTATCTAAGGGAGGTGTACCGGCACAAAAAGAAGCTTGGTGGTGGAGTGAAGTAGTACAAAACAAAATCAAGGCAAAGAGGGCATGTTACAAATTACATTATGCTAAGAAAACTATTGAAACTTTAGAAGCTTATAAGAAAGCAAAGAAGGAAGCAAAAAAGGCCGTTAGTGAAGCAAAAGCTAAGATTTGGGAGGACTTATATAAAAAACTCAACTCAAAAGAGGGTGAAAGAGACATTTTTAGGATAGCTAGGGCTAGAGATAAGAAAACTAAAGATCTTAATTATGTTAGATGCATCAAAGACGAGGATGAAAAAATTCTAGTGGCAAATGATGATATAAGAAATAGATGGAAAAACTATTTTTATAATCTTTTTAATGAAAATAAAGATGTTAGTATTAGTTTAGGAGATTTAGCCAAGTCAAAAAAGTATATAAACCACAATTTCTACCGACGTATTCAAAAGAATGAAGTCAAAGAGGCTCTTAAACATATGAAGAGTGGTAAATCGGTAGGACCAGATAATATTCCTATAGAAGTTTGGAAAATACTAGGAGAAATAAGAATCACTTGGCTCACAAGACTATTTAATGAAATATGGAAAAACCAAAAGATGCCCGAGGAATGGAGAGCAAGTACACTTATACCCATATATAAAAACAAGAGAGACATTCAAAATTGTGCGAATTATCGAGGTATCAAGTTAATGAGTCATACTATGAAATTATGGGAAAGAATTATTGAACGTAGGTTAAGAAAAATATCAAGTACAACAGAGAACCAATTTGGATTCATGCCAGGCAGATCTACTATTGAAGCGATTCACCTTTTGAGACGTCTTATGGAACATTTTAGAGCAAAAAAGAAAGACCTTCACATGATATTTATTGATCTAGAAAATGCTTACGATAAGGTACCGAGGGAGGTTCTTTGAAGAACTTTGGAAAAAAGAGGTATCCCATTAACATATATTAACCTTATAAGAGACATGTATGATGGTGCAAAAACATGTGTGAGGACTCATGAAGGAACGACAGACTTCTTTGAAGTTAATATTGGGTTACATCAAGGATCAACTTTAAGTCCATACTTATTTATAATGGTGATGGATGAGTTAACAAAACATATTCAAGATGAAGTACCTTGGTGTATGTTATTTGCAGATGACATTGTATTAGTGGAGGAGTCTAAGGAAAAAGTTAATAGAAAATTGGAACTATGGAGAGAAACATTAGAAAACAAAGGCCTCCGACTTAGTAGAACAAAGACAGAATATATGGAATGTAAGTTTGATCATTTGGCTACTTCAGAGGACATAGAATTTAAAATTGGCACACATTGCATTCCCCAAAAGGAAAGTTTTAAATACCTAGGGTCAATTTTTCAAAGTGATGGAAGAATTGATGGAGATGTTACACATAGAATTAATGCTGGTTGGTTAAAATGGAGAGGAGCATCAGGTATTCTTTGTGACAAGAAGATACCATTAAAATTAAAAGGTAAATATTATAGAGCAGCAGTTAGGCCTGCCATGTTTTATGGTTCTGAGTGTTGGGCAGTTAATCATCAACATGTACAAAAGATGTCTGTGACAGAAATGAAGATGTTGAGATGGATGAGTGGTCATACAAGAAAAGACCGTATACATAATGAGGTTATTAGAAACAAATTAGGCGTGGCACCAATAGAGGATAAAGTGAGAGAACATCGTTTAAGATGGTTTGGACATATAGAAAGAAGATCAAAAGAAGAACCTGTACGAAGGTTAGAAAACCTAAATTTGGAAAGTATTAAAAGAGGTAGAGGACGACCACAAAAGTGTTGGAAAGAAACAATAAAGAATGATCTAGCTTATTGGGAGTTAAATGCTAACATGGCACACAATAGAGATCTGTGGAAACAAAGAATCCATGTAGCCGACCCCGTCTAGTATGGGAAAAGGCTTAGTTGTTGTTGTTGTTGTAGCATTTCACGTTGAGGGCATTCACAAAATTAATTGAGGATTAGCTAATCATCAGGATGCAACTTATGCTGAGACAAGATCTAACTGCTGTCCACTTGACGTGCCTTTTATTGGTTATAGATGCTTACATTTGGGTTATCCTAAGCTGCTTATCTGCGATAGGCAGTTGTGTCTTGTTTATGTATCCTTTCACATGACCTTGCTTCTTGATTCTTTATGTGGTTGACAGGAATTGTTTCTTGTGAGCGTTCTTCTTAGTTTGCTGAAGTGTTTCTCCGTTTACTTGTTCGAAAAAGCCGAAATTCTCAACTGGAATCTCCTTGGGCTTTTTTGTTGGTTAGGGAAAATGGTGGGATATCTATACGACCCATTATGTAGCAAAGTTCTCCATTTTCTATCAAACCTGCATAAACGAATCGCTTAGCATTTCGGGCCAATCCGCTTCGCCATTATGCCACTACCAAAATGGGGCTAACTATGTATTTGGACTCCTCATCAGAGTATGTTCTCTGTGATTTAGTGTGGTGAAGAGGATGATTAAGTTACACTAGAGGAATGCTAGAAAATTTGGAACGGGAGGGGTACTTGGTGAATTCGAATAAGAGATTCTGTCAAGAAATCAGGAAACATTGGATGATATAAGAAAATGTTAGAACATACTTTGTGTGGCCTGAATGTAAGAGGTCATGTCTAAACTGATAACTTGAACTTCCATATAAGTGGTTGCAGCAAAAAGGGGCAATTCTCTTTAGAAACCGCCGTCTTCCAGGAAAAATGTTAAACGGGTAATGGATTCTGATCTCTCTAGTGGCTTCCCGATTGCAGGGCTTATACTGTGAATTGGTATTTCCGATGCTGCTCATTTATTTTGTCCACACAAAAAACCCAAAAACCTCGAGATCGATCTGCTATTCATGTATCTCGAAAGATTCATAGCCCGTGGATTCAACCTTGAGACAGAGTGGTGCTTTTAGGGCTTGTTCTTCAACTCAATCCTTGTGATTCGTATTCCACTATTAGTTCTTTTGAATCAAGCTGAAAATGAGCATCACACAAGCTGCTTCTTGGTGAAGAACTATAATCTTTCAATGTCCAAAATTTTGGCCATGTTGCCTCTTCATGGCTGTTTTTGAAGTATCCGAAGATGCATCTTCCTACCAGACTCATGAGACAATTAATTTAAGGGTTGCAAGAAGCTGTGTCCTGGAGCTTGGAGTAATTGTTATAGGCACTTCAATCCTTTCTTCTTACCAAACGAAGTAGTTGTGAAGGATGATCCTGGATTGAACACGTCTTCTTGTTTCTTCACATTCTTTTGTTTGGTTGTGTAGATGATCTTGCTGTAGAAACAGAGGTGGATCAAGTCATGGGAAGTTGTTGATGAGTAATCGTTGAACGGTATGGAAACTATTCCTCCATTCCGAAGAGTATGGAGGTTAAGTATATGGAGAATCGGATCAAATTTGGGAGTCAATTATCACAAAAATGTGTTAGTGGCTATCATCACTAAGATGTGATTGCCAAGCCGATCTAATCTAAAACTGGAGCAGGGGCTTTAATATTACTGAAAAGAATGTGTTAGATCACATAGAGTAGTGCATTTGGAGAGGCTCCCTGGATATCTCAGAGAACAAGAGCCACTATAAGTTTCAGAGTGGAACGAAATATATCTTTTGGTTTTACTGATGGGTAGAATTGGGTCATTATCTCAATGCTTTCTTTTTATTTTGCAGACCTTTTTGCAATAGTGAACCACTGAACTTAGACAAACACGGCTTTTAATTTTTCGACATGAGGTATGGGATCTCCATATGGCATCCAACCACATCTTAAGTGAAGGAACGGGAGATGATGATTCAAATATTAGCTACTATCTGGATTATGAGATACTTTTCCTATTGGTTCCTATTGCTTCTTATTTCTAGCATCCTCTGCACATTTTCTTTTTGGGAACATTGTGAAATAGAAATAACTCAAGGGTGTTCTGGAGATCACAACTGGGTGATGGGTTTCTAGCCATAACAATTTTAAAGTGAAGAGGAGTTCCATCTGGCTGTATATATCTTCTCTATCAAATTTTAGCAAGAAAACCAGATAGTTGGAGAGTATTTACTATTTGCTACATTTGAAGCTGTAGGCAGCGAATTAAATGGTTATTGGTTGCACATATTGATTGCCAACTCCACCCATGTAAGGGATCACCCTTGCATGGCCCGTCCCAAACCCGAATAAAGGAGGAGGGATGTGTTAGGCTTCTGATGGTATGCATGTGGCTACCTTGTTTATCCCCTTGAGATCGGATCAAAGGTCTGCCGTTTATATTTCAGACTTCTCAAGTTCTTAAGGTGCTTGTCCTAAAATTTATGCAATCAAGTAAAAATGTAAAAATAGATATAGGAACAAGATCAGTAATCTCTTGATGATCTTTCAGTACTTAGAAGCTTCAGTATGCTAATCTTCAGTTTATTATTATCATTTGAGACAAAATTTCATATCTTTGCTGTGCTCGATTTGTCAGCTTTATGTAATCCATCCTGATTTTTCTTTGATGAGAGATCTCCCACGCGTTGTCTGCATAAAAGAGAAACTTCACTTGTAAATATTTATGTATATTTGAAAATGCAGAAGATATGGCTACCGGCTACACGCACTGATTATTTTATTTAGTGATGGGAAAACAATTATAAAGACAAAAAATATAAAAAAATATCATAAATTGCATTATAACAATGTTTTACCGTGTGTTGAGATATCCAGTAATGAAGTGCAATCTGTGTAGATAAACGGATGAAAACGGTAGAGGTAGCCATGGCCTGTTCCAGTTGTGTTGGAACCATGAATCTTAGCTGAATTGGGTCTAGTTCCGATTAGCAACAGCCGCCACCACTTTCAACGAAAACTTAAAAAAGAATAAAAAAGTATTCAAAAGTTCACACGTGTTGGAAAGGTTTGAAAGTCTTCGGAGCGAGCCTTCGGCGAATTTGATATCATCTTTAGTGGAAACAGTATGAGGTTGTAAGAACATGATTCGGTATGTATAATTTCATTAAATCTATTGTTCAAACCGATTCAGATGCAAATTAATTAACACACGAATGAATTAAGACATCTTTTCCAAGGGATATTATCTTCAAGAAAACAACAAAATAGTATGACATTAATGGAATTATTGTTTGTATGTAGGCACCTTGACTGGAACTAACAATGTCAGATGAGAGAAAACTTTTAAATGGGGGCGAATAGCCCATGGTTTAATGGTCGGTCTGGAATCAGAACTGAACCGACTTCACAATCGTCGGAAATCAGAACCGAGGACCTTTTAATTCGGTTATGATTCATAGATTTCATAAACGGGCCCAGAACCAAAACTGAACTAGAAGTTTCAAACCACTTTTAATTACACATATAATTTCTAACCACTGCCTATATCAAAGTTTCCTTATCTCAATGGTAGACCGCTGCAATAGTAGACGGTTTACCTCGTGTCTACATGCACCTTTGGGCTGGGGCAAAATATGCATTATAGTTGTCAAATTTAATGGTTATACCTTTTTTTATTAAATTTCTAATTTGGCACCTTTATATTAATTTATAACTCTAAACAAGTTCCCATCGAATAATTATTCAAATTTGCTTAGTACTTAAAATGCTTACTTGTTTTTGGAGGCCGATGCCAGATGCATGTCTCCGGTATCGAACTCATGACCTTCAACTTGTGAACCATGTGATTTGAAATACCTGTTTTTTGAACATTGGATATTGCACTTCATGGTTTTCAAAACGAACTTATCATTGGTTTCCATCATCGGTAGGTACCAGGAATATGCAATGACAAGCAACCCCCTTGCAAATTGCCAAGTATAGATGAGGCTAGAAATACTTCTTATTTCTATAATTAACAATCTCCAATTCTACACACACCCAAACAAGGCAATCATCCTAAATTCAACTGCATAATGCTTTATACTGCTTCAACTTACACAAATCGTCTAATAACTGATCGATCACATATAAGCACAATGAACCACAACTCTCTCACAGCTCCACTCGAAGTACCCAAAGTTGAAGGTCAAGAGCTCAATACCCTGGACCACCATGAACATCTTGTAGGGCTCTCTACCTACCCCAGCTTGTTAATAATTATCACTCATAAGCCTGCAACGAAAAATAGTCATTCTTAGGTTGTAAAATGTTACATGAGAAAAAAAAAAATGGTAAACGTTATAGAAATTAAACAAAAAAATGTTAAAGAAATTAAAAATACAGAACGAATTGTAACGAAAAGCCCATATATGAAAACCAAGAAGATGAAGTCGTCTATAAATATTGCACAAAGAATATAGTATATAGTACTAAAAAAATACAGAAAACATTTTTGACGTGTAAACCATATGAGGAAAACCATATACCACCACCTTCTACTTTCTCTGTCTTCCTCTAAAGGCATTCTCAAGTCAAATCCACTTTCTATTGCAACCTTCGGCGATGAACTGAAGTATGACTGGCGGTTGTTCAATATTAGTATCAGAGCCTGACTCTCATGAACTTACATAAATAGCTGAAACAGTTTAGATAAGCAAAAAAAAGATAGAGGCGACGCTAAGACAGAAGGCATAGCAATAAGAAAAGAACAAAGGCAAGCGGCGAGGCAGAGAGGCGAAGCTTGGGCAAAGTTGAAGAAAAGGCAGAGCCACTCTACGGAGTGGCTAGACTTTGCAAGAAAGTAGAGCAATGAAGACCAGGTAGAGTGGTGAAAGAGGTAGAGCCCCTTCGTCTTCTCCCTCTCCCCTCGTTGTAAGCTTGGGCAAAGTTGAAGAAAAGGCAGAGCCACTCTACGGAGCGGCTAGACTTAGCAAGAAAGTAGAGCAACGAAGACCAGGTAGAGTGGTGAAAGAGGTAGAGCCCCTTCGTCTTCTCCCTCTCCCCTCGTTGTATTTCTCCCTCTCTCTCTCCCCCTTGCTGTAACTCTTTCCCCTCTCTCTTTCATCGCCCTGTCTCCTCTCTCTCTTCTAAAACCGTTTCTGGCTCATGATTTTTTGAAATCGTGGGCGCTCAAAACCATCTTGTTTCTAAAAAACCAGCTGTCAGTGGTTTTTCAGAAACTTGGTTTTGTATTTATAAAACTGCTATTAGGTGAAATTACGAAAATGCTTAGATATTTTTAAGTAAAGGATAGTTTTGTCCCTAACATACTAACAACAAAAAGATGAAACTGTCCTCTGATAGCTTTTAAAAATTACGTAATACCAGACTGTAAAAGTACATAGTTATCGCTATATAGTTAAAAAATTACAATTTTTGCCATTGTGTGGAAAGACTGTACACCCTTGTCTTTTTTAGAAAATTAAAAAATGGGTTGAGGTGTATAATTATGGTTCTACCCTCGATCAGATGTGAAGTTTACAAAAAAAACTATGTGCCTTTTTACTATTTTTTCTTAGGTCTTTCTGAAATATTTCAAAACACAATTAAAGGGTAAAATTCTTTGTTTGCCTTTAAGTTTTTTGGAAAATTATAGTTGCATGAAATAAAGGTCAAATTATTATTTTGTCCCTTTGCTGGTTCTAAAATAGCATAACGAAGTTACGAGTTTTTTTTTCAATTGGTACCTAAGTATCAACTGAAATTACTCAAAAGTGCTTGGACATATTTTTCAAATTAGTATCTATATATTTTTGCAAACTATTGCAGTTTACTAACACACATGGCTAGCTGTTTCTTCTTTTTACATCGTCCTATAATTATTTTTTGTCAAACATACTAAAATGAACTCAAAGATTTATTTATCGAAGTTGGCAAAAGCAAAATAATTGAATGATCTAAATTTTAAAGTGTAGAAAAGATATATCTTGTTAGCACTTACACTTAAAGGTGTAAATTTATAGGATATAGTTTCACCACCTACTCTAACTGCAACTGAAGAGGAAAATGATAGCCATAATTATAACACTAACCTATATGGAGGATGATCTTATTAGGGTATTTAAAGAATACGAGACTAGAAGAAAACTATTTTATTTAATAATAACTAAATATGATAGTGCAGCTAAACTAGATGTTTAATTATTACTATAAAAGTACAATTCCTACAAAATTTAATAAGAAATAATGTAGTAGAGCATGTAAACCAAATGTTGAAAATTACAAGAACTTAGTTGTAGCAAAGTCGATCATCCTTGAGGCTATGCAAATATCAAAAATCTAAAATAGCCTTTTCCCTTCATGGAATATCGTTGCCACGACCTTGAGATTATGAGGTGAAATAAACTTTTCTCAGTTATCTCTCAAACTAGCAATTGATCAAGAACACATGAATGAAAATAAGGACAAGTTGCTAGTAACTCAAGAAGAGATTGAGACAAGTTATAGACCAAACCAAAAAAAGAATAAAGCAAACAAAAAGTTTAGTAAGAATAAGAAGAAAGGTGGACAAACTTTTAAAAATCATAGGAAATCGCTTTTAGTGTAAAGTGCTTCAACTGTGTAAAGATGGGATATTATAAGAAAGATTGTCGAAACAAGAAGACTAGCGGTGAAAACACCCAAACAATACAGCGAATTAGAGAAACATGACATAATCTACGTAGTTTCAGAATGCCTCTACATGGATCACCTAATCTTTGGTTGGTAGATTGACTATGGAGCAACAAAATATATCTCGAAGAGCAAAATAGGAGTTATCAACCTAAGAGAATATAAACTAAGAGAACATAGGGCATATATAAAAAATAACACCTCTTCATATGTCCTTGGTATGACATCCTTTAGAATTCATATACAAGGCACACCTATTATTTTAACTGATGTACTAATTGTGCCAAATATAAGATACAATTTGTCTCGGTCCCTACCTTGGTTAAAAAAGATTTTGAAGTCAAGTTTGTCCCTAGTAAAGTAATTGTAGGAAAGCATGAAAGAATAGCTATCTTAGGATTGTTCGATGATGAGCAAGGTTTGTTCAAATTAAAGATAAATGAAAGAGAAGGATATTTTACTTATATCGATTGTGCCTTTAATGTTGATGTGAATGTGTGAAATAAATGCTTAGGGCATATAAATTTGAAAAGATTAAGAAAGTTATCCAACTTTGACTTATTCATAGGATTTTAATAAAATAATTTTGATAAATGTGAAACCTATATACAAGAAAAAAAGACAAGAGAGACATTTCTCAAAGAATTAACAAGGACAACAACCTTGTTAGAGATCATTTATGCTGATTTATGTTTACCTTTTAGGATAAGATCTCATCATAGAAAGGTATATTTCATAACATTTATCAATGATTACCTGCTATATATATCTTAGCACATAAATATGAGACACTTGAAGAATTTAAAGAATATAAGTAAAAAGTTGAGAACCAATTGGGGCATACAATTAAACTCCTAAGGTTAGATAGAGGTAATGAGTATACCTCAGCTAAATGTTTAGAATATTGCAAAGAATTTGGTATTACAAAACAAAACACAATGCCAAGAACACCTCAACAGAATGGTATAACAAAAAGATATAACAGGATCTTACTAAATATGACAATGTCTATGTTAATAGATGTCTCTCTACCAAAGGTATTTTGAAGAGAAGTAATAAATACAATTGGAGATATAAAGTTATATTCTCTACACCATATGAGATGTAGTTTAAAAGAAAAATAAACCTAGGTCATCTCAAGAGGTGGGAATCTATCGCTCATGTAAATATCCTTTACCAATCTAGAGATATGTTAGATAGTTGGTTCTTAAGATGTATATTTATTAGATATCCTAAAAGATCTAAGGGATATCGATTTATCACATGTATTATAGACTCATAGATAGTAGGGATGTTGAATTCCTAGAAGATACTAATAATGACATTCTTAAAAAAGATGATAAGTATGTTGACAATCTAGTAGATCTACATCAATTATCATTTGAACTCATAAATGATCTTCTTAAACAAACCAAAACTTTAAATGGATATAAAAGACATATGATCACACCATCTTAGTTAAAGGATTATCATACTTACCTTAAAGAGAAAGTATGCAATTAAGTGAATTTAGATAAGATAACCGATAACTTAATATATCGATAAACTATTGACTCATCTGAATCTTCAGATTGGGTAAAAGTCATGAATGAGAAAATTGAATCTATTAAGAAAAACCAAGTCGGGAAATTGGTTGATTTGCCTAAAGTAAGGAAAGCTATAGGTTGTAAATGGTTTTCAAAAAGAAATATAACATTGATGGAACAATCAATAAGTTCAAAGCGAGGTTGGCTACAAAGGGTTTTTCACAAAAAGAGAAGATAGATTATGTTGAGACATATTCCCCTATTACGGAATATGCATCGATAAGAATAATATTATCGATATCAGCATATTATGATTTGGATCTACATTAGTTACATGTAAAAACTACTTTTCTAAATAGAGATTTAGATAAAATTATATATATACAACAACTTGAAGGATACATAGTTGAAGGCCAAAATGATAAAGTATATAGGTTGCAAAAATCTCTATATGACCTTAAACAGTCACCTCGTCAATGATATTTGACTTTTCAAAATATCATTATTCAACTTGGGTTTGTGGCTAATAAGTTAGACTATTGTGTATATGTTTGGAACAATGGGATCTACTTTATCATCTTATCATTATATGTAGATGACATATTGTTGACTGAGAATGAAAATGAGATGATTGTCAAAACCAAGTCATGGTTAAACTCAAGGTTTGAAATGAAAGATATGGGATATAATTTGGGTATAAAGATTTTTCGAGACAAAGATTTTAAACTCTTATGCCTAAGTCAAGAGAGATATATTGATTATATTCTCAAGAAATTCAAAATGAGTGAATGTAAGTCTGCATCTATACCCGTTACGAAAGGGGTTAAATTAAGTAAGGCTAATTGTTCAAGTGAAAGAAACGACAAGCTTAATGTTCCTTATGCACAAGCTATGGAGAGCTTGATGTATGCTATGTTATGTAAAAGACTTGATATCTGCTTCACTGTTGATCTTGTGAGTACGTATCAAAATAATTTTGGATAGTAACATTAGATAGTTGTGAAAAAGATTCTAAGATATCTTAAAGGAACAAAATACTTGAAATTATATTTTCAAGTAAATGAACTCAAAGTGATAAGATACTCAAATAATGACTTTGCTAGGAGCAAAGATGAGAGCAAATCAATCTCGAGTAGAATATCCTTATTTGGAGGTGGATTGTTTCTTGGGCTTGAAATAAACAGGGTTATATAGCATTATATATACTAGAAGCTGAGTATGTGACTTGTATGGCAGTAACCAATGTCATTTGTATAAACTTTTTTATACATGATTTAAAGTTGGTAAGCCGGTTGTCATTTATTGCGACAATAATGCAACAATTACTTTGATTAAGAGTGGAGATGATAACTCCAAAAGCAAGTATATAATGGTTAAATAATACTATTTTCATGATATATTTGTGAAAAAGAAAATATTCAATCTCATATATGCCAACTAATGACATGTACTCTTGACTAAAAGCATAAAAGAGAATTTTTTCTCAAAGCATGTTACAAACATGGGTTTGTGATATGTTTGATTATTGTTTAAGAAACAACAATAATCATTACAATAACAATCATTCATAACATAACTTTGAAAACCCTACAAAAATAAGAGGCAAAATGAGTATTTGAGTAACATGGCTCGAATAGCCAAATGAGAGATAGTTACATAGCTTGAATAGCCAAATGAGAGATGTAACGGAAAATAGACATTCTCACACTATAAAACGTTACATGAAAAAAGAAACGATAATATTAAAGAAATTAAACTAAAAACATTACATAAATTAAAAACACCGAACGACTTGTTGGAAAGCCCCCAACATGAACCAACAAGATAAGCCATCCATAAATACTCCATAAATACAATGTATAATACTAAAAATAAAAAAACATATTCCTTCCGTAAACGGTAAGGAAAACCGAATACACCACCTTCCTCTACTTTTCCCTTCTTTCTCACTTCCCGAATAAGATCCACTTTCCACTTCAACTCCGGTACCTCAGACGACTAACTGAAGCACGACCGGCAGCTGTCCCAGAAAGCCATGATTTCTTCACCTATATCGTTTATTACATATAATGAGCTGCACAGTAACACCTAGTAGTGACCACATAGAACTGGCACTATAGGCTTAATGCCTTATCTGTGCAAGCATCTGGTAGACGTCTTTGCTGTTGGGCCTATCTGTTGGATCATCGAACGTGCAGAAACAAGCAATCTTCAGAACCAGGAGCATCTGTTCTTCATAGCCGGAATTCAAAAGCTTCTGATCGATGGCTTGTTTTGGATCGTCGGAGGATATCATGTTGCGGAGCCATTTCACCATGATCATCTCGTTGGTATGCTGAAAGAACTCATCAGAAGGTTGCCTTCCCGTCACTAAAACCGCCAAAACTACGCCGAAGCTGTAAACGTCACACTTATCAGTGAACTTCAGCGTCTGGTGATATTCCGGCGCAATGTATCCGACGGTTCCGGCGACGCTTGATGTCGTCGCGTGGGTGTTCAAGTCCGGCACGCTCTTTGCGAGGCCGAAGTCTGCAATCCTCGAATCGAGGTTGTCGTTGAGAAGCACGTTGGCCGGCTTGAGATCTCGGTGAATTATCTTGGGACTGTGATGGAAGTGAAGGTATCGCAAACCGGCTGCGATTCCCATGGCAATCCGGTGCCGTGTTAGCCAATCGAGCTCCCTTTGGCCGTCTTCTACCTCCATTAGGACGCTCTGCAAGCTACCGTTTTTCATGTACTCGTAGATGAGGTAATGGCAATCAGGCCGGGCGACGGAGGCCAGAAGAGGGAGAAGATTCCGGTGACGGATGTGACCGACCGTCTCCAATTCCGACTTGATCTGCCGTAACTTCTTGTTCATATGCTTCGTGTCCTCTTCCGTCAGATTCTTCGGATCGGTCTCCGGGTGATGGATCTTCTTGATCGCAATCACTAGGCCATTGCTTACCGGTAATTGGGCTCTGTAAACTTCACCGCAGCCACCTCTCCCAATGATATTCAGGGAGGAAATTCCTTCCTCTGTTTCGAGAAAACGGAGAAGCTCGGCTTTCTTGATCAGTGGGCTGTAGATTATGGGGCCGGCCGGCTTCTTTCTTCCTCGGATGATGTTGACGACGACACGGTAGAAGATGGAGAAGATGATGCAGGAAGCTATCCCGATCGACGTACCGAGAAAGAACCCCGTGATCAAGAGTCTCTTGTTGCGCATGAATTTAGACCCCTTGTGAGGTAGCGGAGAAGGTGCGGGGGAGGGAGCTACAATAGTCGAGTTTGACTTCGAGTTCCTGTGGAACGATGAGTTGGAATTTGCCGTCGAGTTTTCGATGAGTGTGAATCGCTTGGGCAGGAAATTCTTACGGGATCGGATCGACGGTCGCTCATCAAAATGGCCGGAAAAGTGTCGCCATTCTGTGAGGGATTTGGAGAGTAAAGGCGGTACTTCGCTGTCAAAGTTGTTTCCCAAGAGATCGAGCCACTGTAGCTTGGGGAATGAGGCTAGCTGGGACGGGATTTTTCCAGTAAAGAGATTGCCGGAGAGAGACAGGAACTCGAGGGCGGAAAAGCGCTCGAGGAATGCGATCTCCCCGGAGAATCTGTTCGACGAGAGGTCGAGAGTCTTGAGCTGCCGAAGCAACGAGAACTCCAGCGGAATCTCGCCAGATAAGAGATTTCTCCGGAGATTAAGCACCTCCAGCCGCCCGCACCGACCGATTTCCGCTGGAATTACACCGGATATAGCGTTCCCACGAAGAGAAAGCTCCCTCAACGCAACTAAACGTCCGATCTCAGGAGGGATAACACCTCGGAGTCGCTTCGATTCCAAGACGATCCTCGTGACACGTGTTTCTGGAATCCAACCGGAGAGCTTCTCGCACGTTACTCCGGCCCACTCGCACGGCGGCTCCGGCGATCGCCAGAGACAGCGAAGCCCGAATTGGTCCCTAAGTGACAGAAGAGCATCAAACTCCGAAGGGGCCAACTCACAGGAGTCAAGCCCTCGGCAAGCCAGAGACAGGAAAAGGAACCCGAAGAAGACGCCGAAAGGGGCCCGAAGGACAGAACCCATGCCGGCGACCCTGCGACGATTTCCAGTGAGAACTAAAGTATGAAGATTCATTTGCATAGGCAGGTCCAGCTGAAGGTGTAAGCGTGCGAGCAACGGCCGTGATTAATTCACTTGTATAGGCAGGTCGACCTTGACGGTCGAGATCTTTATTGCGTGAGAGAGGTTGATTTTGTCAACCGTGAGAGAGGGGTTAGATTATTTTGAGGTATACGCGTATCAATTCTCATTATTTATTCTGCAGCTAGGGTCCCGAATATGTCATCATTGACTCGGTTAGACGGAGAATTTTCATGATTATAAAAAAATTGGAGAATATCCATTAAATGAAAGAAGAAAATTAATGGAGCAGCAAAAGACAAGGGTGTGATGAAGTGGAGGAGAGACCGACCCATAAGAGAGAAATTCAAAGAAAGACCTGGTAACGATACCAAAGCCAGGTTTGAATGCTTGGGATATCAAACTCAAGACCTGCAAATTGTGAGCTAAGTCCCCTAATCAGGTGAGCTATCTGCTCTTAGTGCATGGGTGAAGAACTTTCGGTTTCTAGAGGTTATGAGCATCCTTTGATACACATTTAAGTCATGCTGCATCCATATGCACCACGAATTCTCTTTCACTATATTTAGACTTGTTCTATCAGTGGCAACTTTTATTGAATAACGAACTACTTACATAAAGACTCATGAAGACTTGGTCATCGCATTACTTACATGAAACCTTTATGTCTGAAATGTTAATAATGAAATGTAGCAAAAGCATGAACATGTTCATAAAGTATTTTAATTCAACCATTTTGATACATACATGTTTGGAGAAGTTTGATGATGCAATGTTTTAAGGAAAAAGGTTGATTTCAAGAGCACACATGCAAATAAAGAGAGGGGTCTTACCTAGAGGTGAGCACGGTCAATATATGGAGCCCTCAATGAGAGAGAAAGAGAGAGATAACAAGGAATGGAGAAATAGGAGCGGAAATAGAGAGAGATGGTGGGAGAGGGAAAACATGTAGGTAGCAAAGTGAGAGAGATGACAAGGGAGAAAATGGAGGGAGAATAGAGAGAGAGAGGGTGGGGGCAAGAAGAAACGAGAGGGAGAATCCAAAAGAAATGACAAGGGTTGGGGAAATGAGATAGAGAGTGAGAGAGGAAAGATGGAGAAGGGGGACTTGAGAGAGGGGAGAGAAAAAGGCACCTGTGATGATTTGATCAATCTAGGTTGTTCGTGTTTGTCGAGACGGTCTAGCATATATATATGTATGTACGTATATATCTATATATATATATATATATATGTATGTATGTATATATATATAAATGAGAGGATCTTTCATTAGTATATACTCCCCGACTCTAGCCGTCAGCTTTCCTGTAAGATGTCCTCATTGCTCATCAAGAGTAACCAAAAGGTGGTCTTTCGAGAGTATATATTCCTCAAGAATCCTATTATTCCTTATATATATTTATGCACACACACAAACATGTATTTTTTCTTTGGTATGATAGGGAGCCCAAATCAATACACACTAAACGATATCTCAATTATTTTTCATGCTTTAACGGAGGATTTTTGGTGTTCACATAAGGTGTCAATAGAAGAATCATATGTGCTATGAGGGAGTAATAGAGCACCTTACCTGATAAACATTTAAAACTAAATCGAGGAGTTTGCAAGTTTAAGTCCTATCAGCGGATACTTTCTGACACATCAACAAATTTTCTCATGCTAGATAGCATCAAATTGCAATATATATAAAGAGGAGAGCATGGAGTTGTATGAAAAATTAGGAAAAACATACTCTCTAAGATAAGTTATCAACAAATTATTATAGGTGCTAAATCTTCATCCAACACCATTCTACTTGATAAGTTGGAGATACAAGTGAATGAGCAAAGTTAGCAATTGTAACTGTGAGACTAAACTGTTGGAAACAAAGAACAAATATGAGAATAATCAAGCATAATGTACAAAGCACAAGACATAATTTATATAATTGAGAGAGATTACTTGTCTCCCATACTCACAATGGTTGCATAAAAATTTCATCCTTTGCTATGTTGTCAACATCTCTATAATTTGTACAAACTTTTATCATGAATATGCACGTAGGGATCTGTCTAACACTACTTGCCTTTAAAACAAAAGTTTCATATCTATATGGCATTCAAGGTTAGATTATTTTCTTTTTCATAGGAGGATGAAGCCTAAAACACTTGTGCATGCAAAATCGAACTCATCACCTATCTCATAGGAGTGATAGAGTCCTGATGTATGAGCTAACGATATGCATGCTCTTCTAGGTAATGTTATATCACCAATCATAGGGGTGGAGGGAAGAGGGGAGTCTGCAGGGCCTATGGCTCCTTCTGGTATTTTGGAAAAGTTGTGTTGCCTCATAAAAAATTGTAAATAGGATCAAATTCTATTATTGGTGTAAGTGTTTAGTATGGATTAGCAAATTCAAGAAAACGTGTTGTCCACTAATGCTAGACCTCTATCAATAATTCTTTTATTTCATAGATTGGAAGGAATGACAATAGGGACAAGATAATTATTTGCTAATTATTAAGTTAATAGTAATTTCCATAGTAGATTAATGATAGACATAGAATATTTATTAATTATCAAGGAAACCTTTTCTTTTATTAAGAATGACAATCTTTGATATGATATAGTAAATATTAATGCTTAGATCTGCCAAAGGCTTAGAAGACTCCTCTTGAAAGATAATGTGTTTAGTCCGAATAAATGCTCATCTAAATTCTGTTTGTCAATACTTAAATCATGATGAACTTTTTTGATGGTCTATTCTTGCATACCATTTTCTCCATCATAATCAACCTTTCAATGTTTGCTACAAGTTCAGTTTCACACACACCCTGCTAAGTCTTCTTTTGTTGCTGTTTGAAGATTAATTTTGGTGATCCCCAATCTCATTCGCAGTGCTCTACCAAAAATTGCATTGTTGCTACCTTCTAACCTAATCACTCAAGTATCCACAACTAAAAGTGACCCAGTTCTTAGCTACAAAAGCCTTAAACAATCTTGAGTTTAGGAATTCCATTATAAAACCAGGTCAAGCTTCCTCTAATGATGTGATGACCATAAGGCATGGCTAGATGAACCTCTTTACATTCAATCAAGATTGTAACAACCAAGTGTTCATAGTGACATTTCTCTTTTATCCGTATGTGACCCAGAGATACTATATAGTGAATTTTTCTTATGGTTGTGTAACCAAGTTCTTGTGTGAAAATCTTGTGACAACTTCATACAAAGTCTAGAGCCTCTGCATGTGATAGAAGGCACTCTCATAAGTACTTAATAAGAGTCTTGCATCCTGAGTCATAAGCGTACTAGTAAGTTACATACCTTTTACTATCAATACAATCACTTTGCTTTTATTCAAGTTTCTCTACTGTCTCTCATTTACCCTTTGCACATGTTGTGTCTTTTGCTTATGTTGAACCATTGCAACCTTGGTGAAGACTAGCCTAGCTTGAGACAACTAGATGTTGGTCATGAGTGCCAACTCATTGAGTGATTCCAATGCTCAAGATTGAGCGGTGATTGGGTGTATAGGACCCCCTCCTTCCTATATTGATAACAAGAAGTTAACTTACCCTCGTTATAAGAGATGTTGAAACCAATGAACTGACACTAAGATGATTGATGACTCTGTTCATCATAAAAAAAAAACATCTAAAACCATACCAGTAGCTAATCCTATGAAAATGTCACAAGTGACTTTGTTCAACATGAATGCATGACTCACTAAGATGGAAAAAATAGTAGTCATACTGGATGTTGTGATCGCTCATGATGTCGAGGGATTCTACCCCTTAACAGGAGAGTTGAACTTTAAAGCGCAAGAACTCGAACATCACATGGATAATTGTGATAATTCATATGATATTGTGATTGATTGTCTTAAGCGCTTAGATCTTTGGTGTTTTGAGGACACTAAGACCATTGTGTTGACCTGATTGCAGAAGCTTAAGGAGAGTGTTGCTGCTCAACCTCTAGAGAAACAATGTTTGAGTAATCTTCGGTTCAAATGTTTGATTCGATTAGAGGGAGTCAAGCATAGGTTGACAAATTAGGATGAATACAAGAATTGTGGGAGAAGGAAGTACTCTCGATCCATCAAAGTTAAGGATAGACAACTTAAGAATGAGAATTTGAAATTAGTGATTGTTACTATGTTTCTAGGAGATGATGTCATGTTATGGTCGTGCCACATGATGGATGATATTAAGGCACAAATTGTATCCTTTGTTTATGTTGAACTAGTGTAATCTTGGTGAGGGTTGGCCTAACTCGAGACGATTAGGCATCAATCACAAGTGTTGGCCCATCGAGTGATCCAACAATTGAAACATGACACTTCGAAGTCAGTTCTTCTTATCATTGTGAAGCAGAATTCACTAAGTGTTGGATTGTTCATTCCTAAATAGTGAACATCAACTGGGTTTAGACCGTCATGAGGCATGTTACTTTTACCCTACTAATGATTGCGTCGTGATAGTAATCCAACTTGGTATGAGAGGAACCGTCTAGCTTCATCCTTGATCGCAAGACCTACAATCAGTTGCCACTTGCAATCTGAGTCCTACTATGTGGGGCAAATCGGTGGTCCAGGTTGGCAATTGAATGAAGCCCATCTTGAACCTTTACTTCCTTTGCCTTTGTAGACATGAAATTTTTCACTCCAAGCCTATGTAGAGACTTGAAATGATAATTTCTAATCTACACGATGCGCGAGCGTGCCAGCTAGTTTGTAAAAATTAGCTAAGTTTTAATAAAATCTGACAAAATGGCGATTATGGCTAAGCGGACTCTTTTCACTTTAGACCTTCTTGAACCGACGCTCAAGGGTCAGCCTAAGCACTTAGAAACTTCAATGTTATAGGTAAAAGACTCCAATTCACGTGAATATGTGATATTTTTCAAAGAAGAAACAAGTACACTTTTACTTAAAGCTTTGAAATGAAAAGTTCTGAAAAATAAAATGTTCTATTTTCAAGCCTTATTTACCAAATCAATTTCAGTGTCCTACAGACCTCTTAAAATCATCAAAATTTTACAAGATTAGCCTATAATGTTGAGGATATGTAGCACTTTATAGATTGTGATTCAGAGTTGTTTTGAAACATAATTAAATCATGGAAGTACCTCTCCTCAGGTACCCAAAACTATCCTGTCACAGAAATATAGAGGCTTGATAGAAAGCTATGGATGTCATTTTTCTAATGAATCAAAATTCATCAGATTTGGATGCCTACAGACAGGATTATGGGATGAAAACCTAAGCTCTATTGTAGAAAAACAGAATGTACAAACAGTGGACAGATATTAACCTGATTTTGCATAATTTTAATTACATAGCTGCACGTCCCTAAAATTCTTGAAAATTTTATTATGAGTGGGCTTGTGTGTGTAGAATATGTGTACAAAATGTTGGATCAATTGAAGCATATATTCGAGAATTAAAAATGTGGTAATCAACGTATGCATGGATGCAAAAGTTCAGTTTCATGTTTTTAAGAGCATACGTGATGCAAACTCACCCGAAATGAAATTATAACAACACAACTCATGAATTAAAGTGCTAAAAGGAAATGAATGGAAATATTTGTGTAAGCTTAAGCATAGAGGGGGTAGAGAGTATAGAGTGTTTATAGAGTATATTGGGGTAGAATCGCATAATCAAACACATAGAGTGTGTGTGTGAGTGAAAATTCAGCAAGATAATGGAAATTCAGCCATTCTAATCACTATTACAACGTGGGGGAGACAATGCTCCATTAATACAACCCTATTTCAATTGAATCAATGTAGAAGGATTTAAAAACGAAGGATGAAATACTTACATGTTTTGCACCCAATCGGCTAGAATTCCAAGAGTAGAATCTGACCTTCTTGAAAACCTCTTCACTCACTTGCACTCAATGGCTAATGCTACCCCACTCTCTTGCACTCAAGCCTAAGCTTCTTGCAACCCACGTCCCACCTTCTGCAACACTTCCTTTCTCAGCCCAAAACCAGCCCTTCTCTCTCCTAGTAAGCCCCCAATTCCCAACAATGAGCAAAGATCTCGAACCCGCCCCCCCCCCCTCCCTTGCCCTATTTATAGGCCAAGGGGCTGATCTAGGCCCTTCTTTGGGGTGAGTTTGATCAGCTTCAAGTTCCATTTGAGGTCCAATATGGTGGTTCCCTCCATGATGGCATGGACCAGCCCCATGTGGGCTAGTTCCTCTACTTGGATCAGCCTTGGACTTGGTCCAATCGGGTGCCTCCTTTGGCTTGGCCGGTTGCACCATGTTGGCCAGCCCATAGTGACTTGACTTGTTTTACTTTGGCTCGATCATATGATGAAACTTTGATGATGCTTTATTTCAAACCATGTCACTTGATAAAATATGATTTTCCCCAGCCATGTATCTGATTTGGATTGCCTTCATCCATCATGATCTCGGCCCACTTTGGGTGCACTCCTCTTAACCGGCCAAGCATGACATGGGCTTGATATTTTGGCTTGATCATACGAACTGGTCATGGCCTTACAAATTCAATTTCATAAACTAAATTTCCTCCATGATAATTTATCTAATCTTGTCCATGCATTTGAAATTGAATTGTCTTGATCCGTGTTCTGAAGTTTGATTCGATCCACACTTCTGGCCCAATCTACCTGTAGTATCTATTTTTGATAGACTTCAATCTTCGTATCTTACTTGCTTTATCTGGATAGGCTCTTGACTCGGTCCTTTCTTCACTTTTTGGAATTGGTCTTGATCCGGATTTAGATTGGGTCTCACGTGTTCGTCTGATTTGTTTTGGAATTCATGGGCTTTTTAACTTGAATTTAAAACCTTTATTTTAAAACATTCCCAAAAAAACTTGAACTTTAAAAAGTTGAGGTTTTTGAATTTAAAGATTCATAAAGGCTTTAAATTGACTTTTAAAAAATCGATTTAGGAAGTATGATGAGTCCTTCCTTGACATATTTTCAAAGAAAACATTCAAACTTGACATTATTTTGAAGAAAGTAGACTTGTCCAAAAGGAATGGATTAAGTACCAAAGTTTTTGAAAAAGTGAATTTGAAAACCAACACTGAATCAATCAATCCTTAAAGACTTAAGTCTCACCGAGCATGCCAAATCTGTATATGTGGAAATTTTACTCAAAAGTCTATGTAGAGACTTGAAATAAGTTTTCAATCTACGTCGTTTGTGCGAGCGTGTCAACTAGTTTGCTCAAACTAGCAAATGATTGATTTTCTGACTCCGTGTAGTAATTGTGAGGAAGTGAGATCTTTTCATCTTAGGCTTTCTTAAACCGGTACTCAAGGGTCAACCTAGATGCTTTGAGGATTGATTTAAATAAGGTGTGTTTCTAAAATTCACTTTTTAATCAACTTGAATCAACCAAGAATGTGCACTTGGCCTATAAAAGGAAAATTTTCAAAGTTCTGAAAAACAAAAACTAGTTCTGTTTTCAGAACTTGTTTTTAGAGTTTTCTAAAAAGTTTCAAAATCTCCAAAATTTATGAAAATTTTACAGTGAGAAAACACAAATATGGAGATTCTAGAACTATTTTTATTATATTTTTTTGTGTTAATATTGTACATAATTAAATCAATAATGTGCCTCTGCTCAAGCGTTCGGAACTGATCTGTTACAAAAATACAAACGTTTAAAGAAATGTTTGTATATCAGTGCACAGAGCTCTGATCTTTATGAACTTAGTCTCGTTGGAAATCTATGGATGTCATCTTTCCAATGACACATTCACTGAAATTGTTTCACTATAAATAGAGTTATGAGATGATAACCCAACCTCTGTTGTAGGAAATACAGGTTTGACATATTTAACTATAGATTTTTCCGATCTTCTCTAATTTTAATTACGTGACTGCATGACCCGAAAATTCTTGAAACTTTTATCATATAGAGGATTTGGTGTACTAAATTTCATATCATTTGGAGTAGAGAGACGAAAATAAAAAATAAAACATCAGACGAATGCAGGATGCTGAAAATAAATTTTCGTGTTTAAAATATACATGAATGCATTTCATTTGAAATTAAAAGACTAATCATAGCAAATTTAAAGTAAATGACTGAAGGAAATGAATTGAAATATATTTATAGCTTAAGCATAGAGGAAATTAGAAAATATAAGAGAGTATATCATATAGAGATAGGAGAAACTTGAAATCAAATATGTAATAGGCGTGAATGTAAAAGAATGAAATGGACAACATATCTATTCTATTACATCATGGGGGAGATAATTGCTCCATTAATAGAACCCCTTTTAATTGAATGGGAATAAGGAGAGATTAAATTAATTAAGGAATGAAAAATAAACCTTGCAATCGGACCTCCCTTAGCACCGGATGAGGAGGATCTTGTAGGAGACGTCTCCTTCCTCTTCCTCTCCTTTCTCTTTCTCTCTCTCTCTTTCTCTCTCTATCTCTCCCTCTCTCTTGTAGGCTCTTTCCTCTCTTCCCTCAATCCCTTCAATGCTGGAAACTAGCAGCCCAAGGTGCTTATTTATAGGTTTTTAAATGGATCTTAGATTGGGCCTTTGATGGGGTCTTTTGGAGCTCAAGATTGATCCAATCTCTTGGCTGGTCACATGGCTTCATGTGGGCCTCTTGGTAGTCTGTCTTGGTCAAAGTAAACCCAGCCCCATGTGGCTAGGTCGGCCAAGTGGTTCAGTCTAGCATGATATGGTCAAGTAACTTTGAATATGGTCCACTAGGCTTGATTTGGTGCAACTATCTACTTTTAATTTGGGGCAGCCTTTGGTGTCATATTTGATGAAGTCGTGGCTTTGCTTGATCCATGTCTTTGGTCCTCATTTGATGGATGAGCTCGGTTCTTCTACTCTTGTTTTTGTTTTGAGATTGGATTGGGATGCTTCACTCGATCCCGCTTTGATTTGATTCGCAACTTTATCCTTAAATCAGACTTGAATCCTGTGCTTGATTTCATATTCCTGGTTTCAAATATTTCTTTTGATTATTTAAAACCATTTTATTTGAGATATATTTGAAAACATCGAGTTTTATCAAAATCTTCAAATATTTTTTTTGAAAATGACTGAGTTCTATTCACAGCGTTTGTTTGCATGGGTGACATGTTTTCACTCCATGAGTTAGTCTTTACTGTTTGAACCACTTTAACCCTTTATTGGGTGTAGGATATTAGTCCACTTTAATCCTTTCGATGGGTGTAGGGTCTCAAACTTCTTTAACCCTTGGGTGTAGGGTTTCAAACTGCTTTAATCCTTTGATAGATGTAGGGTTCCGGATTAGGACTATCTTTAATCGGGCAAGTCTTTGAGGCCTGATTTGATTTGAATTTTAAAGGTTTTTGATAAATTTGACATTTTACAAATATTTTTGGGTTTTGTTCCCAATGTCTCATTTTCATTTGTTTCTTTAAAAACTTGTTTGAAACTATTCTTTCTTTAAAGACAATCATTTGAAAAAGCAGAATCTTGCCAATTTGGATTTGAGGGCAAAGGAGTCATTTTTTTCGTTCTTTGTCAAAATTTTATTTTTTTGAGAGGGGTGTCATAAATCTTTATTTTGAGGTTGCTACAAAATTTTGGTGCGAAAATGAGTTCGTTTAAGATATCTTTATTTAAAAAACCTTAAAAGATCTGAAACCGCAATTTTTTCTTGAAAAGGTAAAATTTCTAAAAATCAAATGTTTTATGAAAATTTTTGGGTGTTTAAAGACTTGTCTAACACCATTATTGAGCTTGATGCATTTCCTCGTAAGTCGTGGAGTTGGTGCAATTGAGGTGTGCATGCCTAAGAACCATAATGGTCCAGTTTGAATCTGGTGAAAGCTCAACCACAAACTAAACCAGTATATATGGTTCTTAGGTTTTTGAGATCCAAACACATTGCTCAAAGGTGCTAACGGATTCCTTGAGCGCCTATCCAGTAAGAACTGCCATCTCGGCGGACGGACATGAAATACATAGAACCAAACCATAGTTCTATTTATAGTAAGGAAACAAAACACCACCAATGCGACCCAAAGGTCAAATGGTAAGAGAATATCACCCTATTTCACTTCATGCATAATATAAGAGAAATATAAACTCAAAAAACAAAAACACCACTAATGCAATCTATCTATGAGTGATCTCCTAAAGCAAAAAAAAAGAAGGAATTGTAGCTATATTTGTATGGAAGGAAGCACACCCTTGAACCTCGATGAGGCAAAAGGAGACCTGTAGGAGATTGTTATGGCTTCTATTGAAGAGGCTATAGCTTGTCATTCAAAAGGGTGACAAATAGTGTCCTACTACCACAAGGATGAATGGTAGGATGAAGATTAGGCACAGTTGGTGGGAGTCTTTCCCACTAACAACCAACCTCAAGAAGTCGACCTCTTGTTGGTTAGATCTGATAAATAAGGTGTTGCTTGATAATGCATAACAATATCTTTTCAAAAACTTTACCAATCTTGAGTGTTCACCTTAACTTTGTCGAGAACATCTTTGAAAGAGGTGTCTCAAATGAAGTAAACATGTGGGTTATGCAAGCGGGTGCATTGGATCGGTTTTCCTAGTACAACCAAGAGATTAGAACACACCTTAAATTGTTGAACTCTAACCGATCAGGTAGTAGAGGCAACGAGTTTATCTAAGAACATACATAGAGGGATGAAGGTCTTCAATACCAATATTTGAGTGTGTACCAAAAGATTAGGGACCTAAAGTCCTACACCAATTTTAAATAAGAGTTGGGCATATCTGTTTGACCTGGCTCACTACAAGAAATGCTTGGGAAAGGTTAAGGAATCCAAGGAAGCTTACTCGAAATTTATTGTGAGCAAGATGATCCTTAGTGGAGCCCTTTTGCTTCTATCTTATGATCATCCCGAAACAAGAAGTAGAGGAAATCTAACAAACCATTCTTCGCACAGGCAACATGGTTTGGCCTTCTGACTCTCTTTAGAGATGGGTTTAGCTCAAGCTAGACAAACGACCTATGACCACCATATTTGTTTATTTATTCAATTATAGAGGGATGTTTGGCGCATAGGACATCGGGTAGGATTTCATGCCATCGAAGACGGTTGTCCTAAAGGGACTTCTCAACCATATCAATAATCATATTATTGGTAGCTTCGGCTTAGGGATTTGCCTCGGTATAGTATTTCGTTGAATATGCTACTCTAATGTTAAATTTCTATGCAAAACCCACCAGTTTTCTATTGTAAAATCGTCCCTTGATCCACAATAATTATTTGAGGGATGTGAGAAAAGATGATTTTGTTGCTAATAAACCTAATTACATTAGCTTGTATGACTACTTTCATGGAGTGACATTCCACTCACTTTTGTTACTACTAAATCAACAAATTATTTTCTTAGAATGGTGGATGAATGTAGCCAATGAGATCAATTGCCCATCCTTGAGAAGGCTAAGGCTTAGTGGGCATATTGGGTTCCTTGGTAGGGACCCATTAGATGGCATCATGGCATTCGCATGCCCCACATCCTTTTGCATAGGGTATACAATCTTGATGCATTATTCGTTAGAACATTCGTGGTTGTATATGAGCTATTTAATCTCTGACCAAGATCAATGAGCCATGTCTATGCCTTCACAGATCTTAGCCATAGGACATTTATTATTTTTAGGCATTGCAAGAGTAAGTCATGACTACTTCATTTGTATAGGTTATCATCTATTAGGGCATAGTTTAAGGTTCTTTGTTCGGTTTTGATGTCTACTTTTCTCGACATATTGTTTAGATATCAGACTTGGTCTACAATTCATCTCAACTCATATAACGAAAATAAGATGCTCAAGTAAATTGACAGATTTGAAATGCGAGGCCATCTAAGCCAAGCCATTGGTGACTTTGTTGTCGCCCTTCACAACATATAACAACCAAATCATCTCAAATGGTTATACTAACTTTAAGCTCTCCAATGTAAGGGTATAAAGTTCAATATATTGGTATTCACCAATGAGTTGACTTAAAACCATTTATGAGTCATCACATACTTGTATGATTTTGGCCACAATATTTGCTCCATAGATAAGAGCGTGGTATTTGGTCTCATTATTAGTTAAGGCTGGATCTATAGTCATGATAAATACCTTGATAATTCAGTATGGGAGATTATGCGAACTTTGATGTCTATGCTCTTACTACATTTTGATCCAGCAAATTTCACTTTTCATGGTTACTCGACAATTGTTGCTTGGAGTAAGTCTTGTGGGTTGGTAACCTCCACGCATGCATGATGGGCTAAAAGGTTAGCAATAGCATGACCTTTAATTGCATTCCATGGCAAATATATTAAATCAAGCAGACATCCTAATGACCCACTAGACAAGTCTTCTTTGCAAAATAGGCCAATTAAGGAGATATTGCATCCAATTGAGCTTTCCGATGTGGATATGTACAGTTTTAAATGCTTTCTCGGGGCTAGGTCTACAAGGACCAACAGATTAGCTAGATAGTCTTTAATCGTTGTTTGGGCTCCCAAATGCACTCGTCTTTATCCTTAAGCTTGAACAATTAAGAATGGTGCAATCTTTTCGGTAGCATTGGTGATGGAGCGCATAAGGAAGCTTATTTAGCAATGAAACTTTATAGCTCTTTCTTATTCTTCAATGGCTTCGCCTCCATAATTGTGTTTGCCTTGTTGTGATCAACTTTGATTTGAAGAATCTAAGAAATTGTATTGTTGTAACCGTGAAAGCATACTCATTGGGGTTCACCTTTAAATTATGAAGAAAAATCCATTTCAAAACATGCTTGAAATCAACTAGGTATTGGTCAAAGTCGGTTGACTTCGTGACCACATTATCAATGCATACATCTATGGTTATAGTGATTAAGTCGTAGAAGATATATATCATTTCATTCGTTAGAGCGAACAAAATGACTACCCACTAGTATGTTCCTAACACTATGAGGCACTGAAATGTTATCTTCTAGGTGTAACTTTCACTAACCTTAATTTGGTTATAACATGAAGCTTTGTCCATGAAGGAAAGGATTGCACAAGTGATGGTTTCACTCATTGACATGTTGACCATGGAGTATAACATATTGGTCTTTAGGGGTTGCTTGATTAAGGTTTTGGTAATCTATACATATCCCATTCTTCCCATTTTTCTTGGTAAAGGAGACAATGTTGATAATCAATTTGTACATCTAGTCATCCCAGTAAATTCAACTTTGATAGGTAGCATGACCACAAGCATGAATCTTCTAGTTGACTGCACTTAAGGTTTACATCCTAGTTTAAGGAGATTTTAAGTTCTACTAAGTCTTGAGACTATTATGGCATCTCATGGTTTTCTCAAGCAAAAGAATCTATGTATTCACTTAGTATTAAGGTCAACAATTGGCAACTATCCTTGGGAAGGATCCCTCTTATCTTCATGAGCCTTGATTTTTCTCAAGTCCCCAAATCAATCTCGAGTAAGGGATCTTGTGGAACGAAGTATGAACATTGTTTCTCGTTAGGACAATTAAATGCTACTCCATCCTCCTCCGACCGAGGTATATATCGGCTTGGGGTTGCTCACGTTGTCCTATGTGCATGATTGGTTTAAGTCACCTAATCCTTTTCTCAACTTTGAATGACTAGAGATGATTAAAGCAAGAGTTAGTTACTCGAGTGTCCTTATCTATAGGTGAGCTTAGGGAAAGACCATAGTTCGGCCTTGTTGAATTTGAACCTCATGTGGTAAGTTGGCATGACCTGATATCCATTTCTTTGAAATTGTTTAAGATGATGATAGGGCTCACCTAAAGAGAATAGAAGATTGTTTCTACCATTTGTATCTCAACTATGAAAGGGTTTGTCGATTATCCTGGCAGTGGCTATTGGCCTCCATGAATAGCATGTCCAATACAATGACTCTATTTCGACCAAGATAGTTATCATCATATCTACTTTAAGGTCTAGGATAATGTTGTAATGTCTCAAACGCTTGTGGGGTTGAAAATTCCATCGACCACTACATTGATTACACAGTGATCAACTGTTTCAACTGCAGTGGCTAGCTTTGATCCCTTTCAAGCTCCCATTGAGAAAAACTCAGTATGGGTTTGACTTCTTAATCTTCCACCAAATATTTTGATAGAAGGTTCTTAAAAGTAGTAAGTGATCTGTAGCAACACAATTAGCTAACTGGATAGGGTTTGAACAATAATCACCAGCATATTGTTCTATATCTCCTGTTGGAGGTAGTTCTTTGTTATACTTTGATGAATTGCATTCGATAATGCGTGATCATATGTTGGAACCTTTTGAAGAATACCTTGACGATTTGTTGGATCTTTATTGAAGATTCATCATATCGTTTGGTGTGAGCTAAAGCCTAATCCTATTATATCTTTCAAGGATGACCTTCTACGTTTCTTCTTAGGTGCAAACGAATCCCAACTTCAACCATAAATGCCATGCATAGGTCTAGCTGGTTAGGAAAAAAGCAAATAGCCACAACTTATGATATTCACTTTCTTTGAATTCTTCTCATTCTAGAACAAATAGAGAAAGATATTCTTTGTGATTCTTTCCATATTATCCCAAAGTATTGAGAACTTTACCTTAAACCTTCTAAGGATAGAGCCCAAACTCCCACCCATTTTGAGGAAGGTTTTTGGTCTACGTCAATGTTGTGTGGCTAGAGTTTAATATCGAAAGCATTCACAATGAGCTCATAAAATAATCTCATTTTTATCAAGGGAAGTATCATTGGGATTGGGAGGTAGATGATGAGCTATATTTGACAGTGGACAATTCTACTGATTTTCTATTTGAGGACAAAATGGTCAAGACAATAAATCGGAAGAACCAGTAGATACAAAGGAATCAAAAGGTTTCCTTCTAGTTGTGAAAGGGGCAATACCAGCAGGTAGCCACTCATTGGAATTGGAAAACTCCCATCAAATGGTGGAACAAAGAGAACCGTTTGAGTGAGAGTGACCTAATGTGTGTCCCTCACTCCATATATTCATTGAAATCTAAGAATCATGCTAAGTATCCTTGTGGGCGATAGGTTCCAACTTTTTTGCTTCCTTCTACTGCCAAGTTAGATGTCATCAATGACAGTAGGAAGGTTTAAGGCACCGAAGGAGCTTTATATGATTTTTGTGATGGCTACCATTCACAGACGAGGTAGTCGGGGGCAAAGTCGAGTAGTAACTGATGTTTCTTGTTGCATCATGGTTACCTTTGAACTATATTCACATGCCAATACTAAAGATACAGGTAGAATGTAGAACTTGTGTCAAGAGGGACCAGAGTCTTCATAAACATTCTAAACATTGGCATCCACAACTGAATGCTTTTTCGATGTGTATAAGCTGTTGTAGCCTCAGTTGCTTGCCTCTATCGTTCTGCTAGGCAACCATCATCAATATCATCTCATAAGTTGAAAGAGAGATGCATAACCTTCCGAGATGGAAGAGTTGAACCATTCTTAGGGGTTGGTTTCAGATGTTCTAAGCTAGGTGAATCATCGAAAGATGGTTGACAAACGACATGATCTTGATCAGATGATGACCATCTCTTATTCAATGTTCGGTCTCATCAATGTGGTTTGCACCTCAACCATTGAACATATGCATCCTCTACGCAACATTAAGAAGATTCAATGAGCTTAAAGGGTTGCTGCTATTAGAAACCATAGAGTATTTCTTATCCAATCGGGTTGGCATGCACCAATCCAAAATAGGGTTGAACAGTAATGCCTTTCCAATGAAAAAGGCATTCGTATTGGATGTGTTAAAGAAGTATATTCATGCTTGAAAAGCACACTTGAATTCAATGCAAGAATCGATCTGACAGCATATTTCTTTGGAATTAAGGTAGAGGAAGTACGGTGCATGGGAGAAGGTGCAAACCTCTTCTCTCAAATGGTATATTTTATTTATAAGCCCCAAGCTATTCTGTTGGGGTCCCTAAGAACCCTTGAACAAGTATCCTAGTCAATTCTTCATGATAAAAAAAGAGTCGTGAATAGCATGTGGCATATCGACAATGTGGACCCCCTCGAGTAATAGGTGTCGAGAACAAAAGAAAAGTGAATAAAAGATTAAGGAAAAGAAAAGAGGAAGATATCCTTCAGAAAGAAAATTAAAAAAACTACCAAAAAAGATAATCTAAACTAAGAAAGAAAAAAGAGAGTAACTATTGATGATAAAGGATTGGAAAGGTGCTGGATTGAGCAATTCTTTGATGGACCAATCAATACCTTTTGATCTCTTTGTGGTTTCTTTATATCGAGTTTCAGAGAGGCCTTTCAAATCTTATTGATTTCTTTACTCTAATGATTTTTTAGGCTTTAATTTCTCTTATATCCACTAATTATTTCTTTATTCACGTAGGTCCTTAGCACAATTAACATCACCAACTTCTAAAAACTCATTATCATTGTGAATGTCTTCATGTTGACGAGTCCCTCATGTTTCCATCTAAAGCTCTTTGTGATGTGATTGATTTTCAGCATGAAGAGACAGGTATGTAGGGTGCGTTTGGATAGGAACGAATACTTGCTAGACCTGATAGGCATGCTCCCACTTGAACCCTTTTCAAAAAGATCAAGGTCGGTTGACAATGACCCCGTGAGGAGATCCAGCCAGCTTCCTTTCGCATACTTGCTAGACTCTTTGGTCCGTGTTTCAAGACAAGCTGGATGAGAAGCTTGTGGGCCAGTGCCACCGCATGTAGGTGCTGCGAGCAGCCTGCCATGAGGGCACGCACCGTCACTCAGTAACCCTTATGACGTTCTACAAGCATAACAACGGCTCGAGCTTTAGCCACCATGGCAACCTACACCGGTCCACATCTCGAGCTGAGTGGTGGATCAACTATAGGTCATTCCACATTCGATCATGGTACATCATTGGGCTCCATTCGCTTCCCTCCCGGTAATTTCAAACACTCATTGACTTTTTTCAAAATCCTTTTTAATTTTTCCTCATGGTACTTGTTCGCTATCGGTCTCTCACCAGTATTTAGCATTGGACAGAATTTACCACCACATTCCCAAACAACTCGACTCACCGACAACACCTTGTGGTGCAGTAGGGTCTGGGCACAACGAGGCTCTCACCCTCTCTGGCACCCCCTTCCAAGGGACCTGTGCACGCCACTGGTTTTTTTTCCTTTGCTTGTTGATATGCTTAAACTGAACAGGTGATCTTACCTGACCTGGGGTCACTAGGCTAAGGGCATCAACCAACCCCCGCCCCTCTCAAAGTTCCTCTTGTGTTGGGATATCACGTGGTTGGATGGCTAAAGGTGTTCCACTGCTTGCACAATGCAATGAGCCGCGGACCTAACATTTCAACTGACTGATGGGGGCAGCGACAACCAGTCCTCCATTCACCTCCCAGTCCATCTCAAGGGTCACATGAGAAGGAGACTGAATCACATCAAGATGCTAACAGCTAACTTGATTATTTAGTAGAACCTCAGCAACTTCCACAATGTGAATTAAAATCTAAGCTAATAGTCACAATTAGTTGAGGTTAGTTTTATGGTTATTGCAAGTTTCAAACGACCAAGATGGTACACGAATCGTCTTTCACATAGGAACCTTACGTTGCAAGAAAGAGAGTTATCAGTTGAAAACACGAGAAGGGGTTCTGTTGCATTGGTATACCAACATTAATGGATGTTGTGCTAACCGAAGTTGGGGCCATCCCATCAGATTTAGGTGCCTTGGAATCTGATGCAACTTCCTCTGTTTCTGAATTTGTTACATACAACTCATTTCGTGACAAGTTTGTAATGCATTACAACGACCAAAGCTCACTGGCTAGGGGTTCAACCCACAAGTTGAGGTTCATGAGTTCGATATGTAGGCACATATTGGCTTTGGCCTCCCCGTTGTAAAGAAAACGATAAGGAAAAAAAACTATTGTAGTGTATTAGCGACCAAAGGAAAGATCAGTTGCTGTTGTTTGAGCAGAAAGGTTCTATTTCCACTACTCTGCGCAAGTTGATTCTCACAATAGACTTTGACAGGAGATTTCTAGACTTTGAGTTTTATGACGAGTTGCCCCAACTACTGAAAAGGTAGTTTCTCCAAGTTACAAACCAAAGAAGAACGAATTTTGTCAGAGAAACTTGCCCAAAATGTGAAAAAACTAAAGGATCTCTCAGTAAATCAGATACATGAGTTAATCAATTCACTTTCCTTTGTACATGTAATCTTCAAGAAGTAGAGACTCAAATTTAAAGGACAAATGCATCGAATGAACTTCTCATAACAGAAATAGTTGGACACATCATAAATTAACTACTAGCATTATTTTCTTGGATCGATTGTTTCATGTATCCCATTCAAAAATCAAAGCATTAGTTAGCTCAAGTGAAAGATAATTGAAGACCAAAAAAAAAGAAAAGATAACTAAGAAGGCTTAAGCTCTATGATAACACAAATTTAAATTGATAAAAAGAATTCATATTTCTTCCATATTTAGGAGGTAGGATGGTTTGGTGTTAGGGCTTCATGCACGTAGCCTGAGTTTTTATTAGGCGGAACGGTTTTGAGGCTCACAAAACCCTACAACCTCAACACTCATCTAGACATGTTCATCAGTCGCTAATGCACATTGTGGTAGCTTCAGGACCAACCGATTGATGCAAAAGTATATATCGAATTCACAATTTGGTGCATCTTACTTCTGCATGTGGATCTGGGAGTAATATGTTTTGATTGAAGGCGATGAACATTTTGTATAATTACCAACTATCATCCGCTACAACCATCACTTACATCTTGTTTTCCAAGTTAAGTTGCATACATGATCGCATCTGTTCATTGAAGCTGTGAGCCACATTGGTGGCATGTAATATGTGTTTAAAAGCAATACCATCTTTACGCGTATATATATAATCAACGTTAACAGTCTGCCCCTCAAGGGTACTAAATAGTTTTGAACAGATAAAAAAAATTGAGACTCCAGGCCTACCTAGTTTCGTATCTATTTTTTCATTTCCTTAGCCTCTGAATTGCTCTACTTTGGGGAGAACAGCATAAGGAGACGGGGATAAGATGCAAAGAAGCTGTAATAACATGAATAAGAATCAGCTTAGCCCTTACCTCTTTACGTTTACTGGTTCTGTCCTCAGTCCTTGACCTAAAAGATGATGTGAAAAGATGTTTGATTCCATTGAAACACAAGTACTTTACAGCACTGAGAGAACAATAATAATTTAGTCAGAGTCAAAGAGACGATTGATCCATTAAATATGATACAATTATTAAATTTCTCTACTTTTAGCTCTTGTCGATAAAAAAGTATGCAAAACTTCTCCTATACATATCGTAACAACATTATGCGCTGTGATTATAATGAGTTCAACGCTGATCCAAACCTATACAATGCTACAACCTTTTCCCTTTCTTAATTGCATAAGGGCATATAACTAGAAAATGGAACCTTTTTCCCTCCGAGGAAAATGATTTTGCGCACATAGTAGAAGTGCAAACCAATTCCTGTCAATTGTCATTTCATGGGTATCAGACCAAAGCACTCAACAAAAGATGAGCTTGAAACAATGAGAAAGCAACCAACTTCTACCTTGGTTGCTGAAGGTGGTGTGCTCCGCTTT
The DNA here is from genome assembly GCA_036023115.1 of Brasenia schreberi. Lineage (NCBI taxonomy): Eukaryota > Viridiplantae > Streptophyta > Magnoliopsida > Nymphaeales > Cabombaceae > Brasenia > Brasenia schreberi. Next base: position 9,497,361 of record JAYKKT010000075.1, on the reverse strand, counting down.
CCAGTAGGAGGCATGCTTGGCTCAACACCCTCATTACTCAGTTTAAATTTATTCTGGAATTTGGGGATGCATGAGGCACGTCTCTTTCTGTTTGGTGTAGCATGATCCGTGCTTGGAGTTGTATTAGGTGAGTTCAAATGTTTTGTAGGAGAAGCACTTGCTTTTGTTGACGTATTTACACCATTGTTGCATAAATTTTCTGGAGAAATAACATAATTTTTCTTGGTCCGATCCATGATAATAATTCTTCAACAAAATCTCGCCCTGCATCTTGCAATACAAGTATTTACCTTGAGCGGTTTATTACCAGCCTTGTTTGATTTCTGAAGCTCCATACCAATCATTTGATTTTAATCCTCAAATATCTCACACAAATTCTGGGAGCCACTAAATGGCCTCGGAGTCCCCTCTTCGACATTGAAAAGTTTAACCTCCAACATTGTTGCTGATGAAGATCTAGGTTCATTACAGGAAGCTGATTGTTCGTAACATGAATAAGATATGCTTAGTCTTTTAACTTTTTCTGTTTCATCCAAAGAAGTCGTAGCTTCTTAATTATCAACAATAGCAGTTCCAATTTCCTCAATGCTAGTTCTTATTATCCTTTCAGCATCATAATCATCAGCATTTAGAGACGTTGCTTTATCTTGTGCTGAATATAATGAATCGGCAACGATTTTAAAGCGTTTTCGCTTGTAGTAGGCCCCAAAATAGGCCTTTTTTCTTTTGCAACAGATCCAGGAATGATGTATTTCTGCACCTCTTCCATGTACCTGTTGTGGGAGAAAGCTGAAAACTTCTCCCATGCCAAAGAGGAATCAGACTCGAATCTGGCGAAGGAGATTAAATTGACCTCCATTACCTCTGAAACAGAAATTCCTTGCTTTACAACAACAACTTCGTCTCATCAATGAAAGCACGCAATCAAAGGAAGAATTTGCGATCACCCATTTCCTGAAAGTTCTTCCTCCTGAAAGTAAACAACATAGAAAGGTAAATTTCAGATAAAAACCGTGGTTTTGACAAGTGTGAAAATCATCATTCCGAATCTAAGGATACCCAAGCATCCTAATAACCCATATATCATATAGAAGAAATACCCAACAAGAATAATTTAGAAATTTTGGTGAAAGCTACCTTCTTATTCAACAGATAACCTCTAAAAATGACACAAAACCACAGAGAATCAAAACTTCCGAATACCTTTTTGAAGTTGGGATGCAATATTATGAAGAAAAACTATTTTAAAACAATTGTAAAGCTAAAAATCCGCACCTCTTTTGTTTGTGAAGGCAAAAAAATCAAAGATTTTGGTATGGGAAACCGTTCCCTTCATCATCCATCTCCTTTGCTAGTTCTCGTTCAATGAAGAGGTTGCTTAATCCTTTTTGTCTCTCTAATGCTTGACACTATGGTTTGAAATTTGAAACCTCCCAATTGTAGAGAAAGTGAAAGCGAAACGAAGATAAAAAAATCGTTAAACGGTAGCGTTGGGGAGTGGGATGGAAGGCGAAACGTTTCTCTCGTGGTGACCCATGTTAGCATTTAGTACTTTGCACTTTATTCTTTTTTTCTAATTTCTCTTGTTTCTTAGAAAAATTAAACTTTTTCAGAACAAACTAAATTCCTTAAAAATCGACCGAGAACAAATCACAGGTTACAAGAAAAAAAACTTTTGTAATTGTTAACATCAAAATTAACGCCTACACAAACAGAGTTAGCTCAACGGCACGGTGCTCTGGTGCCATTACTTCTAGTGAGGAATTTAACTCTCGAAACCTTCTCTTGTAACCAATTCTCTCTTTCTCTCTCTCTTTTTATATATATATATATATATGAAAAGCGTTAGATATCTTTCTTTTTCTAGAGAGAATAAAAGCTGCCAGAATATGGAAAGAGTTAGATATCTTTCTTTATATATAGAGAGAAGGAGATAGAAAGTTGTTAGACACAATTTGGTTTTAAACATTATTTCACTATCACTAATGTTTATCCGAACAATCGAACAAAACTACTTGTCCCACTTTGCATTGAATATATTCATCTAAATTAAATATCTCTCTCGCTCCATATATATATATTCGAATCATGCCAATTTCACTCATGTTCACTTGTTTTTTTTTTATGATATATGTATAATTTAAAATTTTTAAGAGTTTGTAGTAGGAAACAACAGTTAAACATGAATAAACATGACCCGTGGGTGCGATTCAATTACTCCTTCTCTCTATATATATATGGTATATATGTGTATGGAGGGTGTGACTTTAGTATATGCTAACACAAGTAGATATAAAATTTTGAGTTCGAAAGCATAAATATGTATGTAAATTCTAGTATATATCCAAAAAATATAGATTCAGTTTTTACTTTTTAATTCAAATCTTAATTATTTAAAAAAATTGGAATATGTTTGAATATGTTACCACTTAATTATAATATATATATATATATATATATATATATATATATATATATATATATATATATATACTACCGTTGTCTGTTTTATATAGGTACATGTGAAATGAGATAAAGGGTATATATGCACGCACGCGAGGGAGGAGGGTGGGGGAAGTGTCGAAGGTCCGCCGTGAAAATTCAACGTGAATTATCCTTTTAAGAATCAACGTTCTCTTAAAGAAGAGAATGATTTCAGTCGGAATTACCGCTTTGCTTTAAATACGAATCATCATTGTGAGATCTAAGAGAATACAACTCTACCTTAGGCCCATTGTGTATAGTTCTCAGGACCCACCGTTTTAGGGACTCGTGGATTTGGATCAGTCCCTGGTCTCCGAAACATCTAAGGATTCATGTAGCACTGTACACAGATATGGATCTCACCGCAATTTTCTATAAGAAAATATCCATACCCAGAAAGTGACTGCTACTTTTGAATAACTTACTTTGAAATTTTGATGAGCCCAATCCAGGTTTGAAACAGTCTTTGGTAAATTATACCACCTCCAGAGGTTAGTTAGATCTTGCAGCTTTACACAAAGAACCGCATAAATTTATTCTGCTGTTGCCAAAACCTAACCCAAATGGGTTCGGTAATGGTTGAATTTGGGTCAAACTGAACCTGTCGACAAGAACCTACAACGAATAACAAAACTCATTGTTCAGGGACAAATTTGGATCCTCAATCTGAATCTCGTTACCAACTTGTTCAAGTATTTAGATCCTCAAAAGAGCTCCAGAGGAAAATGTAGTTCAGATATGGATTCCCATACTAAGATTTTGTTATTGGGCTCGGATAATTGGGCAAGCATATCCAGCTACATCCATAACAGGACAAGAATTGAATCCAATGTTGTATGTATGTTTACATTTTTTTTGGTTACAAGAGGAGACCAAAGCCTAACCACACATGCATCTTTTGGGAGTCGAACTCCCCACCAGCAGTAACGGCACTAGAGCGCACTGCCATTGAGCTAACACTCCAGTTGCAGTTTAAATTTAAACTCTTATGTCCGTTACTTGTGAACGTCCTTATCATTTATTAATACAGTGCACAATGATATCAAAACTGAAATATGTCACATAAAATTTGGATTTGGATTTGGATTTGGATTTAGATCTATAGTGATCCAGTTCTTATAGTCACACATTTGCAACTTGAGCCGTTAATCAATGAAATCTCGGTCTTGACCCGAAACTGACCTTCTTTCCCCGGGTCCACAAGGCTAGATTGTGAAAGGACTACCGCTGCTTTAAGGTGGAAAAGCCTATGCTTTTTGTAGTGTCACATGGAACCCGCTGAGGCCATTATAATCTTTAATGTCCTTGCCGTCGAGACTCATGGGGTATGTGGATCACTAGCACAATGTGCTCAGCAAAATCATTTTATAATTAAATTGATTTGCAAAATGATTTAAAAATTAGTCCAACTTTTCGAGTCAGATTTAAAGATTAAAAATGCTAAAAAAACTATTAAGAATGTTTAAAAATAGAGAAAACTTGCAAAGACAATGCCCTGCTGGACGGGATTTGAATAAAATTTCCAAAATAATTTGGTCAGAATTATCATTTTATTCACCTCCTTCCCCTTATCCACAGCATTTTGGTTTATCCTCCCACAATTAGAGATGTCCACCTGGGTTTGACCCGAAATCGGATAGGTTCATTTAGTCATCAAAGTTAGACATGCAAGATCTTATCAAATAGTGGGAGAAAAATTGGACATTGAAGATAAACTAGAATGATCAAGTTTGCAATAAACTTGTCGAGATAGTGATATGATTATCTATAGAGTTAGAAAACAAGGCACTAGTGATGTTTCTTGGAGAATATCTACACCCGATGGTTTATAAAATGAGCTTGCCGAGTTATCATAGTGTGAACATGCTAAGTCAATATTATGTGATTGAAATTTTAGCATGATATTAGATCACTTGAAACATTTATGTGGTATAAGTGTATAATTGTTTTATTTAATAATAAATTTAAGAGTTTTGTAATTTTAAAGTGGCTTTATTTAAATTTTTTGTTTAAGATAATGTGAAGAATACAATATTTATGATGTTTGATGAGGTAGTTGCTTTTAACTTGAGACAACGATTACATTTAAGATTGTAGTTATATTAAAGGTGATTTAGTTTTATATTTTTGTTTCCAAGAAGCATTACTAATATTTTGTACTATTTCTTATGATCCACCTTTAAATTTCGATTCAATTAAATTTTATAATATAAAAAAGAAGAAAATATTTGATAAGTTTTTTCTAAGTTTATATTATGAGGATCGGTGCACATGATATTGTTGTGCATGCAGTAAGAATTTTCTTATGGACAAAGAACTATGACACCTCTCACTTGGGGTCAACTCAACAATCCTTGAAGTCAAAGGTCTCGAGTTTGATACCTGAATCCGCCTATCGGTTCAAGACCCAGGTCTGGTATCAGTATCCTTCCCCTAAAAGGATACTTGGACCAGCACCCACTTGGATCCATCTGACCTGTCCCCATCCTCGTGTATATATTGGATAAAACTCCAGTTTTCTCGTCGCTTTTATAATTACGACTCTTATTTAAAATAGACATGACCTGTTAAAACTGGTTTAGCTTGGACCACAAACCGACTAGAACTGGAACTGGTGAAACCAGACCCCAATCAAGCTCAACACTATGAGCCACCCGATTCAATTCTAGTTTCACCTTTCATAAAACCGAAACTAGTACCAGTTTCGGGTTTTTTTTTCATAAACCGACTGTGTCTTTTTCTTTCTTTTCTATTCCTCTCATCCCTTCTTCCTCTTCCTCACTTTCTTTCTTTTCTCTTCCTCTCATCCCTTCTTCCCCTTCCTCACTTTCTTTCCCTTCTTCCTCTTCCTCACTTTCTTTCTTTTCTCTTCCTCTCATCCCTTCTTTCTCTTCCTCACTTTCTTTCCCTTCTTCCACTTCCTTACTTTCTTTCTTTTCTCTTCCTCTTATCTCTTCTTCCTCTTCCTCACCCGTTGGTGGCAACGGATGGATCCGTGCTGATCCATGGGATGCTTGGAAAGATCAAGTCTCCATGTGTCCACCATAAGCAAAGTTGCACTTGAAACCGCAGAGGAATCCTTTTGTTCGGACATCTTTAAACTTTTAAAACTACAATAAGGGTAACAGTTTTTCAAAATTACATGACGCCCATTTTTCTTAAGAAAATTACAATGAGGATTTTTTGGGTCTTGTTTCAATAAAAACCAAGACAGACATTGGTTTCTTTGACAAAAAACGAACACGACCCGATCATAAGGAATCCATCACAACTGGGTTTTGTGAAAAAAAGATAAAATGGTCAGGTTCTCTTGAGCCACTAGAGGATTTTCAAGTCAGAATTTAATGACAAGGGCGTCATTGGCAAAAGTTAATACATCTCTTAAGCCAAAACATTAGAGTAGCACAAAGAGCAATGGTTAACCTAGTTAGGAAGTTGACTCACAAGTTGAAGGTGACAAGTTCATTACCCAGGATGCATATCTGGCTCCAGCCTCAACACTGGAAAAAAAAATATTAGAATAAATTATACCTTATCTTGCATTTCAAACATTATTTATCAAACTAATTTATAAAATATTTATAAATATAATCTACCTGAAGAGGTCAAAATAACTACAATAGTATTAAAAAAATGTCTTCACATGGCACATGTGCATGAACCATCTACATAATGAACAACCAAAACAGTGTTCGAGCATGACGAAGGTCTTAGTTATCAAAGGGAAAAGAAAGAAAGATGGTATCGCATGTTGACTTGGATCACAGGCCTACTAAGTGGGTCACATTTCAAGACGAGTGGTACTATACTTTACTAAACATACATCTTTTTCAGATTTTGTCCAGACCCTTTGTTCGACCTTCAACCAACTCCACTCGACTTCCCCCGTCTTCCAGACTTGTCCTCGAGTACGCGTGGTATCGACATACTTAGAGAACCGGTCTAACTACTATCAACGCTTTATCAAGGGGTTCTCTAAGCTCACCGCCCCCTTAACGGACTTGTTTAAGAAGTCCTCGGCCTACAAGTGGACAGGCTAGCACCAGCGCACCCTTAAAGAGTTGAAGGTGGTTGTGACAAGTGAGTCATTGTTGCGGCTACCCCACTTCTCTATGTCAATTGAAGTTCACATAGATGCTAGCGACGTGGCTATAGTAGGAGTCCTAATTCAAGAAGGTCATCCAGTGGCCTATGAAAGTTAGAAGTTGAAGGATGTTGAACACTGCTATTCGGCGCATGAAAAAGAGTTGTTGGCGGTAGTGCACTACCTCAAAGTTTAGCGAGTTTACTTGTTGGGGGTCCCTTTTATGGTTGTAACGGATAACATTGCTAATACGTTCCTAAAGACGTAGAAGAAGCTTAGAGTCAGACATACCCATTGGTTGGAACTGCGTTGATTGAAACTACTGGAGGAATATGATTTTGAGTGACGGTATAGACTCGAAAGAGACAACTTAGTTGTTGGCGCCCTTAGTAGAAAACGGGTGAAGGAAGTGGTGGCGGCCCTACAGTGAATTGAGGGTGATATACTGGACCGTGTGTGTCAATATGCCGAGGAGGACGAGTCTTATGTCCAAAGTCGAGAACAAGTGAGGGCCAACTTAACAGAGAAATACGTATTGAAAGAAGGGTTGCTTTGAACGCAACAAAGGCAATTGTATATCCCAAATGCTGGTGAACTTAGAAAAATTCTTTTAAACGAGCTTAATGATGTCCCATACTCAAGGCACCCTGCAGTGGACCGGACCCTAGCAATGCTACAACACTCTTTCTATTGGCAAAGGGTGAGTAGGGACATTGAAGATTACATTCGATCATGCTCAGTGTGCAAACAGGACAAAATGGAGAAGGCAAGGTCGGTTGGGTTGCTGCAGCCATTACCCGTTCCTACTAGACCATGAAGTTCGATGAGTATGAACTTTGTTGGAGGATTTCCATGTATTGATGGAAAGGAAGCAGTCTTTGTGGCGGTAGACTGATTTTCTAAGTATGTTGTTTTCATGCCTATAACCTGAATTTGCTCGGCTAAGGAGGCGACCAAACTCTTCCTATAGGAAGTGATAAAACACTTTGGAGTACCAGAAGACATCGTGTCGGATAGAGATACCCGGTTTACATCAAACTTTTGGAGGGAGTTGTTGAAAAGAATGGGATCAATGCTTCACTTCTCTATGGCCAACCATCCGCAAATGGATGGCCAGACGGAGCAAATGAATGCCCTACTCGAGGAATACCTAAGACACTACGTTACTACTAGTCAATGGAATAGGGTTAGCCTGTTGGAAATGGCTCAGTTTTCCTACAATTCTTATCATAGCTCTGCCACTGGCAAAAGCTCGTTTGAAGTGGCCTTAGGTTGACAACTACTTCTACCATTGGACCTGGCCCAAGGGAGGTCCGACCGGAATTGTCCTGCGATGCTCAAGGAGTTGAAGGAGCGTCGCATTGTCTTAGAGGAGGCGGAGCTTCGTTGGAAAGAGCCTGTGCACAAATTGTTACTTTCGTGAACCGACACCAACGTGAAAGAGAGTTTAACATTGGAAACAAAGTGTGGTTGAGGATTCTGGAATACTTTTGGAAACAAGTGTATAAAGGCGTTCACTTGGAGCTTAAGCCGCGATTTGATGGACCCTTTCAAATTACTCAAAAGATTAGTCGTGTAGGCTATCGATTGGAGCTACCTGAACAGTTGAAGGTGCACCCCGTTTTTCATTTAAGTCAATTAAAACCTGTCTACCATGACCCTAGTTGAACAACAAGATGACCACCACCCCTAGTTTATAGGAATGTAGACAAAGTAGAGGTGGTGCTTCACTATGAGGAGTAGAGATGGTGCTTAATTATGAGGCGCTTAGAAAATGGCATAGACGACTTACTTGATACTTAGTACGTTGGACTCGAGGATGAGGCTGAAAGTCGGTGGGGGAGAATTGTTGCAGAACCCTAATGGACCCCCTATCGTGGCGCACAAAAGTACCACATGACTGGAAGACCCAACAAGGTTTTTGTCCCAAGGACAACATCTTGTCGCACAACTTAATTATGTTGCATAATAGGGTGGTCCCTATGTTATTTCAACCAAAGGACCGCACCCCTCTGCACAACACTAAAGGACCACCACAATTGGTTGGTCATGAAGATAAGATGAAATAAAGTGCTAAGGAATGAGTGGAACGGGAATAACCTAAGGCAAGTTCCTATGAAAGTAGGGGTATTAGGGAGTGAGTTGTGATAGATAAGATGGCTTGGACCACAAACGATGCCCCCATTAGCTGCACTGCCCTAACATTGCACGAGTGAAAACAACAACCATCTTCACAGCTCCGCACGAGACCACTTGTGGGAAGCCCGATTGTCGTTAGACAACCTGCAGGTCGAACCTGATTTCACAAGATAGTTTAAAGTCTCTTTTTTAGTAGGAAGCTTAAGGAACATATTCTCTCTTGTATGCCTTGTAAGTGACTCAATTCTTTTGAGGCACACTATGCATCTAAAGGGCACGCTACGCATATAAGTTTCCTTTTTGGTTAGGTTGTTGTCGCCGAGTGCTAATGCTAATTACCGATCAGTTCAGTAACAAATTTGGTATCAAATCCTAGCAATGGCTAAGACTAAGACTAAGACTACTCGAGGATTCTAGCTGCCCAACAATACAAGGTGTTGTTGAGGAGCAGTTACGAAATAGGAAGCTTCACTGGTGCTGAGGTGGAGACACCCAATTGAGAACTTTTTTATGAAAATTCTAAGACTTAAGGATGGTGCAAACCCTTCTGATGGACCGAGTAACTCTATTGGAAGAACAACTAAAACTACCAGAGGATGAGTTGAATGAAGACCATGCTAACTCCTCACCATCCAACTCTAACTCGACCCTATCCCAAGTGGTTTTAACGACGGAAGTCCTATAAGCACTTTTAAGACTGACAAATCAAGGGATTACCTCAAAGAGGTCTAAAGTATAAAGACCAAGGTACCTGAACCAAAAAGGTTGAACAACCTAAGAGATACTAAAACCATTGAAAATTTCGTATATGGCTTAGATACGTGTTTTGAAGCCACCCGAACCCCTAAGGATGACCGGCTCCTAATAACAATTCTCTAACTAGAGGGTGACACCAAGTTGTGGTGAAAGACCAAACAACGGGTAATTGGACTCGATGGCCTGCCAACCATAAACTTGTGGGCAAAACTAAAGGAAGAAATGCTACTTCAGTTTATTCCCACCTACACGGATTGGAAAGGAAGGGAAGTCATCATGCAAGTAAAGCACACTAGAACTCTTACCAGACTTTTTTAGGCTTCTCTTTCTTTCAGACTTCGTCCAGACCCTTTTGTTCGACCTTCAACCAACTTCACTCGATTCCCCTCAGATTTTGGGTTCGACCTCAAGTCTGCATTGTATCGGTTTATCAGTTCATCATACTCTCAAAGGTTTATCATAGCTAGTCACGAATCATGTTTTTCTGTTTTTCCTGTCCAACGTACTGAGTACCAAGTAAGTCATCTAGGCCCTTTGCCACACACATCATGATTAAGCAGCATTTTACCTTGTCTATATCCTTACGAACTAGGGATGATGTGTCTTGCAATTCGACCAGGGTCATGGTAGATAAGTTTTAATTGACTTACATGAAAAATATGGTGCACTTTCAACCATTCATAGCTCCAATTATAGGCTACATGATTAGTTTTTTGAGTAATTTGAAAGGGTCCATCAAATCGTGGCTTAAGCACCAAGTGAATGCCTTTATAGACTTGTTTTTAGATGTATTATAGAATTCTCAACCACACTTTGTCTCTAACATCAAACTCTCTTTCCCGTTGGTGTCGGTTCACAACGGTAACCATTCAGGTGTGGGCTCTTTCTAACGAAACCCTGCCTCCTCTAAGACAATGTGATGCTCCTTCAACTCCTTAGGGTAGTTTCAGTTGGCCTTTGTTTGGACCACATCTAATTGTAGAAGTGGCTGCCAACCCAAGGTCACTTTAAATGGGTTCTTGCTAGTGACAGAGCTACAATGAGAATTGTAGGAAAATTGAGTTGTTTCCAATAAGCTAACCTAGTTCCATTGACTTGCAGTAATATAGTCCCTTAGATGCTCCTCTAGTAGGGCATTCATGCACTCTGTTTAGATATCCGTTTGCAGATGGTTGGCCCTAGAGAAGTGAAGCCTTGATCCCATTCTTTTGAACAACTCCTAAAAGTTTGACGTAAACTGGGCATATCTATCCAACACTATATCCTCTGGTACTCCAAAGTGCTTTTCCACTTCTTGTAGGTTGAGTCTGGCCACCTCCTTAACTGAACAATCTCGAGTTGTAGGCATAAAAACAATGTACTTATAGAATCGGTCTACCACTACAAAGACCACCTTCTTTCCATTAATATATGAAAATCCTCCAACAAAGTCTCTACTCACCGAACTCTATGGTCTATTAGAAACAGGCAATGGCTGCAACAACCCAATCGGCCTTGCCTTCTCTGTTTTGTCCTGCTAGCACATTGGAGAGGATCGAATGTAGTCTTTAATGTCCCCACTCACCCTTGACCAATAGAAAGAACGTTGTAGCATTGCTAGGGTTTGGTCCACTCCGAGGTGCCCTGAATATGGGGCATCATGATATGCCCAACGAAAGAAATTTCTTGCATTACGAATTCACACTTTTCCTATTTTACGTAAAGAGAGTGCTCTCTTAGCCTACCAAAGACTTGGCGCAGGTGCTCAACATGATCTTATAAAGACCGACTATAAACAACTATATTATCTAAGTACACCACTATATATTCGTCTAATAAACCATGTAAGACTTCGTTCATCAACCTATTGAGTGTGTTTGGGGCGTTAGTGAGACCAAAAGACATTACAAGAAACTCGAAGGAGCTATACCGTGTCACTATCGTTGTTTTAGGCTCATCTTCGGGGGCAATCCTCATATGCCATTACCTCGATCTTAGGTCTATCTTTGAAAACCACCATGCCTCACTCAACTTTTCAAAGAGATCTGCCACAAGGAGCAGGGGGTACCGATCATGCATTGTTACCTTGTTGAGCGCCCTATAATCAACGCACATCCTTAAGTTGTCATCTTGCTTTTGTTGGAATGATACCGAGGAGCCATACAATCTCTTAGATGGCCTCATGATGCCAGCATCTAACAACTCTTTCGACCGTCACCTCAACTCGGTGAGTTTAGATGAACCCATCCGGTAGGTACCTCTACATGGGGGTCGAGTATCTGACATCAATACAATGCCATGATCAGGGTCTCTTTATGAAGGTAGTCTCTTAGGCAATTCTAGGGGCAACATATCCCCAAAGTCCCTCAACATGCTTTGAACTACCGCAGGTGTTTGGGCTGAGTCCACCATAGGGTAGATTTTAAAGTTGATTGCCAATAACATTCGCAACCCCTTCTTAAGTTCATCTTTAACTTGAATGGCCGAGAGAAAGGACACGTTTTCTACATTTCTATTTGAGTCAAGGGTTGAAGCCCATGGACAAACATAAATAACTGGTATTTCCTGTTTATATCATCAATGTCTAGCAAGATTGAGGAAAATCTCCTCACATACTCCCATAAAGTTTCAGTATATTTTACTTGTAAGATGGTCTCTCTTGCTTACCAATTCGTGTAGGTGGACAAATTGAAGTAGGAGTTCTTCCCTAAGTTTTGCCCATGAGTTGATAGTTGGCAGGCCATCGGGTACAATTACTTGTTGCTTGGTCCGTCACCACAACTTGGCATCACCCTCGAGGTATAGAATTGTTGTTAGGAGTCGATCATCCTCAAGGGTCTGCGTGGCTTCAAAAAACGTATCTAAGTCATAGAGAAAGTTTTCAACAATTTTAGCATCTCTTACGTCATTGAACTTTTTTGGTTCAAGTACCTTAGTCTTTGAACTTTAGACTCGTTTGAGGTAGTTCCTTGACCTATCGGCCTTAGAAGTTCTTGTAAGACTTCTGTCGTTAAGACCACTTCGGGTAGAGTCGAGTTAGAGGTGGATGGTTGTGAGTTAGCATGGACTTGATTCAACTGATCCTAGAGTCATTATAGTTGTTCTTCCAATGCTACCACTCGGTCCATTGGGCCAGGGACAACAACGCCATCATCTTCTTCTATTACTTGGGTGCTCGAGTGGGTTTGTATCATCCTTGTAGTCTTACAATTTTCAGATGTCTCAACCTTGTAATTGCTCCTTAACAACACCATACGCTATTGGACAAGCAGAATCCTCAGTTTGGCTTAGTCCCACCCACTACTAGGCTCTGATACCAAATTTGTTATCAGACTGGTACTAGTAACTAGGGTTGGTGCCTGACACCAACCAACCTAAGCAAAAAGGAAACTTAGATGTGCAATTAAGCAAAATGTCTATTTGATGTATTACACTGAAGTTTCGGTCGGCCCTCCCTTCTAAGCCCGACACCAACCAGCCTTTAAGAAAGTGCGATGCTCCTTCAACTCCCTGAGCACTGCAAGACAGTTCCGGTTGGCGCTCTCTTACGAAACTAGGTTTGACCTGCTCAAAGGTCAACTGAAAGGAGTCCACACGATTGTTAAAGAAACTGCCCTGCGGTCTTCCCCTTTGATAGTGTAGCTCTACCAATGGTGGCTTAAAGGTAGTGGGGCCGGCCCAAGGAGTCTATCATATGTGCCTCCTCGTCTCCCTTACTGAACTCCTCAAGTCCTTCAAACTCCTTAGTGCGTTTGGTTTGCCTTAGTCATTTGTCAGGTTTGTTCCTTTGAGCTTCTCTCTCCTTTAGACTTTGTTGAGACCCTTTGTTCGACCTTCAACCCACACAACTCCAACTCCATTGCCTTGGCCATCCAATTCCTTTTTATAGACCAAGGAGCTGGAACACTACGACCAATCCGGCCTTAGCACTTTATTCCATCTTGTCTTCAAGACTACCCAACTGTACAATCCTTTGGTGTTGTGGAGAGAGGTGTGGTCATTTGGTGAAACAACTTGGGGACCACCCTATTGTGCAGCATATTTAAGTTGTGCGACAAAATGCTTTCCTTGGGGCAAAGTCTCGATTGAGTCTTCAAGTCGCGTGGTACTTTCGTGCGCCATGATAGGAGGCCCTTTAGGATTCTGCAACAATTCTCCCCCACCGACTTTTGGGCTTGTCCTCGAGTCTACGTGGTATCGATTTATCAATTCATCATAATCCCAAAGGTTTGTCACAGGTAGCCATGAATCATGTTCTTTCATTTTTCCCGTCCAACGTACTAAGTACCAAGTAAGTCATCTTGGCCCTTTGCCACACACTTCATGATTAAGAACCATTTCTACTTTGTCTATAACCTTACGAACTAGGGCCGGTGGTCATCTTGCAGTTCGACTAGGGTCATGATAGATAGGTTTAATTGACTTACATGAAAAATGATGTGCACCTTCAATCGTTCAGGTAGCTCCAACCTATAGGCTATATGACCAATCTTTTGAATAATTTCGAAGGGTCTATCAAATCGCGGTTTAAGCGCCAAGTGAACACCTTTATACACTTGTTTCTAGAATTCTCAACCCCCCTTTGTCTCCAATGTCGAACTCCCTTTCACGTCGGTGTCGGTTTGCGAAAGTAACCATTCATGCACGAGCTCTTTCCAACGAACCCTGCGCATCCTCTAAGACAGTGCAATGCTCATTCAATTCCCTAAGTGCCACAGGACAGTTCGGGTCGGCCCTCGCTTGGGCCATGTCCAACGGTAGAAGTGGCTGCCAACCTAAGGCCACTCCGAACGGGCTCTTGCCTGTGACAGAGATATGATGAGAATTATAGGAGAACTGAGTCATTTCCAATAGGGTTATCCATTTGCGGATGGTTGGCTATAGATAAGTGGAGCCTTGATCCCATTCTTTTGAACCTCTCTAAAAGTTTGACGTAAATCGGGTATCCCTATTTGACACTATGTCCTCCGGTACTCCAAAGTACTTTACCATTTCTTGTAGGAAGAGTCAGACCACCTCCTTAGCCGAGCAATCTAGGGTCGTAGGCATGAAAATGGTGTACTTAGAAAATCGGTCTACTACTACAAAGACCGCATCCTTTCTATCAACACATAAAAATCCTCCAACCAAGTCCATACTCACCGAACTCTATGGTCTAGTAGGAACGGGTAATGGTTCCAACAACCCAACCAGCCTTGCTTTTTCTATTTTGTCCTGTTTGCACACTAGGCTAGATCAAATGTAGTCTTTAAGGTCCCTACTCACCCTTGGCCAATAGAAAGAGTGTTGTAGCATTACTAGGGTCTGATCCACTCTAGGGTGCCTTGAGTGTGGGACATCATGCAACTCATTGAGAAGAATTTTTCTAAGTTCACCAACATTTAGGACATACAACTGCCCTTGCTATGTCCAAAGCAACCCTTCATTCAACATGTATTTCTCCATTAAGTTGTCTTTTACTTGCTCTCAGCTTTGGACATAAGACTCATCCTCCTAAACATACTGGAACGGACGGTCCAGTATGTCACCCTTAATTCAGTGTAGAATCGGTACCACTTCCTGCACCCATTTTCTACTAAGGGTGTCAACAACTAAGTTGTCTCTTCCGGGTCTATACCGCCACTCAAAATCATATTTCTCTAGCATTTCCAACTAACGGGCCTATCTAGCTTTGAACTTCCGGGTTTACCTATTAAGCTAGCAATATTATCCATTATAACTATAAAAGGAACCCTCAACAAGTAAACTCTCCACACTTGGAGGCAGTGTACTACCGCCAATAACTCTTTTCATGCGCCAGATAGCGGTGTTCAACATCCTTCAACTTCCAGCTTTCATAGGCCACTAGATGGCCTTCTTGAATTAGGATTCCTACTATAGCCATGTTGCTAGCATCCGTGTCAACTTTAAATGGCACATTGAAGTCGGGTAGCCGCAACACTGCCTCACTCGTCACAACCACCTTCAACTCCTCGAAGGTGCGTTAGTGCTGACTTATCTACTCCTAGGCCAAGGACTTCTTCAACATGTTCGTTAAGGAGGTGGTGAGATTAGAGAACCTCTTGATAAAGTGCCAATAGCAATTAGCTAGGCTGAGAAAGCTCCTTAGCTCCATTAGACCTCTAGGGGTTTCCCAATCTTTGATAGCTTTCACCTTCTGCCCATCCATCCTCACCATACCGTACCCAATGATATGTCTAAGAAAAAAAATTTATTGCCTTTCAAATTCACTCTTTTCTTGTTTTACGTAAAGAGAGTGCTCTCTTAGCCTTGCAAAGACTTAGAGTAGGTGCTCAACATGATCTTCTAATGAACGACTATAGACAACTTTATCATCTAAGTACACCACTATACATGCATCAAATAAACCATGTAAGACCTCGTTTATCAACCTACTAAACGTGGTTGGGGCATTCGTTAGTTCGAAAGGCATTAGAAGAAACTTTAAGGAGCCATACCGCATCACCATCGATGTCTTAGGCTCATCTTCGAGGACAATCCTCACCTGCCAGTACCCGGATCTTAGGTTCATCTTTGAAAACCACCGTGCCTCACTCAACCTATCAAGTAGACGTTCTACTTAAAGGGGCACGTTGCACATCCAAGTTCTCTTTTTAGTTAGGCTGGTTGGCGCTGGGTGCCAATGCCAGTTACCGGTGCTAGTCTGGTAACAAATTTGGTTAGTGGCTAGGACTAAGCTAACTCGAGGAATCTGGCTGCCCAACAACACAAGGTGTTGTTGAGGAGCAGTTGTGGAAGGTGAAGCTTCACTAGTGCTCAGGTGGAGACACCCGATTCAAAACTTTTTTATGAAAACTGTAAGACTTCAAGGATGGTGCAAACCCACTCAGGCTCCCAAGTAGTGGAATAAGATGATGGAGTTACTTACCCCGACCGATGGACTGAGTAGTTGTATTGAAAGAATAACTAAAACGACTCTAGGATGAGTTGAATGAAGCCCATGCTAATTCCCAACCATCTACCTCTAACTCGACCCTACCCCAAGTGGTCTTAACGGTAGAAGTCCTGCAAGAACTTTTAAGGTCGTCAAATCAAGGGACTACCTCAAATGGGTCTAAAGTGCAAAGACCCAAGGTGCCTGAACCAAAAAAATTCAAAAGCCTGAGAGATGCTAAAATCGTTGAAAATTTCCTCTATAACTTAGATACGCTTTTTGAAGCCACCCGAACCCCTGAGGATGGCCGACTCCTATAAACAATTCTATACCTAGAGGGTGATGTCAAGTTGTGGTAGCGGACAAATCATTGGATAACTGGACCCGATGGCCTTCCAACCATCAACTTGTGGGCAAAGCTAAGAAAAAAATCCTACTTGTGTTTATGCCCACCTACATGGATTGATAAACAAGGGAAACCATTCTACAGGTGAAGCACACTGGAACTTTATTGGAGTATGTGAGGAGATTTCCTTAGTCTTGCTAGACATTGATGATATGAACTGAAAGGACCAACTATTTATGTTTGTCCATGGGCTCCAACCCTGTGCTCAAATAGAAATGAAGAGGTATCATCCGGTGGATGTCTACCAAGCCATCACCATTGCGGAAGGCTTAGTAGACTTGCGTGAAAACAAAGGGACTGAAAGGAAGAAGGAAGTTGAAGAAGAGGCGATCGGACTAGCCAAAGGTGTCATAGATGAGGGCATGGTTGTGGAAGATCAAGGAATAGGAATGGTCGTGGAGGCCAAGGCACTGGCGGGGGAGCTAGCCAAGGCGAGCCTCCACCCAACGCACACCAACAGGGTGGCGAGGCTCCCGAAGGTCAAAGACCCCAAGAGGATCAGGATGCGGAAGAGGCTGACACCAAAGACAAGCCAAGCGTGACCAAGGGTGTTTTGAGTGCAGAGGGTTGCACTTTGCATGGGAGTGTCCTAATCATGTCGTTGCCAATGAGGTAGTGAATGAACCTGAGGGTGACCAAACCAATGAAGTGGTGGCCACCCCCTTCCAAATTCTAAACATGGGTACTATAGAGCTCCTAGTAAGGTTGGCGCTACTCTACGTCAAGGTTCATATTGGCTCTTGTGCAATACGAGCCATGATCGAAATGGGTGTTTTCCACTCTATCCTAGCTTCAACAAAGGTTAAGAGACCAGAATAACAGTGATTGCATCTGATAAAAGATTGAAAATGGTGAACGCACCTATCAGTGGCGTAGATGGAACAGCCAAGGTGGTAAGAGTAGATGTGGGATGTTGGAGTAGTCACATGGACTTAATCATGATGGCATTAGACAACTTCAGTCTAATCCTTGGCATAGACTTCTTACGGAAGGCCAAGGCCATGCCCGCTTCCCATCTCGGCGGCTTGATGGTCACCAACAAGATGCAACCTAGCTTTGTGCCACAGTATAACCCTAGCAAAGCCCCTGTCAAGACCCCAACTACAACATCCCCCATGGCAGTGGCGTGGCCTAGTGTCACGTCGTGCGCTAAGGCACCCAAGCTAAGGCAGATACCTGGCATTAGCACCAACAAAGGTGTTGTCTCGCAACCCTCTTGTGGCAGTAAGGTGGTCAAGCCTATAGACTCTCCTAGTAGAAAATGTGGCCTTTATCTTGGCCATTCAAGTTGAACACAGACTAAAAAAGGGGTTGCCGACGTTGTTGGCAGACAACTTGGAAATCGATCCTATAGTGGACTCAACCCCAATACATACAGTAGTTTAGAGTCTTGAAGGACTTTAGGGATATACTGCCCCCAAAATTACCTAAAATACTACCCCGCGAAGCCGATCATGACATTGTGTTGATGATAGATGCTCAACCCTCATGTAGAGGTACCTACCGGATGGATCCCTTAGAGCTCGCTGAGTTGAGGTGACAATTGGAAGAGTTGTTAGACGCTGACATGGTGACGTCATCTAAGAGCCCGTATGGCTCCCCGGTATTGTTCCAACGAAAGCAAGATGACAACACCCTAAGGATGTGCGTTGATTATAGGGCACTCAACAAGGAAACGATACATGATCGGTACCCCCTGACCCTTGTGCATGATCTCTTTGACAGGTTGAGTGAAGTACAATGGTTTTCAAAGATGGACCTAATATCTGGGTACTAGCAGGTGAGGATTGCCCCCGGAGATGAGCCTAAGACAACGATGGTGACATGGTATGGCTCCTTCGAGTTTCTTGTAATGCCTTTCAGTCTAATGAACGCCTCAATCACGTTTAGTAGGTTGATGAACGAGGTCATACACGGTTTATTGGATGAATATATAGTGGTATACTGAGACGATATAATTGTCTATAGTCGGTCCTTAGAAGATCATGTTGAGCACCTACACTAAGTCTTTGGTAAGCTAAGAGAGCACTCTCTTTACGTAAAACAGGAAAAGTGTGAATTAGCAAAGGCAAGAAATTTCTTTCCTTCGACATATTATTGGGCATGGTATAGTGAGGATGGATGGGTGAAAGGTGAAAGCCATCCAAGAGTGGGAACCGCCTATAGATCTAACGGAGCTAAGGAGCTTTCTCAGCCTAGCTCACTACTACCGACGCTTTATCAAGGGGGTCTCCAAGCTCATCACTCCCTTAACGAACCTGTTGAAGAAGTCCTCAGCCTAGGAGTGGACAGGCCAGTACTAGCACACCTTTGAAGAGTTGAAGGTGGTTGTGATGATTGAGCCGATGTTGCGATTACCCGACTTCTCTTTGCCGTTTGAAGTTCACACGGATACTAGCGACATGGCTATAACATGATTCTTAATTCAAGAAGGTCATCCAGTGGCCTACAAAAGCCGAAGAACACCGCTACTTAACGCATGTAAAGGAGTTGTTGGTGGTAGTACACTGCCTCCAAGTGTATAAAGTAGATGGGCAACTGACCAATCTGAGTAAGTCGACATTGGTCAAAGTGTACAACCCCTTAGTCTATAAAAGGGAGCCAGATGGCCAAGGTAAAGGAGTGGAGTTGGAGTTGGTTGAAGGTCACAAAGGGTCTGAACGAAGTATGAAAGAGAGAGAAACTCCAAGGAACAAACACGACAAATGACTAAGGCAAACCAAACGCACTAAAGAATTCTAAGGACTTGAGGAGTTCAACAAGGGAGACAAGGAGGCGCATATGGCAGTCTCCTTAGGCCAACTCCATTAACTTCATGCCACCATTGGTAGAGTCAGACTGTCAAAGGGGGAAGACCGTCGGGCGGTTCATTTGACAGTCACATGGACTCCCTTCGGTAGACACTTGGGTAGGCCAAACCTGGTTTCACAAGGTAGTTTCGGGTCTCCATCTTAGTAGGAAGCTTAAGGGTCTTGTTCTCTCTTTTATGCCTGTAAGGGACTTGAGTTCTTTTGTATGCTTTAGAAAAATTTCTATAAACGGGGTAAGTCATGGGTTTCCCTAAGATCCAACATAACATGTCAAATAGATGTTCTGCTCAACAGGGCATGCTGCGCATCTAAGTTTCCTTTTTGGTTAGGTTGGTTGGCGTCGAGTGCCAACGCCAGTTACCGATGCCAGTCCGATAACAGTCCAAGTGGTACTATCTCTTTAGAGTGTATTTCATAAAAAAATTTACGGAAACTCGAGCTTGTTTTTTGGCAACTCGGGATAGACATGACCATTACATATTTTGTTTCACCAAAACATCTCTTTTAATTTTGGCCAAAAGCTCAATTTTATCGATTACGTAAAAAATACACATAATCCTTTAGTAACACCTATTTTTGGACAATCGATTATTAAACATATACATAAATTATACATAACATAAAAAAAATTAGCTGCATTTTTAGTTTATTTGAGTGTGGTGTTTCACTATACGTTGATATATGGAGTGATACCTAGCAATTATATGCATATATGAGTCTTACTGTTTACTAAATAATTGATAGTTGGTCAATTCAAAAATGTCTACTTTCACTTCTTTGTTGTACAAAATATTTGTTATATGTTAAAATCATTTTAAAAAAATATTAGTTATTTTATAAGGTTTTTTCAATTTCACTTGATAATGCCTTTGCAAATGATTGTGCTATTTCTAACTTATAAAAAATATGTCAACCTATTTTATGTGGTGAATGTTTTTATGCCCATTGTTCTTGTCATGTACTTAACTTTGTATATAAAAGATAGTTTGAAGATTTTAGGACCTAAAATATAACTTATTAGGTACACTCTTAATTTTTTGTGAAGTCCTAATATTAGAAATGTATTGATAGATTTTTGTAACAGAAGAAACATAAAACTAATAAAATTTCAAAGAAAGTAGGACATTGTTGGAATTAACCTACCATGTATTAATCGTGACTATGTCTTATAAGGACATGTAGATGTGGAAACTTTACTCCAAAGTCTATGTAGAGACTTAAAATAAGCTTTTACACACTACGTCGTGCGTGAGCGTGCCAGCTAATTTTACTTAAACTAGTAAAGTTGTATTTTCTGACTTTAAGGGCGATTGTGGGAAGCGAGATCTTTTCGCCATACGCCTTCTTGAACCGATGCTCAAGGATCAGCCTAGACACTTTTAGGATTGATCTTGATCAGATGTATTTTTGAAATTCACTTTTCAAACCCAAATGACTTAACCAAATTCGTGAGCTACGTCTTTAGAAAAAAAATTTCTAAGTTCTGAAAAACAGAAACTGATTCTATTTTCAAAACTTGTTTTTAGATATTTTTAAATAGCTTCTAAATCTCTAAAAATAATGAAAATTTTAAAGTGAAAAGAGGATCATATGGAGGTTGAGAAACTATTTTTTATTCTGATTTTGATGTTGTGACAATGTACAATTAAATTAGGGAATGACCCTTGCTCAGACGTCCGAAACAGTTCTGTGATAGAAATACAGAGGTTTAGAAAAATATTTATATCTTAGTGCATAGAGCTCCGATATTTATGAACTTAGTCTTGTTGGAAATCTATGGATGTCAGGTTTCCAATGAGATAAGTTTTAATGAAATTGATTTACTAAAGACAAAGTTATAGGATGATAACCTAAACTCTATTGCAGTAAACACAGGTTTTATAAATTCAACTATGGATTTATCCAATTTTTCTCAATTTTAATTATGTGGCTGCACAACCTTAAAATTCTTGAAAATTTTATGAGAAGTGGGTTAGTATGTGGGGATTCATGTACAAAGTTTCAAATCATTCGAAGCAGAGGATAGGAAATTAAAAATAAATCATCAGACAGATGGAAGATATTTAAAACAAATTTTTGTGTTTAGAAAATACATGAATGCATCTCATCCGAAATTGAAAGACAAATCACAACTATTGGAATGTAAATGACTGAAGGAAATGAATTGAAATATATCTATAGCTTAAGCATAGAGAGGTTTAGGAGATATAAGAGAATATAATGTATAGAGAGGTAGAGGAAACTTGAAATAAAACAAGTAATGAGCATGAATGTAAACGAAATGAAATGGACAACATATCTATTCTATTACATGATGGGGGGAGTCAATTGCTCTATTAATACAACCCCTTTTTAATGAATGAAAGTAAAGAAGACAAAATTTAAGAAGAGAGAAGAAAATCAACCTTGTAAATGAGCCCTCCTTGGCACCGAATTTGGAAGAATTGGGAGGGGACGGTTCCTCCCTCTTCTTCTCTTTTCTCTCTCTCTCTCTCTCTCTTTCTTTCCCTCTCTCTCTCTCTTGCTGCAGCTCTCCCTCTCTCTCTTAGGCTCTTTTCTACCTTCCTTCAATGCTCATGAATGTTGGAAACCCAACACCAAGGCATCCATTTATAGGCTTCAAGTGAATCTCGAGTTGGGCATGGATTGGTTCTTGGCCCAACATTTGATCCAACCCACAAAGGAGTGGCTGGTCACATGGCCCCACATGGTGGTCCCCTAGGTCAAGGTGAGTTCAGTCACATGGTTTGGTGCAGCCCTTGGTATAAAGCCGGCTAGGCATGGCTCGGTTTGGTCCAGTCCATGGTGGAATCCCAGCTAGGCGTGACTTGTTTTAGTCTAGCCAAAGGTAGTCTTGCCTTAGCCACTTGGGTGCAGCCTTTGGGCTCTTTGATGCTGACCTTGACTCGACCTTTGTTATGTCTTTGGTGGAGCTCTTGATTTGGCCAAGTCGACTTGAGCTTGGTTGGTCTTCATTTGTTCTTTGAACTTGAGACTTGAATTTTTAACTCAAAATGACCCCACTTTGAGGCTTGATTTGGATGCTTCATTCGATCATGCCTTCAGGAATTCTGTTTTGAAGTCTTGACTTGGCTAAGTCGACTTGAGCTAGGTTGGCCTTTATTTATTTTTTTTTAACTTAGACTTGAATCATTGACTTGGGTGTTGTCTTTATTTGTTCTTTGAACTTGAGACTTGAATTTTGAACTTAGGATGACCTTGCTTCGAGGCTTAATTTGGATGCTTCATTCGATCCTGCCTTGAGGAATTCTGTTTTGCTTGATTATCTTTTTAGTTAAGATTTATGGTTTCAAACATTTCTTTTTTCATTATTTAAAACCATTTCATTTGAGATATATTTGAAAATATTGAGTTTTAATGAAATCTTCAAATATTTCTTTTAGAAAATAATTTAGTCTAATTCCCAATATTTGTTTGCAGTGGTGACCTGTTTTCGCTCCGTAAATTAGTCTTTATCGTTTCAGCCACTTTAACCCTTTGTCAAGTGTAGGACGTCGGACCACTTTAACCCTTTCGATGGGTGTAGGGTCTTGAACCTCTTTATCCCTTAAGTTTAAGGTCTCAGACCGCTTTAACCCTTTGGATGAGTGTAGGGTCACTCAGTAAGACCATTCTCAATCGGGCGAGTTTTTGAGGCCTGATTTGAATTTGATTTTTTTTATTTCAAAGGTTTTTTGTAAATTTGATATTTTGCAAACATTTTTGGGTTTAATTCCCAATGTCTCATTTTCATTTGTTTCTTTGAAAACTTGTATGAAACGATTCTTTCTTTGAAGGCAATCATTTGAAAAAATAGAATCTTCCCAATTTGGACTTGAGGCCAAAGCAATCATTTTTTGGCTTTTTCTCAAAGTTGGATTTTTTGAGAGGGGTGTCATTTATCCTTATTTTGAGGCTGTTACAAAATTTTGGTATAGAAATGAGTTCGTTAAAGATATTTTTATTTGAAAACCTTTAAAAGAGTCAAAACCATAATTTTTTCTTGAAAAGACAAATTTTCTAAAAGATCAAATGTTTTGAGAAAATTTTTTGGTGTTTACAAATGCCACTCTTTGGAATTAATTCAAATTTATTTGTGTAATGTTAAAGAATAACAACCACAAAATTTTTATTTTTTTGAATGCTTGTATTGAATCAAGATTTTATGAACTTTCTCATTTTTGTTAAGGGATTCATTTATCAGACTTGGGCTATCCTAATTCTGATGGAAGAGGATTTCTAGCAAGGGTGACTCAACATGAATGATACTCGACCAATGTAAGGATGAGATGTGCATAAGACCATTTATGAATGCATATGGGCATGAGATGTATGCAATGGATGAATCATGTATGTTGGATGATCTCCACAATTTATTTAGGGGAGATCTCATGAAAGTTGGCTGCTCTAAGTGGGATGTCCTCCATGTTCATTTACTTGATGCCTTAGGTTTTGTAAAGATCATTTTTTAAAGGATACTTTCATTTTGTTTCTATCAAAAAGGACTTTCATTTCCTATATTTTCCTCCACTTTGGTTTTAATGCAAAATTACTTGGTAGATGTTTTATTGTTGGAAAGACTCAACAACATTTCAAAACTCCATTTTACACACTACAAGGCCTAATCCTCAAACAAAATGATCCAAATTGGTAGGTTTTATTCCTATTTTAGGATCATAATGACAAGACTTTTTTCTTTTGGGATAAGTTGTAGGGTATGGGAGAGAGTCCCACGGTCCCTTCTGAAGAGTCCTGTGGTATAAGGAAAAGAGATTTTGATGAAAAATTGCTCTTATGCCTTATTTCATAATAGCACATACTATTTGAAAATATTTTGCTATATTAAACTAGGCCCTATTATGTAAAAGAAGGATTTTTGAAATGTCAATTCATGATTTTGAAAACACTCTACTTTTCATAAAGCATCAGTCCCTAGTTAAGAGGCCTATATTCGACTTGGTCCATTCTTCAAAAACTAAAAAAGATCCACTTTACAAAAATCATTTCAAAAGAATTTGTGGTAGACACTAATCATAATATCTTTTTGATATTGGTTATTTATAGGGTCTACAAAGTTTCTTCCCCTAGGCATCAATTGACCAATATGCATTGTTGATTTTTGTTTTGCCCCTTTTATGACATAGGGACATTCTCACTTGGGCCTCCACCTTCCAAGAGGATGTGGGTTTCTTATGGGTGAATGATGTACATGACATGTAAAATGTATTTCATATGAGATGATGGAGATACATAATTTATGAAATGATGAGTGTGTTAAGTTTCCATGAAATGTGTTGAGGGAATGCATTCTACATAACCCTAGTTTGGTGAAGATGATATGAGCATTCATACACTATGGCCGACCCCTATTGTGGCATGTGATGAATGATTTTCAATGAAATGCATGAATGACTCTTACATGCACTATGTTGTTGGACATCTTGGTTTTGATGTGAACTAGGGAGATGCATGATATGATCCTATCCTTTGATACATTTTGGGTTAGGTTTGTTTCCTATGTTGGTCGTCTTCTAGGGAACTTGAATATTTTTCCAAGTACAAGATTTTGTTGATTTTGAGAAAGTTCATGTAAATTGACATCACTCAAATCATCTCTAAGGGAATTGATGATTTTTTTGAAAAATGGTTTTGATATTTCTCTTTTTTCATTTGATTTTTTTTGTATTTTTGGTTCTCCCTTTTCAGATTTTTTTGGATTTTGGGAATAACTGTACAATATATACAAAACCCGAAGTTAGCTTTAGATCCAAGGAAGGTCCGGGGGTTTGGGTGCATCAAGGATGTGCACCCGGGGTGTGGTATGGTTGATGTTCTTAAGATGGATCCTAGGTACAACCCAATGTGCCCCAAGGGGTGAACGATGCACATGGGTTTTGTCAAAATCGCTTTTGAAACTTGTACATGGTTTTAAAAACCAAAAATTTTAGGATTTTTAACTTTTCAATTTTTGTGGATTTTTCCAAACAAATGCTAGAAGGATGAATATAAAACACTTTCTTTTTGGAATTTTCAGATTTTTCTAATGTTTTTGGGTTTTAGAATTTTTCTAGATTTTTTAAAGTTTTTCCAAATATATATATTTTTTTGGTTTTTTTTCTAAAAAGGGGTCTTCCATCAAACCTACAAAGAAAACACAATGAATTAGACTCCAAACAAGAGGTCTAAGCCGTAGGTTTCAGTTTTAATGGGTTGTAGGGCACCCTTGACTCAATTGGTCTTAGGTGGTGGCTCAGGGGGTATGGATGAGGTGTATCCCAATCCATGTCGACCCAAGTTAGTTAGGTAGAGGCAATACGGGTTCTAACCTACCTTAGTTTTTGGCTCTTAGACCCTTGTATGGTGCATATCTCATGTTCAATAACATATTCCAAGACTTTTTTAGTTTTGAAAAAGAGGATGGCCTTGGAATAGTGTATCGTTTATATCATGATTATACACTCTAGTTTTTTTGGGTGTATCTAGGAGGTGTATGACTTTGAAAGGGTTTGACTTAGGTGCCTCTAGGATACATGCAACCCTAGACGGTTTGAGATTGATTGTAGGTGCAACTCAATGTGCCCCTAGGGGTGGATGGTTTGAGTTTGTGTGGATGCTAAGGGAGAGCATGTTTAATCCATTACGAAGTGAAAAGATATGGATTTCAAGGTTAACCATGGTCGGTCCCTTGGTTGGTTTAGGGATGTTCGGGGAAGTCATGGCCATAGGCTTGGTTTTATGAGACAAATCTAAGTTCAAAGAGATTTGTTTATATATAGTAGGGTTAGGTGTACCTAGGATGTCGATGCATGCCTTAGGAATAATCATGTCTACTAAGTTTTGAACTTTATTTTCTTTTTAAAATTCTTTTTGTTGGTGCGGGGGTGCATGAATGCAAATTGATGCATCAAATGCAAATGAATGATTTATTGATCCTACACTAAGAAGGAGAGGATCAAGTAGACAGTTTTGGGGAGAGTGAGTTTCAGGTATACCTTTTTCAAGCTTGTCTACCTTTTCATGATGAGAGCGAACTTCCTTGTAGGCGTCCTGAAGTAGCTCAAGCTCATGCGTGGCCTCGAACTCCCATTGCTTTGGTAGGTCATCCTTCAAGCCTATGTGTGTGCAACACTCATTCTCTGTCGTGTTTGAAATGGTGCTCATGGGAATGAAACCTATCGGAGCGTATGATTTTGAAACATTTGGGTTGATTTGTGTGAAGTGAATCTCATGCTCCACTTCATTTGTATGCCTAGGGATGTAGACTTTTTCCTCATTTCAAGTTTTCAAAATTTCTAATTTTTTGTTTTCAATTATTTTTTATTTTTAAAGATTTTTCAGATTTTTTTGGCTTTTTGAAATAAAGAATTTTTTTGGGTTTTTCATGGACAAAGGGTGTTTGGATGATCAATAAGGTTGGATGATTCGATCTCAACACTTACTATATTTGTGGCCTCACATCCTTCATCAGATTTTGGGCTCGATGTGATTTTCTGGGTATGGTTTTTCTCCCTATGTACTCGAGATGACTTTTCATGGGAATGATGTGTCTTGGCCTTTTGGCTTAGGGCCTCAATTTTCCTTTTAAGTTGTATTGCTCTCTTCCTCAAATAGGCAATTTCTTCATTTCGAGTTTTAGAACATTTCTTTGAGGTTTTACAAAACCGATTTTGAAAGTTTGATAAGGCCTTTCTTGACATATTTTTAAAGAAATCATCCAAACTTGACATTATTTTTAAAGAAAAGTCGACCTGTGCAAAAGGAATGGATTAAGTACCAATTTTGTTTTTGAGAAGTGTATTTGAAAACCAACACTGAATCAATTAATCCTTAAAGACCCAAGTCCCACCTTACGTGCCAATTCTGTAGATATGGAAATTTTACTTCATGGTCTATGTAGAGACTTGAAATAAGCTTTCTTACACTACGTCGTGCGCGAGCATGCTAACTAGTTTTACTTAAACTAGCAAAGTTATATTTTCTAACTTTAAGGATGATTGTGGGGAAGTGAGATCTTTTTGACATAGGCCTTACTTAATCGATGCTCAAAGATCAACCTAGACACTTTTAGGATTGATCTTGATCAGATGTGTTTTTAAAATTTACTTTTCAAACCCAAATGACTTAACCAAATTCGTGAGCTAGGTCTTTAGAAGAAAATTTTTCTAAGTTCTGAAAAACAGAAACTAGTTCTGGTTTTAAAACTTATTTTCAGATTTTTTTAAATAACTTCTATATCTCCAAAAATAACAAACATTTTACAATGAAAAGAGAATCATATAGAGGTTCAAAAACTATTTTTTATTCTGACTTTGATGTTGTGAGAGTCTACAATTAAATTAGGGAATGACCCTTGCTCAAACATCCGAAACAATTTTATAATAAAAATACAGAGGTTTAGAAAAATATCTTTATCTCGGTGCATAGAGCTTCGATCTTTATAAACTTAGTCTTGTTGTAAAGTTATGGATGTCAGGTTTCCAATGAGATAAGTTTTAATAAAATTGGTTTACTACAGACAAAGTTATGGGATGATAACCTAAGCTCTATTGCAGTAAACACAGGTTTTATAAATTCAACTATGAATTTGTTTGATTTTTCCCAGTTTTAATTACATGACTGCACAACCCTAAAATTCTTGAAAATTTTATGAGAAGTGGGTTAGTATGTGGGGATTCATGTACAAAGTTTCAAATCATTCGAAGCAGATGATAGGAAATTAAAAAAAAATTATCAGACGGATGAAAGATATTTAGAACAGATTTTTGTGTTTAGAAAATACATGAATGTATCTCATCTGAAATTGAAAGACAAATCATGACTATTGGAATGTAAATGACTGAAGGAAATTAATTGAAATATATTTATATCTTACGCATAGAGGGGATTAGAAGATATAAGGGAGTATAATGTATAGAGAGGTAGAGGAAACTTGAAATCAAACAAGTAATGAGCGTAAATGTAAATAAAATGAAATGAGCAACATATCTATTCTATTACATGATGGGGAGAGTTAATTGCTCCATTAATACAACCCCTTTTTAATAAATGAAAGTAAAGAATAAGAAATTTAATTAGAGAGAAGAAGATTGACCTTGTAAAGGAGCCCTCCTTGGCACCGAATTTGAAAGAATTAGGAGGGGACGGTTCCTCCCTCTTCCTCTATTTTCTCTCCCTCTCTCTCTTAGTAGCTTTTCCACCTTCTTTCAATGCTGATGAATGTTAGAAACCCAACCCTAAGGCCTCTATTTATAGGCTTCAAGTGAATCTCGAGTTGGGCATGGATTGGTTCTTGGCCCAATACTTGATCCAACCTACAAAGGGAGTGGTTGGTCACATGGCCTCACATGGTGGTCCCTTAGGTCAAGGTGAGTCCAACCACGTGGTTTGGTGCAGCCCTTGGTGCAACTCTTGGTACAAACCCGGCTAGGCATGGCTCGGTTTGGTCCAGTTCATGGTAGAATCCTAGCTAGGCGTGGCTTGGTTTGGTCCAACCTAAGGTAGTCTTCCCTTAGCCACTTGGGTGCAGCCTTTGGGCTCTTTGATGCGGACTTTGACTCGACCTTGGTTATGTCTTTGGTGGAGCTCTTGACTTGGCCAAGTCGACTTGAGCTTGATTGATCTTCATTTGTTCTTTGAACTTGAGACTTGAATTTTTAACTCAAGATGACCCAGCTTCGAGGCTTGATTTGGATGCTTCATTTCGATCATGCCTTTAGGAATTCTATTTTGCTTGATTATCTTTTCAGTTAAGATTTATGGTTTTAAACTTTTTTTATTATTATTTAAAACCATTTCATTTGAGATATATTTGAAAACATCGAGTTTTAACGAAATCTTCAAATATTTTTTTTGGAAAACAATTTAGTCTAATTCCCAATATTTGTTTGCATAGGTGATCTGCTTTCACTCCATGAGTTAGTCTTTACCGTTTCAACCACTTTAACCCTTTGTTGGGTGTAGGGTATTGGACCACTTTAACCCTTTCAATTGGTGTAGGGTCTCAAACCTCTTTAACCCTTGAGTGTAGGATGTCAGACCGCTTTAACCCTTTGGATGAGTGTAGGGCTTCAATCGGGCGAGTTTTTGAGAGCTGATTTAGATTTGATTTATTTTTGAATTTCAAAGGTTTTTTATAAATTTGATATTTTGCAAACATTTTTGGGTTTGGTTCCCAATGTCTCATTTTCATTTGTTTCTTTGAAAACTTGTTTGAAACTATTCTTTCTTTGAAGACAATCATTTGAAAAGGCAGAATCTTGCCAATTTGGACTTGAGGGCACAGTAGTCATTTTTTTACTCTTTCTCAAAATTGAAATTTTTTGAGAGGGGTGTCATTTATCCTTATTTTGAGACTGCTATGAAATTTTTGTGTAGAAATGAGTTCGTTTAAAATGTTTTTATTTGAAAACCTTTAAAAGGCCCAAAACCGTAATTTTTTCTTGAAAAGGCAAAATTTCTAAAAGATCAAATATTTTGAGAAAATTTTTGGTGTTTACAAGACCTATTAATTGAGTTTATGCATCTTCATTTTGCACAATTCAATTTGTTTGAATCTAATTGGATTATTTTTTAGTCTTTTAGATCTCTTGTATGATTTTAATATACAAATGTATTTATGGTTTCAATATACAAATGTATTATATGTTGTTTACTATCAACTTGTCACTTATTTATTTATTATAATTTCTATATTATCATATTTTTAAGAAAATAAAAAAATTACTTAACTCACTGTGTACAAGAGTTTATACAAAGTGCCTTTATTATTATACAGATCTTTCTCCTGTTAGTTTAGTTGCATCCATATTAAACCTTAGGAGTAAAATGAGACGATTTAGAAGAGTTATTGACTGCTTATTATACTGAACTTTTGTTAGATAGATTCAAATATATCAGTAGCATAATTAATGACACAAATCCTCTATGTAGTCATTTTCTTCCATAGGTAGAAGAAGAAAGTAATAAGTCATATGTCATCCTCTTTTAATGGTAAGTATTCTGAAATTAGGCTTAAAATGTATTCATTGACGCAGTTTGAGGTAGATATTACTACTTATGATGATCATTATGGATTTTGAGGTAATGAGAGTAGAACAAATTTGATATTTTAAAATGATGGATAGTGCATTAAGTTACTTATCTTATTTTATCTTTAATTGCTAAGGATGCTTGTACTATTCTAGCCTCAATTGTTGTTATGGAACAAGTATTTAGTGCAACTAAGAATATATTGAATGAACATTGCTCCTATACTTGTTGCTAAGGATGTTAATAGTGTAGACGTCTTTCGTGTATATGTCAACTTATATTTCTTTACGCTCCTATGCTCTTGTCTAATCATCTAGGTAAGCTTAAGCTTCTAATGCCTCAAGTATTAGAAGAACTCCGTTGGCACTAACACAGTGAAAGCATGTAGCAATATGGATGATTAGGTTTGCTGTTCATTGGTTCAAGTAAGAAAAGTAAGTGAAAACTATATGAGGCTTTGATTCCTTTCCACTCAAGAAGATAGGTAGGAGTCTTGATTCAAAGGTAAGTAAATTAAGTTCAAAATCATTATTTTTTTTTATATAATTGTAACTTGTAAATGTAATAATATAAATTTATAAAGTTAAAAAAACTTAAAAGTGTTAGATATAATGACTTATGTAATATTTGTATTTTAAAGATAATATGAATATATTGTTTCATAACTTAGTTCATATATAATGATATGATACATTAACCATTAATATATATTTAATAATTTATTATTACATAAAACGATACACACAAGAACCGCTTAAACAATTGCTCTGGAACCGAAACCATCCTAGAACCAACCCTCGAACCACAACCAAAACTGCTACAATTCCATGTTCTAGGCAATCTAAAACTAGTCATGTCTACCTATATTGTGCACACACATATCGAGTACCTGAATCTAGAAATGTCTGGTTCCGGATAAACTGGAATTGATGGTTTCGGTTAGCTCAAAACCTGGAACTGTACCGAGCAGGCCCGAGGACGGTTCTGGTTATATTTCCGGGATAGTTATGGTTTGAATCCAAAATTGTCTAGAATTGGTACTTTTATTAAAAATATAAAAAATATAAAAAAGAGTTTTTAAAAAGTACCAAAACCGGTAGTTCCGATTTTATGAGGGTAAAACCTGAACTGGGTGAACTCTGGTTCCTGGCCCGGTTTTGGTTTCACCAGTTCCGGCTGAAACCATTGGGTTGGTTACAAACCGGTCATGTCTACCCGAATCAATGAATACTTGGCATCATTTTCACCCATTTATCCATGTATATAGCATTGTGTTGCATGATACACGCCATATGAAACAACATTGTTCTAATCATTTTTACTTTTAAAATTTCTTCTTTTTTCAAAACTTTATTTTCATTAAATAGAGAAGGTGTCACTCCGTGCTATGATACGATATTTGCAATATTAGAATATCACAAGCTCTGGAGGGCGTGTTGGTGTGGTCTATTTGGAATATGATTCTTCTAAGTGACCCCCTCCATTTCCTCATGGATTCTCAACAATAAACAGTTCATACCTTGCCTGGAGGCCGTTTTGTTCTTCACTTGAGAATAGTTTATTTGACATTCTGCTCATGTAGGTTCACGAAAACTTCGTTTATGGTTTGCTTACGATTTCGACCTTATGCTTCTTTCTTTCAGATTGAAGCTCTCTCTCTCTCTCTCTCTCTCTCTCTCTCTCTCTCTCTCTCGCACACACACACACAGATACTTCATTTATTCATGCACTAGTGGGGATGCCCATAAGACCAGTCTTAATGCCTTTGCATACATGCTTTAGATGAAACTGATTTAGTAAAGTTACGTGAATATTGCAACATGTTCCATTACAGAACGGGGCATTAACCTTTTCTACGGGCGACAAATCTGGTTAACGGTTGTTTTTCGTGTCTGGCCACTTTGAGATCAGGTTCAAAACAGGTTGGCCTAGACTTGACCTCTTTTCCTCGGGTCAGTTTGCATTACCTTACAGAGTATTTCGGGTACATGTCAATGAGACCTGACCCTACTGTAACTGAAAGAAAGAACGATGTTCTTATCTAAAATAATGTTAAAAGTAACCTACAAAATAAAAAATTAAGAAAAAACCCCTCAAGAAGGTTAGAATGAGGAAATAGGAAAAATATATTATATAAGAAAAACTGAAATATATCAAGTAAATGAGTTGGTACAAAATATTAAGAAAGAAGTGGAATTTATGCAAGAAAAACTGGAATATATATGTATATATATAGTAAGGATTCGGCTGGACTTGTGTCCACCAGACCCGACCAACTCTTTTTCTCTGGCTATTTGGGTAATCCGAGATCCGAGCTATCTGCTGGATCCCAACCCGCACTGAATCTTTTCGAGTTGGGTTAGGGATGGACCCCCAAAACCAGCTTACACAAAAGTAGTAGGCACTGCTTAAACTGAGCCATGGCTGCTGTTCCCGGAGTCTACTCGGAATAAACTTCTAATTGAAGGTCATGAGTCATAGACAGAAGATATATAATATCTAGTATGAATGGTAGCATCAAATTGATATTGATCACTCAATGGCTCTCCTCGCTAAGAGCCATATTGTCTTCTTCTTCTTCTTCTTGTTGATACAAAGGGAAGGCCAAAGCCAGATGCTTGCCCCTGGATATCGAACTCCTGATCCCCTAGCCAGGTGAGCCGTTGCTCGTTGCGCTGAAGTCGGACTGTTTTAAGAGCATCATTCATGCTTTTCGCGAATCAATAGCAAATTTATCCCCATCCATCACTTTTCTAAGATTCCAATTACCATTAAAATCTTTGTTCACCTAAAAATGCCAAAAAGTTCTTGTAAGATTTGTAATATGAATGCCTTTATGCTTCGAAGACATGTCACGTGTCGTTCTAGGATTTTATTTCAGTATTCTTATGTAAGAATGACGTATTTGATCTAGGTCCATAATAAACTGTAATCGGTCCGACAGTTCCAAACTGGAACAAACCGGGCAAGGAATGGCTGGAACTAATATCGATTAAACCAAACTTGGAACCAAAGACCACCTGATTCAGTTCTAGTTCCACTTTCAATGGAACTGGTTGCATATTTTTATTTTTTATTTCATTTTAACTATCTTTTTTCGGATATAAATGGTTAAGGATCAAATTGAAACCAAAACTTGAATCAAGTCGGTCTCCATTCAGTTTCAGTTCCTGATTACAGGAAAACTGGAACTGGCCATATCTAAGTGGAGCCTGACCTGAAATCTGAAAAAGCCCGGGAAAGTTTAATACAGGCAGCGAGAGCTTTTGGGGAAACTATATCAATCGTACATGAATTTCACCCAACTCAGTTCACCTCGACCCTAAAGATTTCTAGGAACAGCACTATATTGCATCCTTTCGGGTTATGTATGAAAACATTACAACTTGTGCCAAGCACCCAGAGCGTTAGCTCAACGGCAGGGCGCCCTAGCACTGTTACTGCTGGTGGGGAGTTTGACTCCCAGAGGCTTCGGCCTCCTCTTGCGAATCTAAAGTATGCTTGCCAATCAGGAAACATAGGTTTCAGAGATATGCTTCGAAGCAAAGATGTGTTTTACAAGTGGTTCTTGGCCTTTTAGAGAAGGATCTTACATTGGGTGTGGAGTGGGGGTGCGGCTGCAAATACATGGCCACGTATAAGTATAAATATATAAATAAATACGTGCATGTACCACCACTGACGGCTCACTCTTTTCTGACAATTATTTTTGAGAAGCATAAATATAATAGCATTATCCTTGATTTTTTTTAAAAACTTTTTACATTCTTTTAAAATTATACTCATGCCACTCAAAAGCAATGAGTGAGCATGTTTCATTTTTCCCATGTATGTATATAAGCATATATATATCCCATGTATGTATATAAGCAAATATATATACGTATAATTTGATAATATCTCACTAAATTATTGACAGCTATCAAATAAATAAAGAAAATGGTAATACGTAAGGAAATCCAAATTAACCTTTTCATAAGTTAACTAATCCACGAAATGTCTTTGTGAGATAGGACTGAGAAAATATTTAAAATATATAATGTTAAATAGGATATGCGAAAAGTGTGAGAGTGTCAAACAAGAGTAAGATACACTGCAGAAGTGTCTATGTGATCATATAGATGGAGAGGAACCAGGTCCTCAGTCATTTCTGTCAAATGATGTGAAGCAGCAGCGTCCCACAGACCATGTGAGATGCATCCCATGTCCAGAATCATACACAGCAGCAATCCACACTTTAACAAGGCATCCCCATTTATCGTTTCAAAAGAAAAGAAATAAACCAACCTTCATGATTCGATAAGATTAGCATACCATGACCAATGGAACCCAAGGTCAAGTCCCATCATGTTGCTGAACTATTTAAAAGATAAAAAAGAAGGAAAGAGTATTGGTGAATTCAGCATAAAAAGGATTGGAAATGAAACAGCTGTATGTGAGTTTTTGTGTCCCAAAGCACACAACAGGGTTGGGGAATACATTCTCCTTCAAGCAACCAATGATTTTAGAAGCTAGTATCCTCTATGTTAGAGAATCAAATGGCATCATGGAAGAAAAAATAGACCATCCTTCATCCTTCATTGTTAGGTCCCAAGGGTTGAGTTGTTCGTCCATTAAAGCGGTACGTGAGCTGGGTTTAGAACGTTGTGAGTTACAATTCATATACCCGTGTAGAGCATTGCGAGGACCTTTTCGTATGAGATTACCGTTTACTGATACGAAGCTCTCGTCTTCTATCATTAGGAATTATTGATGCCAAAAATCGAGGAGATGTGATAAGCTCCTCTCCTCACTACAACATATCCAAATATTTTTGTCTAAACCAATGGTAAATCTAAAAGCAATGGAGGAGGCAAG
The DNA here is from genome assembly GCA_036023115.1 of Brasenia schreberi. Classification (NCBI taxonomy): domain Eukaryota; kingdom Viridiplantae; phylum Streptophyta; class Magnoliopsida; order Nymphaeales; family Cabombaceae; genus Brasenia; species Brasenia schreberi. The sequence goes on along the minus strand of JAYKKT010000075.1, from coordinate 9,461,923 downwards.
GAGGGCCTACTAGCAGCCATGGCCTGCCCCCGAAGGTTCATAATTTTTTCTAAGAGGTTCATATGCCTTATAGAAAATGCTACTTAGCCCCTCGCCGTGACAATGCCATGGGTCCTTCGGGATTTTTTATCCTGGCTCTGCCTCTGCCGGAAAGTCCACAAGGATGTGCATTAATCCGTTTTGAGCTGGGCCGGCCTGCTATGTGGGTAAAGCTCTCTCGGTTGTGGTTTTCTCCATTCACAACACTTGAATTCAGGACCTTGCCTAAGGGGAAAGGTGCAAACCAATCAAACATCGGTGTTGACACTACACAAAATAATACAAACCCAAAAATAGTTGGTGATTTCACATATATTAGGAAAAGACATTATGTCGACCCAAATTGATTGATATACACTTCTTCAACATGAAATGGCACGACACACAAGATTGCTGGTGATTTCAGATATAATTGGAAAACCCGTTTAGTTAAACTGATAACAGAATGCTCGTGTTGATACTTGCTTTTGACACGAACATGAACATGGCGTAAAGCCCATACATAATTCACAAAAGGTTTTGTTTGGGAGGAAGCCAAGCAGTCGTAAGGTCGTCGGTTTCGTGCAAGTTTCCGTCACACAATATGATCAACTTTTAAACCCTACCATTTCGTAACGCCATTCAGCTGCGCTTTAATCGTGTTTGAGGTGACGCCATCATCTTTGTGCTGTAATCATCTTCTCACCAAGTAAAGAATTTCGAGCATCCACGTTGTGTGTGCGAAGGAGCGGAGCACCAATCATGCGTGCTAATTACACCAGGCCATTCACAACCAGCAGATCAAAGCTAGTCATGAATTCAACGTAGGAATCCTTCGAAACAGTGGGATTTTAGTCATTGCAACTGCAAAGTTTAACGCTGTAAATCTGAATTATGCATCTGGATTTGATGTGTACGTCTCAAACTTTCAAATAAGAATCTTCTCATACAGTAAGAATCCTATTCTCCGTCTAAGAGTCGACTCGGGAGAATCTTCAAGTTTAAGTTATCAGGTTCGACACCTGAAGGCAGTAGTGAATTAAAATTTGTGCAGGTGAGTTCCGGGCGCAATTTAAGGGTTTGGGACAACTTGACGTAAAATTGGGATACGGACCCTGGCTCCAAGGTCCTGTGCTTGAAACAACTGACCATTATATGAGATAAGAACCAAAAATCCAAGGTCATATTTTTGCAATTGGCTTGTGTAGGAGGGTAGGACCCTGTTGTCGAGAACGACTAACTTAAATGGCACAATGTTCCCCTGGTATTGATTTCATGAGATGTAGGGTGTCAGAGAATGTTCACTCCTGTTTCTAAATGGTTAGGAAAAAGCTTAGGCGATCGTAACCTCTTGAGAATCCGCTTGAGTGTGTCTTAGTTTTATGATGGAAGGCCTTGATAATCGACAAGATGGATGATATTGACGGAACTTTCGCCTTTGCAGGTTCCTTGCCGGCATCTTCCGTGATACAGTGGAACGAAGGAAGGACCGAAACAGATACTAATAACACAATTCAGAAGTAAGGAGAATGAATGAGTTAACGATTACTCTCGATTTTCCAGGGAAGACTTTTTTTTCTCAATTTTATGTATTCTATATTCTTTTCTGTAATCGCTACAGTATTTATAGAGAAAGATTTTTGTATTCTTTTTTGCTTAGTCTTCCCTATCTTTCATGTTCCGGACTTTCCTTTACAAGTCGTTTACCCTTATCTTTATCATATATGTTTCATCTATAACGTATACATTTATCGGTTTCGTTTTTATGGTTTTACTACAGAATGACCAAATCTACGGTATTATATCTCTCACTTGGCTATTTGAGTCAGGGTTTATGATGGTTTTAACTCTCACTTTTGTGGGTTTTCTCAAGTCATGCCAACTATGATTGTAAATGTAATTGATATTCGTTGTGTGGTTTTTCATACACAATACATTCTTACCTACACAACAGTCATCACAATGTAAATTAATACACTTTAAACAAATCTCAAGCCATGTTTGTAACATGTTTTGAGAAAAGATCATCTGACTTTTGTCAAGGAGTCTACTAATATATCATTAGTTATGTGCCCCCTTCCTCTTTCCTTTTTTTTTACTTGGTTATTACGTACTTATTTTTGCATGTTCCGGTCAAACCTTAGGCTTTGATACCACTAACAAAACTTTCTCCTTTACATGTTTCTGTGGCATCTTAAGTGATGCAGCAGAATGAAGGAAGGGTCGAAACAGATACTAACATCAGAATTCAGAAGAGAAGGGGAAGGAGTGGGTTAATGGTTACCCTAAGATGAATTTTCCAGAGAAGACTTATTCTCTTGATTTTTTGTATTCTCGAGTTTTTCATTCATATTCTTTATTGTAATCGCTATAGTATTTATAAAAAAGGATTTATGTATTTTTTCGACTTCATCTTCTTGTCTTTTGTGTTATGGAATTTTCGTTATAAGTCATTTATCCTTATCTTTATCGTATATGTTTCATCCATAACGTGTATATTTATATGTAACCTATCCATGAAAACAGAAAGATGATATGTCTTCTATTTTCATGGTTTTACCACATATATTTCGATGGCTGCAGGCCTTACTCTGGATGCGAAAAACAAGATAGAACTATAATGAAAGAAAAAAGTTCTATAGAAACAAAGTCTATTACCAAGAATTACAAGGTTAAAAGGAAGACCTAAGCTCTAAGTCACATAGACACCTCTAGGAGGTGGAGTGTTGACCCCGACACGGGTGCGAGACCAACTGACACCGTGTCAGTGCGACACGGATACTAAAAGAAATTAATTAATTTTTTTAAGGTAACTCACAGTTCTGCCATCTATGGTGTGTTTATCTTGAAGAATCGGATCAAGGAAGGAGGGATCCGCGAAAACGATAAAACCGAAGCCTCTTCTTCGACTTGTGACCTTATCTCCCATGATAACTACCTGAGTTACCTCACCGTAGTTTCCAAAATCCTCCTTCAGCTTGTCTACCGTCATCTTCCATGAAACTCCGCCAATGAACCACTTTCCTTATCAGAATCCATCGCTCTTCTTATTCTGCAAAACTATAGGACGTATTTGCTCTCTTCTTCGATTTCCTTCTTGAGATAAAGAGAAGGGGGCAAATTTGGGGGCATGGGGATAGAGGGAATTCGTGTGATCGGTTTTAGATGCAGACACTTTATCCAGAGCTAAGAGAATCCGATCATGTTTCGCTAACCAAATCCTGATAAGCATATCCTAATCGATTTTGGAGGCCCGAACTCAAATCCATTGTGACTATTTAAGTCATTCCATCAGCTATATGATGGAGGGAGGGTTTCAGAGTTCACATGATAGAAAGTGATCGTCATTTGATGTAGGGAGCCTTTTAACTTTAAGACAAAAAAGGAAGCGAGAAAATAGCCGTTCATAATTTATATTCTTTTAAATACCATTACTTTAAAAGAAATATGACATTACGAGGGTATCTTTAAAGGCTTTGTCACTGCAAAAGAAAATATCTCAACGTGGACCTTCTATACTTCCTTTTGTTTGGATATTGCACGCTTCCAAATCTGGCACCGACTTTGAAGTTCAGTTCTTTTTGGATAAATGGGTTCGGATCCGTGAAGATTAATTTGTGTATTATAATGAAATTGGTAGTTGTTTATGTGTTTTGCTTTAATATAAAGTTGTGTACTTGCTATTGTCATATACTTATGTTAATTGATGTCTCACTTGTTTTACCTTGAATATTATATATAATATATAATATTATATACCCTAGCCGTGTCGCCCCAATCAAAATTTTTGAAATTTGCCATATCCCGCACCCACTCCCATGTCAGCACCCGCACCCGTGTAATATAAGAATGCAACTAAAACTAAAAGGGGCAAAGTAAAGATTCTCAGATATATTTGAGTTGGAAGGTTGTCAAATATTTAGTTCATGATGACATCCATCATATGACAGATCTGGGATCCTTTTTGCTGATTGCGACCTGCGAAGGCATAATCTTTGAAGGTCTAATTGATAAAAGTGTTGTGAATTGGCTCAATTCATAGTAGAGCATGATCAGGGCCACTTGACTATGAGTAAGGATTCCACAATAGAGCTTTGTAATATGAAACTCGCCCTAAATTCTGAACTTCAAATTAGATATGCTTTCTCATCTTTCTCTGTCCATCACAATTGCATAATACAATATCACAATATCGAGTAAACCAACTATATCCCTCTCTCTCTCTCTCTCTCTCACACACACACACAGAGAGAGAGAGAGAGAGAGAGTAGAAAATACTTGGACAAGTCAAAACTTTCCATTAAACAGAATATGGTGAATCATTAGCAGAAGACAGCTGGTTCTGTACTTTACAGAACACAGCGTTCTTCCTCTCGACAAGCCACTTGCTCACACAGCCTACAAAATCGAAAAGATGTAGTACAATGTACACCCCAATGCCCCCAATCAACCCATTAGTTATAGAATATGACATGGGCATGAGCATCATGGTGATAAAAGCTGGCACCCCTTGTTTCACATCCGCCCAATCTATATCCCTCACTGCCTTCATCATCATCGCCCCCACAAGAACCAATGAAGGCCCAACTGCCCAAGGAGGAATTGATGCCAAAAGGGGTGTGAAGAACAGAGAGAGGATGAAATAAAAGCCCACAATCACAGCAGTAAGGCCAGTTCGTCCTCCTTCTCTGATGCCAGCAGATGATTCAACAAAGGTAGCCACTGGTGGGGTGCCTAAAGCTGCGCCTACCATGATTGAGCCAGCATCCACCATGAAAGCCATATGCTGACCCTCAAATCTTCCGTTTTCATCTACGAATCCTCCAAACTCTGCCATTGAATACAGAGTTGCAGTTGTGGCGAGCACATCAATGTATAACAAAGTAACAATGGCTACCCATACTTGTGACTCATTGAAACCATTGAAGCTTATGGCACCAGCAGTGGATTGAATCTTGTGGAAGTCTACCACCTTCTTGAAATAGCTAAAAGATGCATCTCCTTCTGGGGTATTTGGGAAAAATGTGACTTGGGTATTTCTTATCCAAGACACAAGGGTGACGAAGACTATGCCATATATCATACTCCCTTTCACATTTTTCATCAAGCTGTAGGATGTTATTACAAACCCAGTAACACCCAGCCAAAATGTGGGGCTCTCCATCTTGTGGCTGGCGCACTGTGAAAACCCACCAGAAGAAGAAAGATATTTTGTTGGGCATGCAGAGAGGGACACAAGAGTTGAAGGGTTTGAGCCAATTAGGCCCACACCTTCACTGGACTGCAGCCCAGTGAATGCAAGGAAAAGCCCTATGCCGGCTGCACAAGCATGCCTGACTGGGTTCGGGATGACTCTAGCTATCCATGATCTGAGTCCTAACGCAGAGATGACAAAGAACACTGCACCCTCTAACAAAACTATTGCTAGAGCAGTTTGATATGACACAGAGCCAGACCCATGAAAACCAACCAAGTTATAAGCGAAGTAGGCATTGGCGCCCATTCCTGGTGCAAGTGCTAAAGGTAAATTGGCAAGGGAACCCATGGCTAGGCAGCCTATAGCAGATGAAAGAGAAGTAGCCACAATTAAGTCCTTTTTGATCTTGGCTAAGCAATTCTGGTAGCCTGGGTTCGGTGTGGGTGAGCTCGATTTGCACTCGGGGCCGGGTTTTACTAACCTGAGCTCAATTGCCTTGTTGTTTTGGTCATGAAACAAGCCATGGCATTGGGACTCTGTTATGATGGGTATGTTGCACACCATGGAGCAATCTTGGATGGTGCATGTGCCACCTGAGTCTGTGACCACCAAGGAATTGATTGCTAGGATGTAAGCCATGGTAAGGAAGGTGGCCGTGCCGGCACGAAGCTCCTTTGTGAAGCATGTCTTCCTCTCTTCCATCTTGAACCTCTTCCCGATCGTGCTCTTGGCGACTCCTTCGTTCATCCTCTTCTCCATGCTCCTCCATGACCGCACAGCCTTGTTCCACATCTCTCTCTCTATCTCTCGGGGAGTGGACGATGCATCTAGTCCCCTGTGGGAAACGTATTAAGGATAAATATTGGTGGGGAGATGGGGTTGTCAAGTTGCGTGGGATTCATTGGGCTGTACATAATTTACACATATTATGAGATATAATATGTATATTGCTCTTTTAGCTGCCGCTATACTCGAGCATTCATCATGTGTGATCGCTCTTTTGAGGGGTCTCTCTTACTTGGGAATTGTGTGGTATATTGTTGATGATATTTAAATAACTATCAACTTGTCTTTTTGTATCTCTTCCTTGTAAATATGGTGCCAACTTTGATACGTATTGCATTCCACATTGTTACGTTTCTTCTCTTCTCCATAATACTGCTAATTTCATATTATACGGCGAGATTTTGAGAACTTCAAAAAATAGTACGTTAAGGTAGGAGTCTATGAAGACTAAATGGAAACCTCGGTGATGATATGTTGGTGTGTCTCATTGAACCAAACGAATCTTGAATCCAAAGCTTTGAGGTTCATATCTATACGATTAAACGTTAATTAATATGGGCCTATATATAATAACTTGAAGCCGGACTTATCCTATTGTTTGCGTTAACTCCTATGCGTTTTGAGTTACAAACACTCAAATGGGTTTGCAATACAGTATTAATGGGTCAATTTGGACCCAGTATCATTGGTAGATTCAATTGAAAAGGATGGGGAAACCGTTTCAAGCCAATCCAGAACTGGGATTTTAAGGTACCTTTTGTTTTTGTTTTTGCTTTTATTTTTTAATTTTTATAGTTAGTTTTCCACCCTTTTCTATTTAATCCATTAATGATGTTACTTTGAATGTTTGTGAAAAATGATTCAATCCAAATCCAAGTTCGACAGATCGGATTCTCAAAAACGGTTGATAATCATGTCCATTAAAGGCACCCTAAACCTAAGTCAGGCTTTGCTCTAAGCCCTTGAATCTCTAGCCTAGGTAGACTTCTAAACCATAAAAGCAGGGCTTTGATCAAAACTAACAAAAGATTGTAAGATTTGCATCACCACCAATCAATCAGGTGGTCTAGTTTTCCGAGTCCCCTCCGTATGGATCGAGCTACTTGAGCTAGACCTTGAGCAAGTCTGCTTTCTAAGAGCTTCTTGGTGGCCCATTTTTCCTAGAGTTAGGAACTGGAACTGAATTGGGAACTGTCAGGTTTCAGTTCCCACTTGAGCCCTAAATTATTCGGAACCAAAAAAAATCATTAAATTTTTTGAAAATTTGAAAAAATGTCTAAAAATTTTATTTGAAACTAACAGTTTGAAATCTTTGGTTCTAGTTCTATGAAAGGTCGAACCGAAATTAAGCCGAGTATTCTCTGGTTCTGATATGATTTAATTGATTCCGTTCTTGGCATGGTCTGGTTCCAACTATAACTACCAGGTTGGTTCCGTACCGGTCATGTCTATGTGGTCACATAGAGTAGCAACTATACAATTCATTAAATGAAGATACAATTAAAGTTTATTATAAGAAATCAAAGGGAACCCACTTTTTTTCTAAAGGAGGCATTAATAGACAATTTGTGAATGGGGTCAGGTCCGTGTCTTGAAAGGTTGGTTCTTTTCCTTTTTTGTTTTCTTTTGGACTTAGTAAAGTAACAATAATGCATGGGTTCCTTCCTAATTTGCAGGAGGCAGTTAAGGCAATACATCAGGTGTGAGATGATTTCATGGATTAGATCTCAGGTCCGATCCAACTAACCCTAGTTATATGGATCAAAGTATATGACTGGATCCAATCCAAATCCGTTAATTTCCCCTTCACCAATATAGTCGTCTCCGAATAAGGTGCTGAAGGCTTCTTATGGAAGATTTGGTCTCTGTGGATCAGATTCTGATCCCCGAGTTTTAGACGTTGACTTGTCCAGTTGGCCTGATGAACTGGGCCTTGTAGGTTCTAAAAGCAAATGGGGCAAATGTGGTCGATTGTATTAGAAAGCAATGAACCCAAACAAATAAGGAATTAACGTGTAGAAATAATAGTTTTGTACACGGATCATGTTTGTGTTGTATCATTTGGTGTTCGTGTCTAACATCATGAACCAAACACGACCTTTTCTTCACGTCACTTTGGGTATGACATTGTGTTTTTCTGGTCATATGAGTGTTTGATGTTTGTATCATGCAAGAACTTGCTAGGGATTTCATGTTCCAGGTTGTGTTTGTGTTGTGTACTTTGTGCTTATTACATAATAGGATAACACGAACAAGGCACGACTTTTTTTTGTGTCACTTCGGGTGGACAAGAAGAGTCTTTTCAATTCGTTCTAAGTCGTGTGCTTCTGTTCATGTCTGAATTGCCACCCCATTAACATGAGGCCTATGGTGGGGATGCCATCCTGTGCCACTGGATTTGAAGGCACCATATTTGAATTGTTAGGTTGAAACCCATATATAGTGACCTCTTACTTTTTTGGCAACCCCCATCATAAATAAAGATTTAAAGGATAGTATAGTAGACATACAATGATACGGTGATTGAATCATGATGTTGAAATTAGAGCTATGAGCATAGATTTTGAATATAGTTTGTGCTTATGCACCCCAAGTACGATTAGAAGATAGAAGATAGTATAAAGACGGCTTTTGAGAAGGAGTTAGATAAGGTAATTCAAAGAATTCCACAAAAGGAGATGATTTATTTAGGAGACTTAAATGGACATGCCGGTAATAGGATATCAAGGTATTCATGAAAACTTTGGTTTTGAGATATAAATGAGGAAAATAAGGAGATTTTAAATTTTGTTATGGTACTTGATCTCTTTATAACCAATACAATCTTCAAAAAATGAGATAAATATTTAATTACTTATAAGAGTGGCTTATCACAAAAATAAATTGATTATTTTGTTTGTAGGAAAAAAGATAAAGCATGTTGTAAAGATTGCAAGGTAATTCTAGAAGAATGCTTAAAATCACCCAACATTGACTTTTAGTTATAGATTTACAAGTAAAAAAGTTGACAAAGAAGAAAAGAGTGCATCGAGTTATTCAGACCAAATAGTGTTACCTCAAAAGTGAGAAAGAAGGTATATTTAAACAGAAAGTTCTTCAAGGAGATGCTTGGAATTATGTTGGTAAACCTTTTGATATGTGGAAAGTGGTGAAGGATTTGTTAGGTGAATCTAAGAGAGGTGTACCGGCACAAAAAGAAGCTTGGTGGTGGAGTGAAGTATAAAATAAAATCTAGACAAAGAGGACATGTTACAAATTATATTATGCTAAGAAAACTAATGAAACTTTAGAGGCTTATAACAAAGAAAAGAAAGAAGTGAAAAAAGGTCGTCAATGAAGGAAAAACTAAAATTTGAGAGGATTTATATTAAAAAATTCAACTTAAAAGAGGGTGAAAGGGACATTTTTAGGATAGCTATGGCTAGAGATTAGAAAAGTAAGGATCTTAATTTTGTTAGATGCATCAAAGACAAGAATGAAAAAATTCTAGTGGTAAATGATGATAAAAATAGATGAAAAAACTATTTTTATAAGTTTTTTAATGAAAACAAAAATGTTAGTATTAACTTAGGAGAGTTAACCAAATCAGAAAAGTATATAAACCACAATTTTTATAGACATATTCAAAAGAATGAAGTCAAAGAGACTCTTAAACATATGAAGGGTGGTAAATCGATAGGGGCAGATAATATTCCTATAGAAGTTTGAAAAATCTCAAGAGAAACAGGAATCACTTGGCTCACAATACTATTTAATGAAATATGGTAAAACCAAAAGATGTTCAAGGAATGAAGAGGACACTTATACCCATATATAAGAACAAGAGACATTAAGAATTATGTGAATTATCGGGGTATCAAGTTGATGAGTCATATTATGAAATTATGAGAAAGAATTATCCATGTAGGTTAATACAAGTATTGAGTACAATAGAGAGCCAATTTGGATTCATGCCAGGTACATCTACTATTGAAGCGATTCACCTTTTGAGACGTCTTATGGAACATTTTAAAGCAAAAGAATAGACCTTTATATAATATTTATTTATCTAGAAAAAGTTTACGATAGGGTACCGAGGAAGATTCTTTGGAAAACCTTAGAAAAAAGAGGTATCCTGTTGACATGTATTAACCTTATAAGAGACATGTACGATGGTGCAAAAACATGTGTGAGGACTCATAAAGGAATGACAGAGTTCTTTGAAGTTAATATTGGGTTACATCAACGATCAACTTTAAGTTCATACTTATTTATAATGGTGATTGATGAGTTAACAAAACTTATTCAAGATGAAGTGCCTTAGTGTATGTTATTTGCCGATGACATTGTGTTAGTGGAAGAGTCTAAGGAAAAAGTTAATAGAAAATTGGAACTATGGAGAGAAGCATTAGAAAGCAAAGGCCTCCGACTTAGTAGAACAAAGACAAAATATATGAAATATAAGTTTGATCATTTGGTTACTTCAGAGGACATAGAAATTAAAATTGACACATATTGCATCCCCAAAAGAAAAATTTTAAATACCTAGGATAAATTTGAGAGTGATGTGAGAATTGACGGAGATGTTACGTATAGAATTAATGTTGGTTGGTTAAAATGGAGAGGAGCATCAGGTATTCTTTGTGATAAGAAGATATCATTAAAGTTAAAAGGTAAATATCATATAATTGTAATTAGACCTATCATGTTTTATAGTTCTGAGTATTGGGCAGTTAATCATCAACATGTACAAAAGATGTCTGTGACAAAAATGAAGATGTTGAGATGGATAAGTAGTCATACAAGAAAAGACCGTATACATAATAATGAGGTTATTAGAAATAAATTAGGAGTGACACCAATAGAGGATAAAATGAGAGAATATCATTTAAGATGGTTTGGACATATAGAAAGAAGATCAAAAGAAGAACCTATAAGAAGGTATGAAAAACTAATTTTGAAAGTATTAAAAGAGGTAGAGGACGACTACAAAAGTGTTGGAAATAAACAATAAAGAATGATATAGCTTACTGTGAGTTAACTGGTAACATGGCACAGGATAGGGTTATATGGAAGCAAATAATCCATGTAACCGACCCCGTCTAGTATGGGAAAAGGCTTAATTGTTGTTGTTGTTATTTGCTTACTAGATCCATCAGTCATGGCATATTCTACTGTATGGATTTAGGGTTCTAAGTCACAACCGATCTCAGACAAATGAGGAGAACAGAATCATTTTAAACCATAAGGTAATAAGCTCTTGTTTGCATGAATCGAGCCACAAAATCGTGGAACAGATCCACAATTATGTTTTACATGGTTTGTTTGTTGGTAAAAGATACTATTAGCATTGGATTAATTCAAACTGTGATCTTTAACATGGTAAAAAACTTGAACCATCAATTTTGCAGAAAATGGTGACAGATTGGCACAAAGAGCACCAGCTCACCTGGATAGCGAGTAGACTCGCAAGTTGAAGGTCATGAGTTCAACACTTGGACACGCGTCTACCTACATTCTCCCCTTTGTACCAAAACACACATCATGAGATCCCTTATTTCACCTTGCTAGGGGTAGTTAAGATACAATGTGGCGTGATTAAGATTAGCTAAGATCAACCTTTACATCACCATCTGACTCTGTTCAGCAGTTTTTCTTAGGATCCAAAAGAGATCAATGGTTGAGAAAAATCTAGCATTTGAAAATCGAAATATCCTTTATTCTATAAAAGCATATAGTGCCAAGGTTGGCATTCAAAAAAATGATCATGCTAAACCATCTGCATTGTCAAATCAGCTCAAAGCAACTTAGCGTCACCATGAGATGAAGAGGGTCTCATGATAGAGATCACTCAGCGTGTCCCGAGAAAATGGCGTTTTAAAATTCTTTAAATCCAGTGTCACAAGTATCAACGCATATCATATATGTATCATATCGAGTGGAGAGACCAATATGATGAAAGATTGTATCACAAATAAGAATCGTGTTGGCTTCTTTCGTTCAATACAGGATGCTCTATCAACGTATTAGCTATACCATAAGATCAAAGGTTGAACACATCTGGTCTATAGTCAACAAATGGACAATGACAAACAAATCATACTCAATGCAGGTCAGGTGGTTTGTTACTAAACTTAGGCATCTTGATCTGTATTTCAAGCATGTACCATGACATACCGTGGTTAATTTTGGCTTTACGGAGTGTGCATGCTGGTCCTGAACCATGATATTTATATGGCCGGTGCTACACACTCTTATTTGCATGGATCCAATGGTTTGCATTTATACATAATGATGCTTCCCCAGAAGCAATGAAAGATGTAAAATTCATACAGTTACCGGAGGGTGTATGTCTAAATAAGGAAGAAGGAATGAATTTGCCGTGTTGCTAATGCAGTTTACCATGATATCTCACAATGAAGTTGGATATCATTGTGAGCAATGGTAGTGAACTTTGAATGCTTCCCAAACCATTTTGGCAAACAAAGAATCCAATCAAATACAGAGTTCAGGATCCATCTTAAAACCAATCCAATTAAGGTATCACTTGCTGCTACCGTTCTCCTCACAGCCGGTCTATCAACTAAGGTAAAGTCACCTCATGAAATGAAAACTTCAAAATTAAACTTCAAAATTCTTTCATCACCTGGAACTTCACTCTAAAAAGATTCATGGTGCAAGAAGATAACAGCAGTAAGGAAAGGAATTGAACATCATACACGTGGGATAACAACTGCTTTGAAGCTCTGGTGCGGCAGTAAACTAACAAAACAAATCTAAAGGATCCTTAAGGGAAAAGGAAGAAACGGAGAAGGTGAAAATTATCACATTGACACTCGCCTTGCCCTTTCTTCAGCAACATTTATTCTGAGGGCTCTCCCATCCAAAACCTGCCATGCAACATACACTGATTTAATGCTAAGCGATATGGAAGAAAGAGAGTTGATAAATCTTGGGTGCATGACAATGCATGTTCACCTGTCCATCAAGAGCTGCGATGGCATCTTCAAGTTCACCCTTAGATGACATGGTGACAAACCCGAACCCACGAGAACGTCCACTCTCCCTGTCACAAACAACCCTTGCATCCACAACTTTTCCATGTTCACTGAATATTTGTACCAGTCGTGCATCATTAACTTGCCATGGCAAATTCCCAACATATACCGTGAAAGAAGGCTCAGACACACGAGGAGGGCGTTCCTCCCTGGATTCTTTGGGAGATGCTTTGTTCACCGTCAAGTATCTACCACTCACTTCCTACATTACACAATTAAAACTCTCTAAGATTCAGGAAGATATAAAATTTTGAAAATGGATTCCCTCTGTAAGAAACTGGAATATATAAAAAAAATGCAAAATTGAATTCCTCCAGCAGCCTGAATCACTTTTAAAAGAAAAGGAAAGAGGGAGGAAGGGGGGAAGGTTCCACATAGGGAAATAGCCAAAAGGATAAGCACATCGTTAATGATGCTGATGACCACTGATTTTCTAAGAGCATGATGGAGCACCATGACTTTCATAAGAAAGAAAGAAACAAGCATCAATGGACTAGAACAAACTGTTCAGCAGACAACAGAAAGTTATACAGATGATGCTTGGAGGAAAGACCTAATGATCAGATGTCATAATCCTCATCAACCAATCATTCCAGTGGTCAATCAAGTTGTTCGCCCACCAGGAATCCTAGTTACCCAACAAGTCAAGGTGATGCTTCCAGTTGTGATCTAAGGACCATATGAAAACCCAAAACTATCAATGTCACCCTTCACGAAGAAGTTTTGATACTCTGTAATTTTCAAGAAGAAATCTATAAAAGTTATTCATAAGTACGCATATAAAGTCGGAACATTTTCTTCTATGACATGCAAGACAGGTGTAACACAAGTTGATTCAAACTTCTGGCATTTAGGTAGTGATAGCACAACCAAAAATCCAGCTATCTTCACTCGACACTATCAGCTTGGTTTGGTTGAAACTTATTAACAACTTCTTGTGACGAAGGTGCTTTTGCTTGTTTAAAAAGAGAAGCAACTGAGATTATACTACCTGGAACCCCTTTCCATGAAGTAATTAGGCAACCGACTGAGAAGATATGATGCAAAAGACTGGTAAATACACAATGAGATGCTAATGGCTCAACAAAGTGTATAGGAAATTAAAAGTAAAAACCAGATTATTCATAATAATACAGGATTATCTGTATTCTCTATTACACAAATTGTGATGCCACAAATCACAAGAATCAAAAGCATCAGAAAACATGTAACCAGGATTCAGGCACGTACATTCAAGAACACCAGCCATATACAGTGTTCGAATTAGCATACATGCTTCCACACAATAATCTTGATGAATGAAAAAGGAAGAATCTAAAGAATCATGTACCCTGAAAGAGTTTGAACAAAATATCTATACAAGTAAATGAAGACAACTTTTCAATTGTAGCAGGTATTGCTTCATTAACAATTCAGAAGAAACTGAAAACTTTAAAGAGCTGATATTTTCAACACAGAAAACTAAGAGCAATATAAGCATAGAACACTAAATGCAACGCGTGGTGTACTCCAAGTCAAGATGTAAACGCAGGCTGTTCATTTTACAGTACTTGAAAATGTTTTCGTCATCCAGAAAAAAACAGATCAGTTCTGGAGGAATCAAGAGCCAGAAAAAGAAAACGGAATTGAAAGCAACACAAAAAACAAGAGCGCTGTTATAGGATAACATCTTTTAGTGGAGGGATTAAGCTAGGGACCAGTTAACAGTTTTATAATGAATTATCTAACACCCAGTTCAATAAACAAACAATGTTAAATGGAAGTACCAAAAAAGATACAGTCTACTGCAGCAAGTGCCAAAATATATGGCTACGAAATCAGCAAAATAAGCCTTTCAGTGGAAAACCCAATGATTTGCATGAAAAAATAATTTTGCCAACAGTTGAGTGAGTCAACTGGTTGATAAAGCACTTGCTAATTAAACCTACATGAAATTAGAAAGCATACAGCATGATAAGAACACCCACTCTTGACAAGTTTTCATATACGACAAAATGGAGTAACTTGGTTTACCTTTTCTATGATAAAGAGAACCATCGCTGCAGGAAAGTGGCCACAAATTCACAGCCTGAACCATTTTATAACGAAACTTGTCCCAACATTCTGGCCTTGTGGCCAGCAGTGTGCACCCCAAGCATCAAGTTCATGACGGTCTTAAGAAGATGCACATGTGTTGCAAACTTCAGAGCCCTTTTGTGCAGATAAACAGTAACTTAAAAGATGAAGATAACAATCATGACGGCTGACTTTGAGGGGTTAGGTTCTTATCCCTCAAATTGAACAGAAGCAACATCATAAGATCAACACCTAGGAAGTGTATTGGTTGACGCAAGAGCCAAGTCTGGGGCTCCATGGATCTGGAGGTCTCCCGGAGAATTTTATCGATGACCAAACATGGGGCTTGATCAACTATACAATTTATGACAACTAAACGATGTGCAGTCTTCTCCTCAGATATACAAAACATGTATACAATTGAGCAATTGAAATTCCCATCAAGTTCCACCAGGGTTATCCGTATCGCACTATACGATACGATACGATACGGAGAATTTTATCCGTACGATACGGTGTGACCACGATACGATACACTATAGTGTATCGTGATTTAAAGGTTATTGTACCGTATCGTGCGATATGACCACGATACGATACACTATAGTGTATCGTGATTTAAAGGTTATTGCACCGTATTGTGCGATATGGGCCGTATCGCACGATACGGTGCGTATCGCCCATATCGATACGGGCGATATGCTTAGGGTGGCCGAACCGAAACCCGCATTTTTGCGAGTTTCCTCTCTCTTCGGACCTCCCCAAGCTTCCTAAGAACCGTTTTTCGCCTCTTTGGTGTTCAAGGCTCCAAAAACGTGCTCTACGGTGTCTGTGCAAGCCTCCTATCTAGGATTTAGGTATATTTTTAGTGTTTTTCTTCATTTTTTCTTTTGTATTTGTTGTTTTTTTTGTTTATTTGTAAAAAAAGGACAAAATATGAAGTTATTAAGTGTGTGTATATGATTTTTATTGCATTCATATAGTGGGAGACACTCTATTTGAGTGTTATTTGACAATTGGGGATTTACGAAGTGCTTTTATTTTCAAGTTTTTTATTGAATTAAAGTACTCAATTCAGATGGCAGGAAGGGGTGTTAGAGACTCCCATTCTCGTTCTAATGATCCGGTATGGCAGTGGGGTATACCAGTTGAGGGTTCTAGGTTAAAGATCATATATTTATTTTGTGAGAGGGTGGTTAGTGGTAGAATTTCAAGGTTGAAACACTACCTAGCAGGGACTAGGAAAGAAGTTACTCCTTGCACAGGCAGAGTAAGAAGTTTGTTGTTTGTCAGAAGACATGACAATATCTTCATATGATTGAGAGTATACAAGAGAGGAGACAATAAAAAGAATATTTGGAGATGTTTGAAGAAGATAATGATGCTACTGGATTTGGATTCACTGATAGTTTGCCTTCAGACCTTTATAAGGGTCCCAGGGCGTATCGCCTGTATCGTACGATACGGGCGATACGCACCGTATCGTGCGAGCACGATACGGTGCGATACGCCCGCACCTGCGATACGAGGCCCCGTATCGCCCACGATACGATACGTACGATACGGTGCGATACGGACAACACTGTTTAGGACAATAGATAAGAAAGTTTAGCAAGGTCCTTCCTCGCCTATCTGTCCATCCATCGTACGATACGGGCGATACGCCCTGGGACCCTTATAAAGGGTCCGGGCCCGAGAGAAACCCGCGATTTTTCACGGGTTTCCTCTCTCCTTTTGGGTTCTTCAAGCTCCCTAAGAGTCGGTTTTCGCCTCCTTGGTGTTCAAAGCTCTAAAATCATGCCCTACGGTGTCCGTCCAAGCCTCCAAACTCGGATTTAGGTATATTTTTAATGTTTTTTCCTTTTTTTCCTTTATATTTATTATTTTTTGTGTTATTTCGGTTTTTTTTTTTGAATGACAAAATATGAAGTTATTAAGTGTGTGTATACGATTTTTATTGCATTCATGAAGTGGGAGACACTCGATTTGAGTGTTATTTGAAGATTGGGGGATTTACGAAGTGCTTTTATTTTCAGGTTTTTGTTTGAATTAAAGTACTCCCATGAGATGGTAGGAAGGGGTGGTAGAGACTCTCATTCAAAGTCTGATGATCCGACATAGCAGTGGGGTATACCAGTTGAGGGTTTAAGGTTAAAAATCAGATGTTTATTTTGTGAAAAGGTGGTTAGTGATGGAATTTCAAGGTTGAAACACCACCTAGCAGGAACCAGGAAAAAAGTTGCTCCATGCACAGGCAGAGTTAGAAGTGTGCCAGAAGGTATTAAATGGCAATGCTTGCAGATGATTGAGAGCATACAGGAAAGGAGACAACAAAATGATGATTTCCAGATGTGTGAAGAAGCTGATGATGCTACTGCCACTAGAGTTGGATTCACTGATAGTTTGCCTTCAGATGTTATAACAGATATTGGTAGTAGCAGTTCGCGAGCACCTAGCAGAGGAAAGAGGGTTGCAGCTGAAGACTTTGGAGGTGGCAGAAGAGAAAGTTCAGGAAGGAGTAGAGGAAGAGCTTCTTCTTCTAGCATACATTCGTTCTTTCCTCCTTCCACTACACCTGGTGCTCAGCCAGGAATTCGTGCTGCTATGGCTTCAGAACAACTGCACGATCAAGCAGACCTTGTAGTGGGCAGATGGTTTTATGATGCATGCATTCCATTTAATGCAGCAAACAGTTTTCATTTTCAAGCAATGGCAGATGCAATTGCTAACATTGGTCCAGGATACAGGATGCCCTCTTATCAGAAGTTGAGAGGGAAGATATTAGATCAGACCGTGATTGAAGTGCAGCAATACTGTTCGACTTTGAGACAATCGTGAAAGGAAACAAGATGCACTATCATGGCAGATGGATGGACCGATAGGCGAGGAAGGACATTGCTAAACTTTCTTGTATATTGTCCTAAAAGACTCATGTTTTTGAGATCTCTAGATATGTCAGAGGAGAGGCACACAGCAGAGATCCTATGAGAGGAATTTGATAAGGTTATACAAGAGGTTGGGCTAGAAAATATAGTCCAATTGATTACAGATAATGCAGCTAACTACAAAGCAGTTGGAAAGGAGTTAACTGATATTTATGGGACTTTCTACTGGACACCATGTGCAGCCCATTGTTTAGATCTCATCCTCGAGGACATTGGTGAGATGGATGAAATAAAGGCAGCAACTGAGTGTTGCCAAGATATTACAAAATTTATTTACAACCATGCATTTGTTTTATGTATGATGAGGAGATACACAGAAGGTGCAGAGCTTCTTCGCAAAGCTGCAACTCGGTTTGCAACAAACTTCTTATCTGTACAGAGTATTGTGAGACAGAAGCAAGCTTTAAAGAGAATGTTCTCCTCAGATGAGTGGCAACAATTTGCAGAGTTGCCACAAAACAGAAGGAACAGAAAGTTAAATGAGATTGCAGAAACGGTTTTTAGAAGTTCATTTTGGAATGCATGTATCAGATTATTGAAAATTACTTGTCCTTTAGTGAAAGTTTTGAGATTGGCTGACAGCGAGGAGAAACCATCTATGGGCTACCTTTATGAAGCCATGGACAGGGCAAAAGAAGCGATCAGAAATAACTTTAATGGAAAAAAAAGAGATTATGTGCCCGTGTGAAAAATAATTGATAGTAGATGGAATAAACAATTGCATCAGCCTATTCATGCAGCAGCCTACTATCTAAACCCATCATTGAGGTACTCAGCAACCTTCGAAAGGGACAGTGAGGTTAATCGAGGAATCATTGAATGCATCGACAGATTAGTCCCTGATGAGAGCATAGTAGATGCGATACATCGAGAGATGGAGATATATGATAATGCTCTTCACTTGATGGATTTGCCTATTGCAATTCACAACCGCTCTACGATGCGTCCAAGTACATTATTTATTTTTATATTTAAGTTGTATCTTACATTACTGTGGATTATTATGTCTAATGTTTATATTTCTTTTACAGATGTTTGGTGGAACAGGTTTGGAAGTAATTGTCCAAACCTTAGAGATTTTGCAGTTAGAGTCTTAAGCCAAACCTATAGTGCAACAGGTTGTGAAAGAAATTGGAGTGTTTTTGAACACATCCATACAAAAAAGTGCAACAGGTTGGAACACAAAAGGCTTAATGATTTGGTTTATATTCGTTGTAACATGCGCCTTCGTGAAAGGTAATGTTGTATTACTTTCAAATTTTCAATTCGATATTATTTAACTTCAATTTTCAATTGTTAATAACTTAATATTACTTACTAATTGTTTATCTTTGTTTGTGTCGTAGGCAATTAAAAAAAGTAAATAGAGAAGAAAATCAGTTCGATCCAATAAGTTTGGATAATTTTGATATATTAGAAGATTGGGTTATGGAAGACACTGAAGAAAATGCCCTCCTAACAGAAGAAGACGTTGCCTGGATTAATTTGGAAGGAACGCAACAACATTATGGAGATGGAAAATTTGTTTTTGAAGAAGTAGGTGTGGGCGTGGCTGATGATGATGAGGATCTGCAACAAGGAGAAGATGAAGATTATTTAGTTGATGATCCTGATTACAATTTGTAAAATGTAACATTATATGTAACTGTAGTGTACTGTAAAGTGTAAACTATGTCTGTATTTTATTTTTTGGATTCAAAATATGTAAATTTGGATGCAATTGTTCAATGTTGAATGCTCAATCTATACTAAACTTACATTATATGAATTTAAAGCAATTATCAGATTTTTCCTGATTTTTTCTTGATTTTTTTCGATTTTTTACTATTTTTTATTAATTTTTAATTATTTTTTATATTATTTTAATATTAAAGTACGATACGGTACGATACGATACGATACGCCCGTATCGTGGAGCCCAGCGATACACGATACGACACGCGTCAGACAACACTGGTCCTAAAGGACTTATATTTTTTAGATCTTTAGATATGTCACAGGAGAGGCACACTACGGATATTCTATGACAAGAATTTTAATAAGATTATACATGAGGTTGGGCTAGATAATGTAGTCCAATTGATTACAGATAATGCAGCTAACTACAAAGCAGTTGGGAAGGAGTTATCTGATATTTATGGGACTTTCTACTGGATACCATATGCAGCCCATTGTTTAGATCTCATCCTTGAGGATATTGGTGAGATGGATGAAATAAAGGCAACAACTGAGTGTTGCCAAGATATCACAAAATTCATTTACAACCATGCATTTGTTTTGTGTATGATGAGGAGATATACAGAAGGTGCACAGCTTCTTCGAACAGTTGTAACTCAGTTTGCAACAAACTTCTTATCTGTACAGAGTATTGTGAGACAGAACCAAGCATTGAAGAGAATGTTCTTCTCAAATGAGTGGCAACAATTTGCAGAGTTGCCTCAGAACAGAAGAAATAGAAAGCTGAATGAGATTTCCGAGATAGTCTTCAAGAATATATTTTGGAATGCATATGTTAGACTGTTGAGGATTACATGTCCTTTAGTAAACATTTTGAGATTGACTGACAGCAAAGAGAAACCATCTATGGGCTACCTTTATAAAGCCATGGATAGGACAAAAGAAGCCATCAGAAATAATTTTAATAGAAAAAAGAGAGATTATGTGCCCATGTGGAAAATAATTGATAATAGATGGAATAAACAATTGCATCAGCCTATTCATGCTGCAACATATTATCTAAACCCATCATTCAGGTACTCAGCAACCTTCAAAAGAGACGGTGAGGTTAATCGAGGCATCATTGATTGTATTGATAGATTAGTCCTTGATGAGAGCAGAGCAAATGCTATACATCGAGAGATGGAGATTTATGATAATGCTCTTCATTTAATAGATTTGCCTGTAGCAATTCGCAACCGCAAGTAAATTGTTTATCTTCGTATTTAAGTTTCTTAAATCAATACATCTTATATTATTGTGAATTATGTCTCTAATGTTTGTCTTTTTCTAAAACTGTTTGGTGGAATAGGTTTGGAATTGATTGTCCGAACCTTAGGGATTTTGCAGTGAGAGTTCTGAGTCAAACCTTTAGTGCAACGGGTTGTGAAAGGAATTGAAGTGTCTTTGAACATATCCATACAAAAAAGCACAACAGGTTGGAACATAAGAGACTAAATGATTTAGTTTTTATTCGTTGTAACATGCGCCTTCGTGAAAGGTAATGTTGTATTACTTAAATATTCAATTCAATAAATTGTTTAACTTTAATTGGTAATATTATTTACTAATTGTTTATCTTTGTTTGTTGTAGGCAATTAAAAAAAGCAAATAGACAAGAAAGCCAATTTGATCCAATAAGTTTGGATAATTTTGATATATTAGAAGACTGGATTATAGAAGACAGCGAAGAAAATGCCCTCCTAACTGAAGAAGTCATTGCATGGATTAATTTGGAAGGAGCGCAACAACAGTATCAAGGAGACGAAGAATTTGATTTCCAAGCAGAAGGTGTTGTTGATGATGAGGAGGAAGACCTTCGGCAAGGAGAAGATGAAGATTATTTAGTTGATGATCCTGATTACAATTTGTAAAATGTAAATGTATTTCATTTTTTTTTATTCAAAATATGTAAATTTGGATGCAAATCATGCAATTGTTCAATGTTGAATGCTCAATCTGTACTAAACTTTGCATTATATGAATTTAGAGCAATTACCAGATTTTTCTTTATTTTTTCGGATTTTTACTAATTTTTCTTGATTTTTAAAATATTTTTTGTATTATTTTAATATTAAAGTACGATCCAGGCGATACGATGCGCCCGTATCATGGAGCCCAACGATACACGATATGATACACGTAAGACAACACTGAGTTCCACAACTAAATTTTCAACCCAACGAAACCAATTATCCTTCACTACAATGTATGCATGTAATCTTTGCTCTAAGCACACTTGGAGAGAAGGAAACCAGATTAATATCCAAATACTTCTAGTAGGTTACTAAACAATATAGAAACACAGAACACCTAGCACAAAAGTTTCTAAAGAATTTTTCATATAGGAATACATATTTCTACTCACCCAATAAAACTAAATGAATGTTCATAGCTATACATTATAATACTCCAAAAAGCACCCCTATATCGGAAAGCGATACATGAACTTGTCGTATACCACCAACGAATCTAATATGTGCAGTTCTCCCATTCCCTGATAGTCAAAAGGATTCCCTAATTTCATATAAGAATTATAAAAACACAATGGATTTCTGAAAATTTTAACATCCTCAATAGTACAAGTTAGAAGCTAATGAACATTTACAGCTATAACTCTTCAATTATCCAAAGCTAAAAGGGCAACCGCGTTTCTCCCAAAAATAACAACTACAACAGGAACTTGTAGTATACCACAATGAAACTAATATTAACCATGAACTTACAGAGCGGTGAAGCATCTCCACGGCCTTTTCTGCTTCTTCGACCGTGCTCATTGTCACAAAACCGAACCCCCGACTCTGATCCGTTTGTCTGTTATAGATGACCTACTAACACGCCAAATAAAACCAGAATTACCATCACCATTCCCTAGAGAAGTACAAACAAAAAAATCACGGAAAAACACCAACATGATATCAATTTCAACTTCTTATTTGACATTACCTATCATCCATATTATCTTTGTGACAAACTTTTATATATAAAAACCATTAAAAATTAAAATTTTGAAGAGCAATATACCATATACATATTCAGATTGGTCTTTTAGGTGATTGCATTGAAAAGAAGAAACCGATAACCGCATAAGATTCATGATGCATAAAATGAGATGAACTAAGTTTATAAGGAAAAATTTTATCCGTTTAGAGTAGAATATTCCGGTCAGTGTGGATTAAAATCGCTAAGAAAGCAAACGCCAACATAAGATTCAGTAAGGGAAAAAAGAAAAAGGGAAACCACTCACCTCCGCAACCTCAACAATCCCGGCCTTCTCAAAGAGCTGCGCCAGCTGCTCGCTATCTATGTCGTACGGCAAGTTCCCGACGAACAGCTTCGCGTCCTCGGGCGGCTCCTGGTAAGTCTCCTTTCCGAACCCACGTTCGTCGCCGGACTGCGCCTCCGAGCCCACCTCGTCCTCCCAGTCGGAAACCTGCGCCTCCGTCTCCTTTCCTCCTTCTTCCCACTCATTTCCTTCCTCAAACTGCGGGGCGTCGTCCAACTGCTCCTCCTCTTCCTCTTTCTGAGTCCAATCCGACGTTTTAAGGACGAGCGCAACAGCGTGATTCTTTCTCTCTTTCAAAGGAAACAGCAATGAATCAGGCGGAGAGGAGAGATGCAGCTTAAGGGCAGCGAAACGAGGGGAAAAGCAGAAAGCACAACGGTGGGTATAGTTTTTCATGATGGGGAAGATAGTGGGGAGCGAAGTTGGGTGAATATCCGCCATGGAGAGGGATTTGAAGATGGGACTTGCAGCCATGGTGGTACTCTCTGCGAGAGAGAGAGAGAGAGAGAGAGACAGGATAAGCCGGGAGCGACACTGACGGTGAGGTGAGAGAGAGAGTACTAAGGAATGCGGACGGTAAGTGAAAACGTGAATATTAGAGGTTTAGTTAGGTCACCTAACGGCTAGACGTATCCGGTTTTGGTTTGGAACCGTTCGTTTTGGGCACCGGCGGTAGACATGGCCGGTTTGGAACCAGCCCGACGATTCGACTTGGAACCGAATCGACCGGACCAAATTGAAACGGTAGGTTTTGGAATCGAAGAACTCTAACTGGATCTAGACATATCCCAATCCAGTTATAGTTTATCTATTTGAAAAATCAGCTCAGAACCGAAACCTGAACCACTGTAAAAACCAGTAGTTTGAGTTTCAATTTGAATCGTCGGGCCGGTTTTCGGTTTGATTTCGAATCAGACTTTCAAGTTCAGATCCATATCTGAATCAAACCGCTGGTTATGAATCTGATTTTGAATCAAACATCAAGTTTTGGATCTAGAACCATCTCGAAACCAGATTTGAAAAGACTCGAAACCAGAACCAAATCCAGAATCATTAAACCCGGAATCAAAACCGTCGGTTTAGAATGGTTGGTTATGGTTTACCTGAAACCGAACATGTCTAACTGGCGGTTTCAAACTATCGTTTTGGTTCTCTCAGAATTAGAAACGTGAAACGAGCGCTGTTTAGGTTTCGATTCCTGGTTGAGTCTTTAAATCGTTCAAAACCGAAAAGTATAAACATTTTGAAATTTTCAAGAAAGTTGATAAAAAGAATGACCAAACCATCTGGTTGAACCTTTGGTTCTGGTTCTATAGATGGTAGAACTGAAACCAAGCTGGAAGATTTGGATCCATGGTTCTGAGTCCGATTTGAATCATTTCGATTCTAGTTGGTTTCCTGCGAGCTTCGGTTTCAGTCGGAACCTTCAATGGCTGTTAAAACCGACTACTGCTTCAAAAGCTCGAGCGCAGAGGGCTAGTAAATGAACCAGAGTTGCTCGTAGTTCTTCTCAATTCAAATCCTTTGCAGCTTCTTCAAGTGAACATGCACATTGTTTTTGTTTCAGCTCAGCTCCCAAAACTCTTCAGAAAAGGTGAGTGGTTTTTGGATTGTTCTTGTAATAAACTCTGTAAATCTTTGTGATTTAGTTACGAAAGGGTCTAGTTGATACATATCCAAATATGGCAGTTTCTCTCTCTTTCTTTGCAGTGCGAAGTTCATGATCGGCACAGGAGACTGAGAATAAACGGTAACCGGTCTGAAACCGGCTCAATGGTTTGAACCAAAAATGTATTCGAGTCAACAAACAGCTGAAACAAAGAACCAACTGAAAGACCCAGAGCTGGGGACTCCCTCGATTCGATTGCGGTTCTACCTGGCATGAGTTAACTTTCTCAAACTTTTCACTTTCTTTTCATTTTTTCTGGTTCAATGTTGGACCAAATAGAGCCTCATTGGATTATAATTTACTTAGCGACTTCGAGCCATTGATATTGATTTACCCAGAACCAGGCATGTCTATTTAAGAAAGCATCAGCTTACTATCTTTCTTACCGTTTCCTTCTTTTCTTCTCTTTGTTTCCACCCTTTTTTTTCTTACATTCTCCGTCATCACACATTTTTTGGAAATCCCTCGTGGTTGCTTCATCTATTTTCAGCTTCAATCTGTCCATGATCATAGATTCTTAGCGATTGACTTTTCATTTTTAACGCATATTATAATGACAGCACTTTTAAAAACAAAAGTGCAATACCTAAAAGGATAAGACAAAATGAGAACTTTATAACAAAACAAACGAAAGAGAACTGACTAACCCTAAGTTTCCTTTCTTTCATCTATTGCTTGATATCTTGATTTAATGCAACTCCATTTTTTTCTTTGATTCTTCAATTGTTAGCATGGCACAGAATCAAACTTTATTGTTGTCTTCTTTGATACTTCAATGGATCGAACTCTATAATCTACTCAACCTCATCTACCATGAAAAAAAAGAGGCTTGGTTGTCGTTGTTGTACTGTATGATAATAGACGAACATGGTTGAACATATTTTGTAAACATGTGGTAAATATGAGCTAAACAAACACAAGCAGAAACCCGAATGAGTTTAAGTTCGGGTGGTGATGAAACATCTAACAGGTCGAACGTACTTGAACATATTTTGTTCATAAAAATACAAACATGAGCTGGTAATAAAGTTAGTATTAGCTGATTTATTGAATAAGGAAGAAGTGATGTGGAGGCAACGATGTAGAATTAGTTGGTTAAAAGGAGACCAAAATAGTTAAGGAGAAAATTGCATAAACAGAATCCAATCAGTAGATTGCACACAAGATTCATACAGTTATTCTCATCCAAGAGAACTTAAATTAAGGAGAATTTTTCACAAAATTACTTTGTGGTATACCGGTTTGACAAGACCTAAATTCCTTACGCAATAAAATCAAAACCTAAGGTTTTCATCATTAATAAAAATTGATCTTTAACATAATCGCATCAACTTTTGCTGAAGTGGTGCTTACGTGAATGTGGCTATGTAAGCCGCCACATCAACTTATATTAAAATATTAATTAATAATATATAAATGGTTATATAATTAATATTAGAATAATAATATGATTTTAATAAATATTAAGTAATATCTATTGAATGTTAAACAATATTAGTTAAAACATATATACATAATATTAATAGAAATATAAATATATATACATTATTTAATTATATAACATACATATTTAATGTTAAATAATTCATATTTAATTGGTTAGTATAATGTTATATATTATAATACTTATTAATATATTAAATATTAATTATACTTATGTGGCACATGTGCTAGCTCAACAGTCCGTATAAGCACCATATGAACAAAACCTAACGTTATTACGATAGAGGTCTTTTTTTAGTTAACGGCAAAAGCCTTAGGTTTCGATTTTATTGTGGGAAGAATTTAGGTTTCGAAGTGTCAAATTGGTATACCGCAATGTATTTTTGTGAATTTTTTCCTAAATTAATAGAGGAAGTAGTGAGAGGAATCAAAGTTAAACCATAGTTAAAAAATAACTTCATTTATGTAAAAGAGGCTATGAAATCCATGGGACCATAAACGCTCATGGATGGAGACATGCCAGCGTTGTTTTACCAATAATATTGGAATGTAGTAGGGAGCATGACTAAGCCGGTGCTTAAGTTTAAATATTTGTTTAATGGGTGGATCTACTATCTACCATTTCATAGTTCGATTTATATCTAGTACTAAGAAACTTCTAACTTGTTACATCTTCCACCAGGTACCTTGCTTTCAACTTGTTTTACCATTTCATAGTTCGTTTTATAATGGAAAGCACCACCAATGCCAGCTGAGCGCCAGAGAAAAGTGGTCAGTGATTGTGACGGTTGCCACTGTACGTTGAATTAGCACCACTAATGTCATCCTGGAACGATGAATTACATTGCTTGCCTTCTAGCAGAGATCACCCCTCAAGGGTGTCACAGTCGTTCATTTCTCTTTCGTGTCAGTGCCCAACCCGGTGCATGCTGTTTGGAGACATACGAGGGTGAAGTAGGTTGAGTTGAAACTTTCATACGGTGCAGGTAGGGCCGAATTACATCAACGGCACACCAATACAACCTGAGATATAAAATAATGTTTAGACATGGCCGATTTCAGGTAAACTGAAACCGGGAACGAGAATCAAACTGGGACCTTTCCAGTTCCGATTCTCATTTGGAACCACCGGTTTACTTCCCATTCCGGTTTGAGGTCCAAATCATTTGAAACCGGGAAAAATATAAAACGTTGAAATTTTTAAAAAATTAAAAGAATATAAGCTGTTGTCGGTTCCATGGAAGGTAGAATTGAACCACGTGGTCCCAGTTCTAGGTCTAATTTCAGCCGGTTCGGTTTCAATTAAAACCGCAGAACCGATTCCGAACAGGCCATGGCTACTAATGTTACAATCCTTTTCACTGAAAATTGTTAGCTTAAATGGTTGAGATGCTTGGAAGTACTCGGTGCTGAAGGTTAGCACATTTCAAAACTAACACGGAAGCTGTAGGTATTGAGACCCGAGAGTCAGCAGGAGAAGATAGTATAAAAAGAATGCTGTGCGATGCGGGTTCTGGTGAGGCCTCAACCCGACTCAACACAATCCTACCCTACCCGTTTATCATCCCTCCCTGGAAGCAACTAAATCATGCCAATAAATGACCTTAACTCGGGTTCTGCTTGTGTAAAATTAGTATATTTTCAATCTGATAGGATGCGAAGACAAGGTTTTGGTTTTGATATTGCAGCCTTAATAGTAAGAAGCATTGCTTTAGTACGACACAGAAATTGATTTGTTGAACCAAGGAAAAGGGTGTTTCAGTGGCCTATTTCTGGGTTTTTCTCTTTTATGTAAAGAAGATTGTATTATAATTGGCGATAATTTCATGTCTCCTTTACTTTACTTTTCTCCTTTATTCTGTTAAAGTAAATACAAGCATTCTACTCATGCTGCTTTCTCGTGCTAGATGTGTCCTCATCCTCTTATCTGGGTCAGATCAGATGGACAACACTCACCCTAATTAGGGGTAAATATATGAACACTTCTATTCCCAGTTTGATTTTTTTTCCTTTCATCTTATACTTTTATTCAATGTTACACTTTCCCAGGTTGTTACTTATTGTTGGAAATTTCTCTTTAGTTTCTTGCATTTGTCGACAAAACAATAAAATTGAGAGTAGAAGTATTTATATATATACTCTTTAAACATTGTCAAGGGTGAATATATCCATCCGATCTAACTTAGAGTGGACGGCAATCAGCAAGCATCTCTCTCGATGCTTGCAGAGAGACGGGCTAAACCGGAATATATTAAGAACGAAAATGAAAAGAAAAGTGACTTGGAGACTATAGTGCACAGCATGTCATTCCCATAAGATTAAAGGACGACTGGGAAAAAGACAAGCTAAGTTTGATTTCCCGTATTCAACACGAAAGGGTGGTGACAAACCAAAGGATATAAAATAGTACAACTAAAACGCTTTTGGTGGACCCTCGATAAAAGGAGACTCAGATATATAACCTTCGTAGGAAGTAAGGAAGTAGATTCATTTTGCCTTTACCCACTGTTTTTACCAATATATAAGCTGTAACGCCATGCAGTCTGATGCTCACAACTGACATCATTCCTTGTGATCTCTGAGAGATTGACTTAACTATTTTAGTTAGTGCTCAAAGATCAAAGAAAGGATGGCGTTTAAGATGCCTAGCGCTTTGGCCAAGTACCAACCTTCCATCTTTGCCTCTTCTGATGACAATGCGATAGTGAAAAGCGTTATGGACACTCACAAGCCAGATAATAGAGAGTTCGATGTTAAGTCTGTGTTGGTTGTGATTGAGAATATCTTCAGTATTGCTTCTCCCACTGTTGTGATAGTAAGATATCTCCAGTGTTGTTTGTCACGATTCCTGTTGTTTTGATACTGGATTTTTTCTTTCAAAATACTCGTGCATGCATTTATGCGAGATGAGTATCAATTTGGTGCTCAAATCACTCATTTCAACTCTTACTGGAGAGAGTATTTGTTTCCCATTCAACTTTTATCTCATCATAATTTAATTTTTGTTGATGCAATGCATGTAGGATTGGCTATTTGTTTGTAATCTCCCTGGCACCTTCTCTATCAACAAATTTCAATGCAGAGATTTGTTTATGAATTCCATGACAGTCTATGTGTTTTGCAACTCTTTGATTTGTTAAATCCTTGACTGATGGAATTCCCATTTCAAGGAACATTTAATTCATCCACCATGAGATGGATTTCTCATTAAATCAAACCATAGTTCCACAATTCATGATAAAAGATCCGAATATGGTTTTAGCTGACAGATGGGCTACCTAACGTAACCATATCTCCTTTCTCATCCGGGCTTGGGACCGGAACCATGTAGATATACTCCTAAGCGCTGCTACCAATAAAATAATGAACACTGAAGAAAAGTCAACTATATGGCACCTTATTTTAGATTGCATCACCTTCTTTTAGTATCTTAAGAGCTTCCAGTGAAATGAAGAACCTTTATATGGAAGATCTTGTCGCAGCTTTTCTAAATTGGGTCCAACATGGTGATCCATATAAAAGGATCATTGAATTTTGATTACTTAAATTTTCTCACATTTTACATGATGAAATGGTATAATTGTTCAAGAGGTCCTCGAAGATAAGGGCCCTTTAAATGAGTTTGAGCAAATCAATTCATTGTTCTGTAGCCTTTTGGTCCATCAGCAGAAACTAGATTGGTTAAGTATGAACTATTTGGCTCACACAAAAGATTGCATTGTGGTGCGTTGCAGACCAGCCCATCACAAGTTGTGACAGAGGAAGACAAGGTTAACGCTTCAATGACCATTGATGCGCTTGATGCAATGCTGGCCTACACCATCCATAAAATCGCTTGTGAGGTATGGTTTCTACTAAACAGAGGTTCCCAGTCCTATCATAATTCATAGTTCTAGGGGTTTTAGAAAGAGAACCCGACCGATTGCTGCCTATTTCTTCGCAAATTTTGGTAATCATGCAGCAAACAAGCGCGTATCTTGGCATTGTGTTCAGAGGCATCCCACCAGAGAATAGTTGGTTCTTGAGCTCCAAAACGGAGTGTCAATAAAACATCAGAACAACCAATCTGTGGGATATAACTTATCTGGAACAGCCAAGATATCGAATATCTTGATAGCATTGCCGATGATAAATGAATCCCTATCATTTTGGGTATTATAAAGATCCTCTAGTTCACATCCAAAGGATTGTGTTAACTCAATTTATTAGCTGGTTTTCTGTTCAGAGTTAAGATCGTCAAGTGAATTAGCCCGTTTTTGGGGTGACAAAATCAAACTCTATGGGAGTCATTACTTATTTAGTAGTGTATCATACTGATACTCTCACGGTGCTTTGTATCTAATTCTTATTCATGACTAGGAAAGATGATGTTCATTGGCAGACATGGTTATATATTTAACTTGAAGCAAACTTCATTGTAGAGAATAACCTATAACAAAGATCAGTAACTAAAATATGAATTTTCTTAACTAAAATATGAATTTTCTTTCATGGTGAATTGGCAGCTATCATGCAGGCATTCGGGCACTTCAGATTCGCATGCCACAACAATGTCGCTCCTCAGTGGCACACTAAGCTACTATGCTTGGGATGCAAAGGTGGTTCTTGTCTTAGCTGCCTTCGCGATGAGCTATGGAGAGTTCTGGCTCAGTGGGCAGCTCCATGCAGTCAATCCCCTAGCCAAGTCTGTTGCACTCCTGAAACAGCTGCCTGATGTTCTAGAGAATATTGAGGCACTTAAGCCGCGGTTTGATGCCTTGAACAAGTTGACCAATGAATTGGTAGAAACTACAAAATGCATTATTGAGCTGAACGAGATGCCCTTAGAGTATATTTCCTTGGACAACCCTGCCTTAGCCACTGCTCAATCCCATATGCCAACTGCTGTTTACTGGATCATCAAGAGCGTGGCGACTTCTTCTTCTCAGATTGTTGGCCTGATTGGCATGAGTCATCAGTATGCACCTCGTGACCTTCATTTGCATAAGATCAATTTGAAAGTTTAGGTTCATATTTTCTCATGACGATCGAAAGCTGTAAGGATCCGATTATACATTGAGAACAAGTGCCTTTGGTGAAAAGGTCCTTCCTGTTTTTGAACACTTTTTCGCTGCTACTCCTTTTATTTTTCTTGATCTGTTGTTGAGAAAAACCAAATTTTCTAGCTTACATGAGCTTGATTGGAGTAATATTGATTCGCTAAATTTGTTAAGATGCAGTTTTCTAGATTTCTAAGTTAATTATTGATCTCTGTTTGATTCGTTTTTTTTTTTTATTTCTTAAAAGATTACACTAATTGGTCGAGAATCTGCTGATAATAGCCAAAACACAAGATTTTTGACTTTGAATTGCACTCAGTAACTTTGTCGTTCTGCAGGTCTCTCTCTTTAACCTCTGGGGCTTGGGAGCTTTCCAGCTTGGCCCATAAAGTGAACAACATACACAGCCACCTAAGGAAGCAATTGGAAGCATGTCAACATATCATAGGTAATTGCTTATAATACACTCTGTTTTCTGACAGCCAGATATGATGTGTACATCAGAGTGAGATAGAAAGAGGAGGGGCTTTCATTTCCCAAAGGGGATTCCCATTGGTGGCTCGTGAGTAAAGCAATTAAGGCAAAGCCCGCAAAAATTGTTAGGCCCCCACTTTTTTTTAGGCCACAATACCGTATGCCTTCAAACCTGTTTCAAGCTGCTCCTGGGGATTCCCAAACGATATGGGTTGCAGGAAATCTATTTCTTCCTTTCCAATAACTAGTTTTCAAGCAGCAACTTGCCTGAAATCAAGTTCCTTGTATTGAAATTTGTGGATCCATGCGATGGTCTTTCTATACTCTTACTTCAGATTTGCTTCTGTCAGATGAGAAGAAGCTAGCAGAAGCCTACAGAATAATTGAACATCTTCTTCAAACACCCCACCTTGATAACAAAAAGATTTTGAGGGCCATATTCCCCTCAAAAGATGAATACCCTCTGATTCAGGGAACCCCTCAGAAAAAGGTTAGTTTATGGCTTCCCTTTGCAATAGAAGTGTCGGGTGCAAATTCTTCATTTGTGTTGTTTACTTGCTAAGTTCTCAGAAATTTCATCTCATAACGATCATTTTGAATTATAGAGAATGAGGAGAATCTTTTACGGTTAGTTTTCGCACATGCAGAAGTATCTAAATCAACATGATATACTCGAACACACGCAATGTATTTTGTGCTTGGATTCTATTTCTCACCCTCAATTTCCAGGTAAGCGTTGACACCCTGCGGAAAAAGATTGTGCTACTCTTGATCTCAGACACACAAATAATGGAGGAAGAGCTCTCGTTTCTTAGCCTAATCTACAGTGAAACCCATAACAGAGGCTTCGAAAATTCTTATGAGATTGTGTGGATTCCTGTTGTGGAACCAGATGATGCACTGAGTCCATTTGCTGAGCTTGCGATCCTGCACTCGGCAGACCATCAGCGTGCAAAGGTCATACTGGAGCTAGCAGCTAAGATGCCATGGCTGACTGCATACCCACACCCACATCACAAGTCAGCATTTGTGAGGTACATTAAAGAGGAATGGCATTATGCTAAGAAACCAATCTTGGTAGTTTTGGATGGGCAAGGGAAGGTGACCAACCCCAACGCAGTGCATATGTTGTATGTTTGGGGTGCACATGCTTTCCCTTTCTCAACTGCAAGGGAGGAAGCACTTTGGAAATCTGAGAGCTGGGAGCTAGACTTTGTGGTCGATGACATTGACCCCACCTTGTCCACTTGGGTAAGAGCAGGAATTTTCTCTAACATATTATTAATAGAAGTAATAGTATTAACCATTAACATATTCTGTAGTTGTTAACACAACGTTTTAGATACTTGTATTTTTCAAATAATAACACCTCAATATTTTCAATAATTCATAGATCGCTGAGAGCAAGTACATCTGCCTGTATGGAGGAGAGGACATCAACTGGATCAAGTCCTTCACAACCAAGATGAAACGAATCATGAAGGCTGCATCAATAACTATAGAGATGATCTATGTGGGGAAAGTCCACCCGAGGACACCGGTAAAGAAGGCGATCGATGTGGTCCAGAAAGAAAGGCTAAGCTCATCTTGGTCCTTCCCGTCTATCAGCTTCTTCTGGGCTCGGCTTGACAGCATGATGCACTCCAAGATGCAGATACACGACGGCAAGGACTCTGATAAGATATTGCAGGTATGGTCATAATGAACAAGAGCAAGCTGTTGGTGTGAGTCTTTCTTTCTCTCATATTATGTATATATGAATGGAAAATCTAACGTGGTTCAGAAACATGATGACACCTTACGGTGGTCTGCAGATAGAGCTGCCAAGAGTTGATAGACCGTTGCAATATAGTTCTACTGTTTAATTTAATATATGTTAGAGTTTTATCCAGTTTAATTGACCATAAAATATTACTTTTAAGATATGGGAAAACCAACTGTTCATAATTCATGAACAAAGGGGCTTTCGCAAATAGTTCAAAAATCATTTCGCAAATAAATTTTACACATCATGAATGTAACAAGTAAAAGATTCTATACTTCTAGATGCTGCACTTTGTGATTTGATTGACATAAACAAGGTTTCTACCAATACTCATGATTCCTTTCACATCATGAATACAACAACAACAACAACTAAGCCTTCTCCCATACAAGACGGGGTCGGCTACATGGATTATTTGTTTCCACAGATCCCTATCGTGTGCCATGTTAGCAGTTAACTCACAATAAGCTAGATCATTCTTTATTGTTTCTTTCCAACACTTTTGTGGTCGTCCTCTACCTCTTTTAATACTTTCAAAATTTAGTTTTTCTAACCTTCTTACGGGTTCTTCTTTTGATCTTCTTTCTATATGTCCAAACCATCTTAAACGATATTCTCTCATTTTATCCTCTATTGGTGCCACTCCTAATTTGTTTCTAATAACCTCATTATGTATACGGTCTTTTTTTGTATGACCACTCATCCATCTCAACATCTTCATTTCTGTCACGGACATCTTTTGTACATATTGATGATTAATTGCCCAACACTCAGAACCATAAAACAGGCCTAATTGCTGCTCTATAATATTTACCTTTTAACTTTAATGGTATCTTCTTATCACAAAAAATACCTGATGCTCTCAATTTTAACCAATCAGCATTAATTCTATGCGTAACATCTCCATCAATTTTCCATCACTCTCAAAAATTGACCCTAGGTATTTAAAATTTTCCTTTTAGGGGATGCAATGTGTGCCAATTTTAATTTCTATGTCCTCTGAGGTAACCAAATGATCAAACTTATATTCCATATATTCTGTCTTTGTTCTACTAAGTCGGAGGCCTTTACTTTCTAATGTTTCTCTCCATAGTTCCAATTTTCTATTAACTTTTTCCTTAGACTCCACTAATACAATGTCATCTGTAAATAACATATACCAAGGTACTTCATCTTGAATATGTTTTGTTAACTCATCCATCACCATTATAAATAAGTATGGACTTAAAGTTGATCTTTGATGTAACCCAATATTAACTTCAAAGAAGTCTGTCGTTCCTTCATGAGTCCTCACACATGTTTTTGCACCATCATACATGTCTCTTATAAGGTTAATATATGTCAATGGGATACGTCGAACCTCCCTCGGTACCCTATCATAAGCTTTTTCTAGATCAATAAATATCATGTAAAGGTCTTTCTTTTTTACTCTAAAATGTTTCATAAGACGTCTCAAAAGGTGAATCGCTTCAATAGTAGATCTACTTGGCATGATTCCAAATTGGTTCTCTATTGTACTTGATACTTGTCTTAACCTACGTTTGATAATTCTTTCCCATAATTTCATAATATGGCTCATTAACTTGATATCTCGATAATTCGCATAATTTTGAATGTCTCCCTTGTTCTTATATATGGGTATAAGTGTACTTGCTCTCCATTCCTCGGGCATCTTTTGGTTTTTCCATATTTCATTAAATAGTCTTGTGAGCCAAGTTATTCCTATTTCTCCTAATATTTTCCAAACTTCTATAGAAATATTATTTGGTCCTACCAATTTACCACCCTTCATATGTTTAAGAGCCTCTTTGACTTCATCCTTTTGAATACGTCAGTAGAAATTGTGGTTTATATACTTTTCTGATTTGACTAACTCTCCTAAGCTAATACTAACATCCTTTTTTCATTAAAAAGATTATAAAAGTAGTTTTTCCATCTATTTCTTATATCATCATTTGCCACTAGAATTTTTTCATCATCGTCTTTGATGCATCTAACATAATTAAGATCTTTAGTTTTCTTATCTCTAGCCCTAGCTATCCTAAAAAAATCTCTTTCACCCTCTTTTGAGTTGAGTTTTTTATATAAGTCCTCCCAAATTTTAGCTTTTGCTTCACTCACAACTTTTTTTGCTTCCTTCTTTGCTTTCTTATAAGCCTCTAAAGTTTCACTAGTTTTTTTCGCATAATGTAATTTGTAACATGCCCTCTTTGCCTTGATTTTATTTTGTACTACTTCACTCCACCACCAAGCTTCTTTTTGTGCTGGTACACCTCCCTTAGATATCCCTAACACATCTTACGCCACTTTCCTAATATGTATAGCCATATTGTTCCACATATCACAGGGTGTACCAACATAATTCCAAACATCTCCTTGAATGACTTTCTATTTAAATACGTCTTCTTTCTCACTTTTGAGGTTCCACCATTTAGTCCGAATAGCTCGATGCACTCTTTTCTTCTTTATCCATTTTTTTATTTATAAATCCATAACTAAAAGTCGATGTTGGGTGGTTAAGCTTTCTCCTGGAATTACCTTACAATATTTACAACACGCTCTATCTTTTTTTCTACAAATAAAGTAATCCATTTGTGTTTGTGATAAGCCACTCTTATAAGTAATTAAATGTTCATCTCGTTTTTTGAAGATTGTATTGACTATAAAGAGAACAAATGCCATAGCAAAATTTAAAATCTCCCTACCTTCCTCATTTATATCCCCAAAACCAAAGTTTTCATGAATCCCTTGATATCCTAATACCTCTTTACCGACATGTTCATTTAAGTCTCCTCGTAAACAAATCATCTCCCTTTGTGAAATCTTTTGAATCACCTTATCTATCTCTTCCCAAAAAGCTGTCTTTATACTATCTTCTAGTCTTACTTGGGGTGCTTAAATACAAACTATATTCAAAACCTCTGCTCCTAACACTAATTTCAACGTCATGATTCGGTCACCATATCGTTGTATGTCTACTACACTATCCTTTGAATCTTTATTTATGATAATATCAACTCCGTTTCGAGCATTTTCTTTACCTGAGTACCATAATTTAAAACCTATATCCTCTATCTCTTTTGCTTTTTCTCCAACCCATTTTGTCTCTTATAAACATAGAATATGAATCTTTCTTTGAATCATAGTATCTACCACCTCCATTAGCTTACCGGATAATGTTCAGATATTCCAAGAACCAATACGAATCTTATTATCTGGGACTAGCTTCCTTACCCCCGCATCCATCTACAATCAAAATGCGGAGACCCTCTCTGAAAAATTTTCACTACATTCGGGCAGCAATGTAGAGGGACTAACTTCTTTACCCACACCCGTTCATGATGTGGGAACCCTCTCTGCAATTGATTCACTACATTCAGGCGAAAATATAGTGACCCTTGCTTACTTATTACTGCATTCAGGCTCTGCCGCACGTCGTTAGGCGAGGATGCCCCAAAGCCATGCTCATAATTTTTGTAATCCATGTTATAAAAATCCGAAAGCCTAACACAACCCTCCTCTTTTATCTGGGCTTAGGACCGGCAATGAAGGGTGATCATGGGCGGAGTTTTTAAGATCATGAATCTAACAAGTAAATTTTACACAACGAATATTACTTCTCTTTGTTTACTAGCCTTCACCTGCAGGAGGTAATCACCCTACTGACTTACGGCAACAGCGCCCGTGGGTGGGCGCTCATCAGCAAGGGCTCCCATGACGTGGTGAAGGCTGAAGGACCCGTGCTCATTACAGCACTGGACGACTTCGATTTATGGAAGGGGAAAATAGCAACGGAGGGATTCCTTTCTGCACTGGGCGGCTCCATCGATACCTTGAAGAAGGAAGACCACTGTGTCAGGCTAGTGCTCCCTGCCCAAAGCCCAGTGCACATTGTTTCGTGCCCAGAGTGCAAAAAGCACATGGAGAGGTACCTGCTCTTCCAATGCTGTGATGCACCGGTGGTTTCTCCTTCTCTTGCTACTACTGCTACTGCCTCTGTTAGTCCTCCTGCCCCTACTGCTCAGGGTAGCCCCCTACAGGCTTTACTTCCTTAGCCATCTTCCTTCATGTGAAAGAAGAAGAAGATAAGTTAATGGAGTCTCTCTCTCTCTTGTTGTTGTTGTATTTCTAGAATGGTTATTTTGGTGAGCTTTGTTGCGAGTGTAGTTTATGTGTATGCGTATATATATATTGGAATAAATTTTCTCGGTGGTTATCCAGCTCATTTTCTATATGTACATACATACATGTAGAACTATGTATATGTGTATGGGTATATATATATATATATACAAGATATGTATTTATATAAGTTTATATGTCCTTATATCTTACAGCTGCCTGGACTTCAATTGACATACTTGATAATTTTCTGTTAATATTCAATCGATCCAACAAAAAAAAAATTCGTTAGCGTCCCATGCGCGGAAGAGAATCCCTATGCGTGGATGTGGCCAATATTTTGCAGACACCAGTATATTGGTGTAGCTATTTTACCAAATGTGAATTGTTTTGAACAAATCTAGTAAACCATTAAATTTATAGAATCAACCTCAAGTGGGTATTTTTTGTTAAGCCAAAAGAAGAAATTATTGGTAGAATCCTTTGCACTGTTGGATCTACCCGCAATACACGATAGGTTATCCCCAATTGGTCACTGTACATAGGCATGGCCGGTTCAAAGGTTTCTTCGTGTCAGACAGAGGTTGGCCAATCCATTCTGGGTTTGCTTGGAACTTGAAATCGGAACCAAATCGACCCGAAACAGGTTCCGATTTCGGTTCCCAAACCCTCAGTTCTGGGGAGGTTCCAGCTATGGTTCCGAAGCCGCTCATAGTTAGCAAAACATAAAAATTAAGATTTTGTTTGGGATCCGGTTTCAGTGGCTCGGTTGGAACCGCCGGGCTGGTTCCCATGTCTAGCTGTACAGTACCATACCATACGGAACACGACGCTAATTAAGTGGCACTAGAACCCATGGCTGTTGGTCATCAAAATGGCGACCCTTAATGGGTGTTTCGAGCATTTCTCTTAGTCTTTAGGCTCCATACACCTTGGTTCCTATCAGGGGTCTTTAAATAACCCACGCCAACCTGCTGAACTGATTACAGTCCAAATCGGTGTTTGGCTTTTGGTTCTTTGCAAAATATGGACCAATTCATGGTTTGAAAATATGTGTATTAAGGTGGTATAACTTATATTGGTTTGGTTCGGTTCTGCAAAGTGTCAATTAGATTGATTGGGTTTCGAGGTTAAGCCTAAAACCGAACCAAATCTAACCAGGAACAGAACTGAGCACCGCCGCATGTAGCCATTTCATATTCCTTTGGTGAAAAATTACATTCAGTTGCTTATTAGCATCCTTAGAAAAGACAACCAGATCACCACCATGCGGATTTGATTTCAACAGAAGCTAAGTTTAGAACCACACATACTGTCTTCAATAAATTATCATGGCATTATCATATAGAATTCACTTTGAGCAAGCAGCCCCATGCAACAACCTGCCGGGTGCTGAAGTACAATTTACTACAACAACTCAGCCTTTTCCTATGGGGCTCTATCATAATTTATAAAATTCATGGATAAGTTCGATAAAGTTTTATCGTTAGGTGTTGGAAGTCCAATGCAATTGCCCTCTTTATCAGGACTTGGGGCCGGCGATGCAAGAGTGATCCCGGATGTGAGTGGAGTTGTGAAGTAATTTACTACACCAAACAAAATTAAAATGCTTTATATTGGCTGATCATTGCAGGAATTTGAAACCATTAGAAAAGTAAATGATAGAAAAGACTGGAATAATTAAACTCTTACCTAAGGAAGAAACTCATCTTCCTCCTCTTGGTTTCCCTGCATTTTATAGTTGTTAGGCTCATAGAAACCATTTCCATTGTCATAGCTGCCATAGTTTCCATAATTCGCATACACATTTTCACCCCCACTTGGGTTTTCTTCTTTATAGGGATGCTCATATCCGTTACCACCCACTCTGGTACGATACCCGAACCCGCTGCGGCGATCTTCATCATTCAAGTGATAGGCATACTTTCCGTTCTCCATGACCCTGGTGTCACTCATCCCATAAGCAGAGAATCCAGACTTGAAATCCTTACTCTCAAAGTTCCAATCATCGTTGTTGATGTCTGTTTTGAAGGAGCTGTAGGTCGTATTAGTAGTTGGGTTCCGGGACTCGGTTGATGGTGAGGCTTGGGGGAACTCTTGGATCTCATATTGGCCATAGAGTCCATGCCCATTTTGGCTCTCTGAAGGGGAAAAAGTTGGTTCGATATCGAAGGAAGGACGTGGAGAAGTTGTCTCACTGAGGGAAGGAGGTGGTGAAGTGGTTTCCCTGAATGCTGACAATGGAGTGAAATCATACTCTCCGTCCTGGGCCTCCTGGCCTTGCTTCGGTTGCTCATTCGGTGTAGATTTGCTGAAGAAGAAGTTCCCTCTTGCATGGATTTGCAAGGAGGTGGCAATAAGGATAGTGCAGATGAGGAAGAGTTGGCTGTTGGAGGCTGCCATTTTTGAGGTTTTCTTTGTGGTATTGAGGCTCGTGGTGTTAACCATGGCCATAGTGAGTTTATATAGAGATGAGAGAGAGAGAGAGGCTTACTTGGGAAATCAGGATACTGAGAAGGATGTAAGACAGCTTGACTTTTTTGAGAAGCAACATGAATTCTTGAGTGGGGTTCTATGTCATTTGACGTTTGAATTTGAATTCGTGTCTACTTGATGTATTTCGTATCGTTCTTTGGTGTTAGGCAGGTAGTAGAAGGGCGTAAACGTTGACAATGGAGGTTAAGAAAAGAAAAGGGTTACATTAAGCATCGCATATTAAAGAAGAAAAGAGAAATCAAAGTGTGTGCACAAATTTTGAGCGGTTTCCATTAATTGTCCCTCAATTTATTAAGTTTCAATTAATTGAGTACCCACCGGACAAATGGCCCATTAAACCTTTTATGCTGGGGAGAAAGAATTCTGTGATAAAGGCTTATAATTTTCACAGTTAATTTTTCAAAATTTGGGATGAGCGAACTCTTCACCTCACCTGAATGTAGATTCACCTTGTTTTCCTTCTGAAGTAAGTTAACTATGGGGAGGCTGAAGTCTGATGCACACATCTAATATCGAACTTACGACCTTCCACTTGTGAGCCGAACCCCATAAAGTATTATTAATATATTTAATAAGTATTATTTAATATATTTAAATCTTTATGTTCGTTCTCTTTTCTCTATATTCTTCATATATATGTTCTTAATTCTCTCAAAAGAAAAATATATATATCTTTTACAAATTTTATATGTTTAAACCATTGTATGTTAAAATAGATTATAAGAGTTGGTAACCTGATAAATTAAGCTCAGGTAAATGATTACTGAGAGTTTTAAAACACACACACACACACACACACACACACACACACACATATATATATATATATATATAAGTATTAATAGCTTCGAACAAATCTCAATTATCAATCAATAAAAATTAATGATTGAGATTTATCAGTATGTAAGGATACTAGCATATATCACTCTCTTTATATATATATATATATATATATATATATATATATATATATATATATAGAGAGAGAGAGAGAGAGAGAGAGAGAGAGAGAGAGAGAGAGAGACGAACAGGGAGAAGGGGGTTGCTGTTGAAGTTTGATGACGGCATTGCGGTGGTGGGGTCTGGGTCGGAATGCAAGAAATCATTTTTCAAAGAACGCGGTGTCTGCGAGTACATGGCTGAGTCGGTGGAGGAAATCATGGCGATCATGAAGGAAGCTAAACACCAAAAAAGACGAGACCAGTCCCGGAATGGGTCCGCCGGATTCTCCTCAGGTTTGGTAATCGCCGTGATGTGCGGGGGAACGTGAGTGATGCTAATGGATCGGATACCACTCTCGCTTACGATTCGTCTACTCCAACCATATGTCAGATCATTGATGAGTGTCGAGTAGGCGTGATAATTCTAGACACAACACGGATGCGAGAATTACTTGTTAATAACTAAGACACAACGCGAAACCCTTGAAGGAACGGAACGTGAAAGGTTGATACTCTTATCCACTCAAAGCGACACATGAAAAGGGAAAAGAAAGTTGGTCACGACCAGTTTTTGAACACAAAACATGAAGACAAAGGTAAACACGAAATTCGCCCCTCAGATTTAGGTTCTGATTTTTGAGATATATGTGATGGATATCTGATATGCAACTTAGGGTCGTTTTATGCAGACATGTCTTGTTTTGGGTAAACTGAAATTGGCAATCAACCTATAAATGAACTGTTCCAGTTCCAATTTTGAGTTCGGTTCCAGGATGGTTTCAGGTCCAGTTTCAGAGCGGGTCAGGATCCGAGTTTGAGTATGATTGTTTAGGTAATATATACTTACATAGTATAATAGTGTATGTATTACATAGATGTATTACTTTAAAAATGCATAATTACATATGTGTATAATCTTATAACTTATAAGTTTTACATACATGATATATTATATTGTAAAATGCAAGTATATATGTAATGTAAGTATGTAAGTATATATGTAGCATGTGTAAATATATACGAAATATATTATACAAGTATTACAAATATTATAATTACATTATTATGTAAGATAATAAGATATTAAACTTAAGTTTTAACATTATAAATTATAATCATACATGATACAATATATGTATAAAAAATAAAAAAAATAGTTTTACTATAATTCACTAACTTTTGGATTATGCTTTCTATGTATCCTCTTAGGTGGAGAGGAATCAAAGCTCACTTAATTCTCTTACCTTTTGGTGCGAACCACTTACTTAGAGTGGTGGACTCTTAACTTATTATTGCTCAATGCTTATATTGCATTAATACTAGTGGTACTCGTACTAGTTCCCCCTTAAGTAATATAGCTTTTGGTGTATATATCAACTGATATTTTTTCACACTCCTATGCTTGATGCCTTACTATTGTCCAATCATTTATGCAAGTATGAGAAGGTCTCAGGTTATAAGTTAGAATGATGTTCATTTAATATATTTTCACTTACACCAAATACTCGCTCCATAACAACAATTGAGCCTAAAACATCAAACACATCCTTAGGAATTAAAGAAAATTAGAATAAGTAAGTTTGTGCTCTCACCACCATTTGAAAGCAACAAATATTTCTCCATCCTTATCATCTTCAAATTCATGAAGATCGTGATGAGTAACATTATATACCTCAAACTCAATCAAATTCATAGATTTTGGATGCGTTCTAAGCTTGATTTCAAAATGTGATAAAAATTTACCACCAAAATAGAAGGATATATGAATGTTATTTTTCTTCTTCTACTTATAAAACAAAATGACTGTATAGAACTATAATCAATACATAATGGATTGATGCTCAATCATTTATCATTAATTATACTATATACTAGTTTGTCTAATAAAAGTATTATAATAAGTATTCAATAACAATTCTAAGCCTATAATTTTAATCTAGGGTCTATGTATAAGCAACTAAACTGAGAGCAAGAAGATCTATGAGCAAAGTAAAGAATTTCATGAAATCATAATAATGTATGAACTACTTTTAAAGCTTGATAAATAAATAAATAACAAGTTGGATAGATAATACATTTATAGTATTATTAGAAACATATAAGAAATTCAAAAGATGTACACAAACAATTCAATTACATTCAAACAAATTCGGATGTAGACAATATTTAATAGGTCGAATTCTAATGATGTGTAACATATTTTAGAAAATTTCCTAGTTTTCTACTCTTTTTTTTTTTACAAAAATCTATGCATTCATTTCTAGCAGTAGGACGTCTTTGTAGAAAATTTATGGATGTGTCTACTAACCAATTGCATTGAAATGAGTACAATTAAAGGATTGTTTATATTTTTATACAATTAGCAATCTAAGTTTTAATTAAAATTAAATGAAGATGTTCTATGAAGACAAAACATGCAAACTCCTTTCTATTTCGAGTGAAGTTATAGTGGAAAAGCCCCACATAAGCGTATCCATTATAAAAGTAATTTCCTAACTTAGAAAATTGAGTTTGATGAACATCTAAAATCATTATTGCTAGATATTTTTTCATAACATGGTTTCCTAATGTGTCAACCATCTTGAGGCTTAAAGTTATAGACCTTGTTATAATAGTTACACTTCACCTCGTTCACCATACTTGTTCATCTTATAACTTTACAAAATGAATCTTAAATAAGTCAAATCCTTGTGACTTGACTTTTGGAGGGTGCCTTCCATGTATAAGTTATATTTATTAAATTTTTGGTAAAATGGTTTTCTATACAAATGATATGGTAGTGCCACTACCTATATCTATTGTGCTTTTTGACTCAAAGGTATTGACTTAGGTATTTGAGGAATATGAAACTCTTGACTTCTATTAAAAACAATGTTTCTTTTGTTTTTTGAGTTGGGAGAATCATAACCACGGTAAGCCATTGACTTAATAAACTAAATTAAATTAATTAAAAAATTATATAATTAAGATAATATTAAAAAGAGAAATTAGATACAAAAATGAAGAAACACTCAAATATACTTTTATATTTGGTGTGAATGAAAGCACTCAAATAAACTAAGAGAAAGAGTAAGAGCAAGAGCTTGTTAGTTGTGTGATATTTTGTTCGTAAGATTGTTTTCATATCCATATTGATTCTTTTTTACAATATCTAGCTTCCAAATATTGTTTTCAAATCCATGCAAAGGAATGGTATGTGAAGCTACATCTGATCACCGACCATATTCCAGTGATGGTTTTCATGCTAGGTAACTCCGATGAAGTGTGTAGTA
The DNA here is from genome assembly GCA_036023115.1 of Brasenia schreberi. NCBI lineage: Eukaryota > Viridiplantae > Streptophyta > Magnoliopsida > Nymphaeales > Cabombaceae > Brasenia > Brasenia schreberi. The sequence continues at coordinate 9,417,662 of JAYKKT010000075.1, read as the reverse complement.
CAATGAACTACAACAGTTCCTCAAACCATATTACTTGGACGCACTGGTAGACCACTGACACGGTGCACTAATTCTAGATATCTATAATCTAGATTTATGGAGCCCACAAAAAGAAATAACCACAATCTCTATTTATGTGGGTTTCCACCTTCTCTCTCTCTATATATATATAAAGAGAGAGAATAGGAGCTTCTAAAAAACCTCTTATTCTAGATATTACTTGATCATTATTATCATCCACACAGACCCATCTCGAGTATTTAAGGCATGCATATGCATTAAATGACCTCGAATCTTGTCTCAATGTTGATCGACAACTCGATCGCATGAATTGTATAAATCTTTTAGTAGAGTCTTACATAAGAAGGTGTCTAACATCTTCCATTTTCTCTCTCTCTATGTATACAGAGAGGATCCTACAATCTCAAACCTATCTTTTGTGTTTGGAAGGCTTGATGTAAAAAGAGTGTTCATTAATTTTTTTTCAAATGTCTGTTATTTTCTATATGATACTAATGCTTCTCAAAAATAAAAGGGGGGCTAAGGTCAAAGGATCCATTTTTGTAGACTAGATATAGATTAGAAGATGCATACATCTCCACTTAACAAGCATAAGCAAACATAACTTGATTTAATTTTGAATGCTTTTGTTTAGGTCATTTAGCACAATAAACAATTTTGCCCATGTAAGGGATCACCCTTGCATTGCCAGTCCCGAGCCCGGATAAAGGAGGAGGGTTGTATTAGGCTTTCGACAACCAATGCAAAACTTTGTCGGATTTTCATACCATGTATTACATAAATTATGAGTATTGCTTTGGGCCGTTCTCGCCAAACGACACGCTGTAGAGCCCGAATGCAATGATAAGTAAGTAAGTGCCACTATATTTTCGCATGAATGTAGTGAATCAATTGTAGAGAGGGTTCCCGCATCATGGATGAGTGTGGGTAAAAAAGTTAGTCCACTACACTGCAGCCCGAATGTAGTGAATAAATTACATATAGGGTCTCCCCATTTTCAATATGGACGGATGCGGGGGGGTAAGGAAGCTAGTCCTAGATAACAAGATTCGTATTGGTTCTTTGAATATCGGAACATTATCCAATAAGCAAATGGAGGTGGTAGATACTATGATTTAGAGAAAGATTCATATTCTATGTTTACAAGACATAAAGTGGGTTGGAGAAAAAGCAAAGGAGATTGAGGATAGAGGTTTTAAATTATGGTACTCAAGTAAGGAAAAAGCTTGAAACGGAGTTGGTATTATCATAAATAAAGACTTAAAGGATAGTGTAGTAGACATACAACGATATGGTGACCGAATCATGATGTTGAAATTAGTGTTAGGAGCAGAGGTTTTGAATATAGTTTGTGCTTATGCACCCTAAGTAGGACTAGAAGATAGTATAAAGACAACTTTTTGGGAAGAGTTAGATAAGGTGTTTCAAAAGATTCCACAAAGGGAGATGATTTGTTTAGGAGGAGACTTAAATGTATATGTCAGTAAAGAGGCATTAGGATATCAAAGGATTCATGAAAACTTTGGTTTTGGGGATATAAATGAAGAAGGTAGGGAGATTTTAAATTTTGCTATGGCATTTGATCTCTTTATAGTCAATACAATCTTAAAAAAACGAGATGAACATTTAATTACTTATAAGAGTGACTTATCATAAACACAAATTGATTACTTTATTTGTAGAAAAAAAGATAGAGCGTGTTTTAAAGATTACAAGGTAATTTCAAGAGAAAGCTTAACGACTCAATATCAACTTTTAGTTATGGATTGACAAATAAAGAAAACAGACAAAAAGAAAAAAGTACATCGAGTTGTTCAAACCAAATAGTGGAACCTCAAAAGCAAAAAAGAAGGTATACTTAAAAGAAAGTCCTTCAAGGAGATGCTTGGAATTATGTTGATACACCTTGTGATATGTAGAACAATATAGCTATACATATTAGGAGAGTGACGAAAGATGTGTTCGGTGAATCAAAGGGAGGTGTACTGGCACAAAAAAGAGCTTGGTGGTGGAGTGAAGTAGTGTAAAATAAAATCAAGGCAAAGAGGACATGTTACAAATTACATTATTTAAAAAAAACTAGTGAAACTTTAGAGACTTATAAGAAAGCAAAGAAGGAAGCGAAAAAGGTTATCTGTGAAGCAAAAGCTAAAATTTAAGAAGATTTATATAAATAACTCAACTCAAAAGAGGGTAAAAGAGATATTTTTAGGATAGGTAGGACTAGAGATAAGAAAACTAAATATCTTAATTTTGTTAGATGCATGAAAGACAAGAATGAAAAATTTTTAGTGGCAAATGATGATATAAGAAATAGATGAAAAAACTATTTTTATAAGCGTTTTAATGAAAATAAAGATGTTAGTATTAGTTTAGGAGAGTTAGCCAAATAAGAAAAGTATATAAACCACAATTTCTACTAAGGTATTCAAAATAATGAAGTCAAAGAGGCTCTTAAATATATAAAGGGTGGTAAATCAGTAGGACTAAATAATATTCCTGTAGAAGTTTTGGAAAATACTAAGAGAAATATGAATCACTTCGCTCACAAGACTATTTAATGAAATATGGAGAAACCAAAAGATGCCTGAGGAATGAAGAGAGAGTACACTTATACAGATATATAAGAACAAGGAAGACATTCAGAATTTTGCGAATTATCGGGGTATCAAGTTAATGAGCCATACTATGCAATTATGGAAAAGAATTATCGAACATAGGTTAAGACAAGTATTGAGTACAATAGAGAACCAATTTGGATTCATGACAGACAAATCTAGTGTTGAAGCGATTTACCTTTTGAGACGTCCTATGAAACATTTTAGAGCAAAAAAAATACTTTCACATGATATTTATTAATTTAGAAAAAGCTTATGATAGAGTATTGAGGAAGGTTTTTTGGTGAATCTTGAAAAAAAGAGGTATCCCATTGACATACATAAAGCTTATAAGAGACATATACAATGATACAAAAACATGTGTGAGGACTAATGAAGTAATGACAAACTTCTTTGAAGTTAATATTGGGTTACATCAAAGATCAAATTTAGGTCCATACTGATTTATAATGGTGATTGATGAGTTAACAAAACAAAATATATCATTAAAGTTAAAAGGTAAATATTATGGAGCAGTAATTAGACCTGCCATGTTTTATGGTTTTGAGTGTTGGGCGGTTAATCATCAACATGTACAAAAGATGTCTGTGACAGAAATAAAGATGTTGAGATGAATGAGTAGTCATACAAGAAAAGACCGTATACAAAACGAGGTTATTAGAAACAAATTAGGAGTGATACCAATAGAGGATAAAATGAGAGAATATCGTTTAGATGGTTTGGACATATAGAAAGATTAGAAGAAGAACCTTTAAGAATGTATGAAAAACTAAATTTTGAAAGTATTAAAAGAGGTAAAGGATGACAACAAAAGTGTTGAAAAGAAACAATAAAGAATGATCGAGCTTATTGTAAGTTAACTGCTAACAACACATGATAGGGGTACGTGGAAACAAAGAATTCAGGTAGCCGACCCCGTTTAGTGCGGAAAAAGGCTTAGTTGTTGTTGTATTTAGCACAAGCTCACACACTCTGTGAGACCACTTGCCAAATGCATACGACATTAGCATGAGCCAAAGAGCGAGACTCTGAGTTCATTCACCAATCCCTAAGTCACAAGTCAGATATGTGCGGAGATTGAATATGGAGGGAGCCTTCTGCCAGATGAACGGCAACCCGTTGAGACGATCAAGGGTCACGCAGCGATACGATGCCGCTGGTTTAGTTGGAATGGTTGGAAGCAAAGGGAAAAAGAAGTGCCAAGAGTAAGGGGAAAAGGAGCGTGAAGGAGTTGTCGTCGAAGACGAGACCGTGGGTGGTCGGAAAATGAGTGAATACGTCGGGGTTCCAACGCATCTTCTAAAGTATACACACTTTTTTCCGCTTCCCCTCATTTTTTAGTGAAAACGCCGGCAACTAGTGTATACACGAGTCAAAAATGAGAGACAGAAAGGAAATGGACTTGTTGGGTCTTTCCACGAGCAATGACGAGCTTTGAAGCATAGGGTGAAAGGGGATTTCCGGTAACCCAAGTGGAGTTCCGCCTCTTCTTCTCTTTCTTATTCTGGTTTTAGCAAAAATCACCACCATCGCCAGTGATTTTCATGTTCGAATGGAAGCCAAAGATTGTTGATATCGGCCGGACCTTTCTCAGGTTAAACCGCTACCCTGATTTGCATTCCATAAATTAGATCTGGTTGAGATTTAAGTAGGTGGACGTATTCTCATTTTGGTTGCACGCTAGTGACGATTCTATTTTATTTTTAATGATGCATGTGATTACGAATTATTTGATGATAACTTTGAAATTGTATATGTTTGATGACTGGGCTGTATTTAAATAATTTAATTACTGACATTAAGTATAGTATGATTGTGCTTGTAAGTGCGAGTGAATTATTATTGATATAGATCTACTTGGTTCATGGGACACCGTTGAAAGATAGATGGTTGTATCAAGCCGTGATAGCTGAGAGGTCGGGGCAAAACATCATGGAATTGTAGTCCACGTCTGCATCTATGAGGATACAAATTTACAAATGGGGATGACATCTCATTGACTACTACGTTGCTCCCACATGGAGTTTGTATGGTCACACTAATCTCACATGTGGTTTCTGTTTTGTAGCTCATGTCACATTCTACGCTGATGAAATGTATATTAGTGTGATAAACTAGCGGGAGTAGTTAGTGTTTTGAAGTAAAATCTTTTTAGTACCTTTTGAATATATGATCTTCGGTTGATATATGTATGGATTGTAATTAGGATGTACCCACATATTGATATATATGAGGGATTTGGTTTACCAAAACAAACCCAAAGTCATATTATTCCACTTAGGACATCTCTGAGTCTCAAAGAATCCATAATAGTTCATATCACATTTTTATCTTTAAGAATCAAAATCATATATCCAAATCGAATATTTAAAATCATTTTTTTAAAACACTCACTGCTGTCGTTGGTTTACCATACGACTCAACATGTTTTCCAACTCGAGCATATCGTGTGACATTATACGAGTTATTAAATGCAAGCTATAAGTGAGCATACTGTACACATAACCAACGAAGTAATTAAAA